>OZ023208.1:54307971-54373565 GCA_963995525.1 Escarpia spicata
TCAACCAAACAACCAGAAAGCCAACCAACAAACCTACTAGCAGCAAACAATCATTAGTATTAATCAACCAACCAACCAACCAGTCTACCACACATCCAGCTAGCCAACCAACAAGACAACCAGCCAGCCATACAAACAAACAGCCACCAAACTATTCAACCAAACAGCTAATCAGACAACCAATCAACCAATCATCCAACAACCAACCACATAGCCCGCCAACCATCCAAATAACCAACCATCCTGCCAAACAACCAACCAACCAACCATCCTACAAGGCAACCTGACAACCAGCCAACCAACCAAAGAACAAACAACCAGCCAGTCATCCAGCAACCCAACCAACCAACCAGCAACAAAACAACCATCCAATCACCCAACCACCCAACCACGCAACCAACTAACCACCCAATCACACAACCACTCAACCAACCAACCATCCAACCAATTAACCAGCAAGCCAATCACCCGACCACCCAACCACCCAACCACCCAACCACCCAACCACACAAACACCCAACCACCCAACAAACCAACTAACCAGCAAGCCAGTCAGTCAAACAACCAACCAGCCAGCCAAACAACAATCGAACCAACAACCCAACCAACCAACCTAACAATCAACCAGCAAACCAATCAGCCAGCCAGCCATCAAATCAATCAACAGTCAGTTAACTAGCCAAACAACCAACCAACCAACCAGCCAGCCAGCCAGTCAACCAGCCAACCAACTAACAAACCAACCAACCAAACAACCAACCTACCAACAACCAAAAAAACAGCCAGACAGCCAAACAATCAACCAACAACTCATCCAAACAGCCAGCTAGTCAGACAGTGAAACAACCAACCAATCAAACCAATCCGTCAGCCTACCAACCATCTAACCAACTAGTCAGTTGACCAACCAACCAACTAGCCAGCCAATCAATCAACCAACTAACAAGACAGGCAGCCAAACAACCATCCAAACTGCCAACCAGCCAGACAGCCAACCAGCCAGACAGCCAACCAGCCAGACAGCCAACCAGCCAACCAGCCAGACAGCCAAACAGCCAGCCAGAGAGCTAGCCGGCCAACCAACCAACCCGTCACACAGCTAGCGAAACAACCAACCAAACAAACATTCAGTCAGCATCCCAACAAATCAGCCAACCAACCCAAAAGACAGCCAACCAACCAACCAACTAACCACTCAGCCAACCAACCAGCCAACAAACAACCAACCAGCAACCAAACAACTAACCAACAGCCAACCAAGCACCCAAGCACCCAAGCACCCAAGCACCCAACCACCCAACCAATCAACCAACCAACTAACCAACCAACTAACCCGCCAGCCAATCAACAAACCAACCAACCAGCCAGCCAGCCAGCCAAACAACCATCCAACCAACAACTCAACAACCAGCTGCCACGCTGCTGTACGCTGTGATCTTGGCATCATCATAGGCTTCAAGGATGACGTTTGCTCGAAGCGCTGTCACAATGTCCAGCTGCATGATGTCTAAGTCTGCAATCCTTCAAGACTCTCTTACCCCGTTTTCCCGATCCACACTCCAACTTGCTTCTATTCCTCACAAGGGAAGCAGAGGCTGGTTAAGAACCGGTGATGTTTAAGCATGACAAAGAGAGTCAGTCAGTTAGTAGCTCCAGCTAGAGTGCTTAGCCAGCGCGTGAGGTTCGTTTGTTCTAGGATTATGATGTCGTATTAAAAATATATTACTTTGGATAATGGTAAGTGCTTCCCTTTCGAGACCATGCCTCTTTCGATATGCATTCCTTTCACCTAGCCTACCTATTGGCGATGTGTAGTTAGTATTGATTTGAGTAGTTGTGTTTAGTGTACAAATTGAGTTGTCATTCCCCAAGTGACGGCATAATGGGAAGATGCTAACATTATTTTCTGCAGCTTGCAATACCGTAATTGGCGAGATCAATTAAATGTTCACGCGATCGAGTTTAATTTCAACATATTGTAATGGCGACTGCCAATGGTTTGTAGTCCCATGGGTGGGTGTAAGTTAGTGTATTATCTGACGACAATGCTATCGTACAAGCTCTATTTATTGTAGACGCTGTCAAGGAGGAGAGGGTACAAACTGAACTGTTACACACAGTGTAGTGTGATGTTGCAGGGTGGTGCCATGAAGGAAGACTTGGAACTGACCGGTCTACGACAGCTTACACCCATCAGTGTTACAACAACAAAATGACAGCAGTTGTCACTTGTTTTGGTATTTTGATGCCATGCCGTACATGTTGCAAATGAGATAGAGTGATAGACCACCACATATTAAAATCGGTTAGTCACCTGCGCTGGGATTGGAATCTTGACGCAGACACCTTGTTTGACTGTTACCGTCAGATGACACTACTGGTCGGAATATTTCATTGTGTGAGATGGCCTAGGTATATTTAACCGAGTGGCGTGAGTTTTTATATCACGACAATTCATGTGATATTAAAAATAACGGTGTCCTTTTATGTTGAAGCCAGAGCTACAATGATGTGTATTAATTCCAACGTTTGAAGTAGCCATCACTTAATAATGCCATTTTAGTTTTCAATAAATAGTTTAATTTCCAATAGATCACACATAGTTTATATCACTGAGTGATATAATTAAGCAGAATGGATGTTGTAATATAAGCACTAAGATATATCCTCGTCAAAAATTAGGTTGTTGATATTATGACAAGTTCATGGCAACCGGAATTGAAAGCTCTGAACTGTAGATCGAAGAAACAGTGGTTCGATGCCACCGGTCGCCGTTTCAGCTCCTGGACAATTTCATCAACATGCTGCAGTAGGCATTAATACAACATGCTTCTACGTAAAGAAAATACACTAAAATACAGGAATTGACTGATGTGCTACAACACTTGCTATTAAATTATCTTACAATAAATTCGTTTAATGCCGTTGAGTTAATAAATACAATTCGTGTAAACGAGTACGTATGTATGTGTCAGTGCATTTGAATAATTGTTTTATATTCAGCAACATCTCGAAACGTGGTGATTTGACAGGCAACTGCAATAATATCACATAGACAATATGACAGATTGGACATATATTCTGGATCCTGCTATTGAGCATGATTTTTGCATTATCTTGTTGAGTTTTAGAACTGCACCAAGAATTAACACAGGGCACAACCGACACAGTTGCAGTTTAACGCTACTGTAGTTGTTGCTACGATGACGAAACTATACATACGTAAATGGCCAGTTTTTAACATATTCAGTCAATTGTTGAAGGTATACGGTAGGTATATACATTATAATTAATTTATTCTAAAATATGGACGACAATTGTTTTACATGATCTACTTAAAATATAAACTGTTTGAATTCAACCTAAATGACGAAACACAGCAGGCAGTGCAAACTAGTAGCTACAAAAACATAACCAGTTAGCAAAACAGTTAAATGTTTTATGTCCTTATGATACATTGAGAATAATACATAATATCTGTCAAATGTCACAAACAAAATTGTAGTTAATCAGTGTAGTCCTGCAAACTTTTTGACAAGAGTCTTCAAATTTAATTTGTGTTTTTATTTCTTCCATTTGTCGATCATGATTTTCTGGTGTGCCTTTGATAACTCCCGCGATTTCGACCGTGATCCGTCTGTGGTGTCGACCCTCCGTGATCTGTCTTAGATGTCGATCCTGCAAGGCCTGTCTTTGATGTCGACCCTGTCTGTGATGTTGATCTTGCGTGATCCGTTTGTGATGTCGAATTTTCGAGATCCATCTGTGATGTCGATCTTCCGTGACCCGTCTCCGATGTCTCATCGTGATCTATTTGAGATGTTGATCCTCTGTGATCCGTCAACGGTGTCGACCCTGCGTGATCCGTCTGGATGTCCAGACAGCGTGATCCGTGTTTGATGTTGACCTTTCTCAATCCGTTGGCGACGTCGACCCTGCATGATGCATCCGAGACGCCGACCCTGGACGATCCGTCTGTGACGTTGACCGCGGACGACCCGACGTTAAACTCACCCTTTGTGATCCACTGGTACCCGGCCGAGAAGGTTTGGCTGTCGCGCATCTAGAGGTCGTCTTCAATGTGCGTTGGCATTGCAACCAACTAAACAACCATCTACCCAGCCACCCAGCCAACCAACCAACCAACTAAGCAACCAGACAGACAAGCAACCAACCAATCAACCAGCCATCCAACCAAACTGCCACCCAGACAGTTAACCAACCAATCAACTAGTCAGCCTAACAAAAATCTAACCAACCACCCAACCAGCAAACCAATCAATTAACCAGCCAGCCAATCAACAAACCAACCATCCAGCCATCCCTCCAGCCAGCCAGCCAGCCAGCCAGCCAGCCAGCCAGCCAGCCAGCCAGCCAGCCAGCCAGCCAGCCAGCCAGCCAGCCAGCCAACCAGCCAGCCAGCCAGTCAACTAACAAACCAACAAACCAGCAAGCCAGCCAACCAACCAACCAAACAACCAAGCGAACAGCCAACCAACCAAACAATTAAATAGCCATTCAACCGTATAACCAGCCAACCAACAAACCAACTACCCAGCCAATCAACCAACCAAGTAGCCAACCAACCAACCAACCAGCCAGCCAACCAACCAACCAGCCAACTATCCAGCCAAACAACCAACCAACTATCAAGCCATCCAACCAAGGCACCAACCATTCAACCAACCAACCACAACTCAGCCAGCAAACCTCCATACAGCCAACCAACTAACCAACAAATCAACCAACCAACCAATTAACAAGCGAACAGCCAACCAACCAAACAATTAAATAGCCATCCAACCGTATAACCAGCCAACCAACAAACCAACCACCCAGCCAACAAACCAACCAAGTAGCCAACCAACCAGCCAGTCAGCCAACCAACCAACCAGCCAACCAACCAACCAAGTAGCCAACCAGCCAGCCAGCCAACCAACCAACCAGCCAACTATCCAGCCAAACAACCAACCAACTATCCAGCCACCCAATCAAGCCACCAACCACAACTCAGCCAGCCAACCTTCATACAGCGAACCAACTAACCAACAAACCAACCAACCAACCAATTAACAAGCCAGCCAGCCAACCAATCAACCTAATAACCAACTAATCAACTAACCAGCCAGCTAACCAACCATCCAACAAATCAGCCAGCCAGCCAGCCAGCCAGTTTACCAACCAACAAAACAACCAACCCACCCACAAGACAACCATCCAACAAACCAAACAAGCAGCCAGCCAACTAGCCAACCAAAAAAACAACCATCCAAACACCCAGTCAACCAAACATCCAGACAGCCAACCATCCACCCAGCCATCCAACCAACCTGCCAGCTAGCCAACCAACCAGTCAACCATCCAAACAAGCAAACAACAAGCCAGCTAACCAGCCAAGCAACCACTCAATCAGCCAGCTATCCAGCCAGCCAACCAACCAATCAACCATCCAACTGCGCAGCCAACAAACCAATATAAACACAAAAATGCGACGAGCCAGCCTGACATCAACTGAGACAGAGTGACTGAAATAAAGGTAGGGAACACAATACGTACTCACCCACTTGTAGAAGTGGGCTGCCATGCTGCTGTACGCCGTGATCTCGGCTTCACCATAGGCGTCAAGGATGACCATTGTTCGAAACGCCGTCACAATGTCCAGCTGCGCGATGTCGAACTCTGCAATCCGTCGCTGAAGAATCTCTTTCCCCCTCTTCCCGATCCACACTCCCACTTGCTTTCATTTCTCACAAGGGAAGCAGAAGCTGGTTAAGAACCGGTGATGTTTAAACATGACAAAGAGAGTCAGTCAGTTTGTTCTAGGAATATTCTGTCGTATTAAAACATATATTATGCGCTAACTTTGGACAATGGTAAGTGCTTCCCTTTCGAGACGCCTAGGACTGCTTGCTTCTTTCTATATGCATTCCTCTCCTCTGATCTACCAATGGGCGATGTATATTTAGTATTAATTTTAGAGTTATATTCAGTTTATAAATTGAGTTATCTGTCATTCCCCAGGTGGCGACACTATGGAGAGATGCTAAAATTATCATCTGCAGCATGCAATATCGTAATTGGCGAGAGCAATTAAATGGTCACGGGATCGAGTTAATTTCAACATGTTGTAATGGCGACAGCCGATGGTTTGTTGTCCCATGGGTAGAAGATATTTATCTGACGACGATACGATCGTGTAGGCGCTATTTATAATACGTAGATAGTACGATTTTAGCACTGCCTCGTGTACCCACTGCCTCGTGTATTCACTGCCTCGTGTACCCACTGCCTCGCCTTCAGGTCGTTGTCTTGTTCTCCCAGCAGAAGCAGTGTCGCTCTCATCATCTCCTGTATCGCTGCCTGGGGCTTAGCGACGTTATCACCGCAATCGACATCTGTCGTCATGACGAATAGTTTGTACATGACTACGTGTTAAACATTAACACACACACGAGCGTACACACGCACACTCCCTCAGACACATACACAAACACAGAAACACACACACGCACACGCACACACACACACACACACACACACACACACACACACACACACACACACACACACACACACACACACACACACACACACACACACACACACACACAAACATACACAGTCACAAACACACACACACACACACTCACACACACTCACACACACACACACACACACACACACACACACACACACACACACACACACACACACATACACACACACACACACACACACACACACACACACACACACACACACACACATACACACACACACACAAACAAACACACACACACACACACACACACATACACACACACACACACACACACACAAACAAACACACACACACACACACACACACATATATATATATATATATATATATATATATATATATATATATATATATATATGGTCGATGTCGATTCTCACGAATGCTGGACACATTTGCGTTATTGTATTTAATGGCCCGCCATTCCAACATGCTTCTAAGGATACGCGCAACTACTACGTCATACAATATATATAATGGTTGCGCTAGCGTGAATAACAATTTTTTTTACAATTATTTTTGTCTAAATATTGTTTAGCCCATACCACGCAAAACAAAGAGACAAGCTTTATTGCAATATCAATTATTATATGCAAACCTTAGAATGGACAATATATGTATGCATGAATGATTTATGTATAATACCAGTTAATGTTTGCCAATATGATCGTTCACCCAAAAAAAACATGAAAGTGTACATAAAATGGGATACCACGTGAAAGCATTTTAATGGCAAATAACTCTGTCACATATGTACATTAGTAATATATATTTGATGTACATATTGCATTTAATTTTAAACACACTATTCGTGAAACAATCTTGATAAATTATTATCAGGGTGTGCTGTAGATATCGTACCAAAATTTATTTCACAATGTTGCGCATATTTTGTTATGGAAATTTACGTAAAATGTGTACGTTTGATTGGTGCTTAACTTAGCGCATGTCCGTGTTGTGTTGCGAAGAATAAGCCAATCTTAACTATGAGTTTCTTGTTGGATGTGTATTTTGCGAGGTATCACCGATCACTCTTAATATGCCTTCTGTAGGCATTTGTTAACATAGATTAAGCACCAAAGTGTAACATTATAATGAGGATAACACAATACTATGCTTTGGTAGTCTTGATTAAATAATATATCAAAGCGTTATTTCATTGCGTCTTGCTATTTAATACAATAGTGAGTTTAGTTATTATGATTTTGTTGTCGGGCATATATTAAACATTAACATGTGTTTTTCATAAAACATAATGTACTGACCTTCTCATTAATGCATGTCACCATAAATTGTAGATTAAAAGTAGCATGTATTGTTTATGCATTCTCTTTGGTGCAGTATATATGCGTTTCGCGGGGTATCAATTACTTCCCCTACAACGTATTTGTGCTTTGTGCTTTGATAATCAAGCCAATTTTCACCAACGATGAGAACTGACGTGCAGTAGTATGGATAACAAACCAAGAAGGTGAAGCTCATTGGGGTGATCTTTACAATGTGTTTTACTAACAGGAATTCACTGACGACGTGCGACCTTTGGTGAACACTCGAGGCAATGGCTGGAAGCGGGCGATGGAAAAGGCCGTGCGAAGGTGTGTGCCATGTTACAAAGAGTTAGTGGAAATTGCAGTGAAAAAATTATTTGTACTGTGGTACAAAAAACATGCTACAACCGGTTCGTTACAAAGAAAACCAAATTGATGGTAGTCCATGCATCTTCCATCTCAATCAAAGCTAGCTAGTGACATAACCACCGCTGATGTCACATAGAGTGATATTATTGAGAAGATATTAGGTCACTGACAGTACCAGAGACTAAGTTCAAGGGGGCAGAATCAGACTATTTAGGACAATTAATTGTAACCACGGAAATGGTAGCTAAACAAATTAGGGCTATGAAGGATAATATATCACCTGGAGTGGATGAGATTCCGCCCAAACTGCTATTGGGAATTGTAGAACAAATTAGCATACCGCTTGCAACTTCTTTTCAATTTGTCATTAGAAGAGGGAGCGGTTCCTTTAGAATGGAAAGAACCAAACATTATATCGTTATTTAAAGGTTCGAGAAACAAGTCAGACAACTATAGGCCAGTGAGTTTAACATCGGTGATTTGCAAATGATTAGAAAGTCTAATTAAAGATAACATGGTGGATTTTCTTATTAAATATAACTTGATAAACCCATCTCAACATGGGTGTCTTAAAGCGAGGTTATGCTTAACATATTTGTCATGTTTTTTGGAAGATATCACTAAGTGGGTAGACGAGGGATCACCAGTAGATATCATCTACTTTGATTTTCAGAAAGCTTTCGAAAAAGTGCCTCATCAAAGTTTACTGCTTAAACTATAGGCCAATGGCATAGGAAATGGTATAATTAACTGGACAGACAAATGATTGAGAGACGACAACGGGTAGTTGTTGATGCGGAGACTTCAAACTGGTAATCAGCTTTGAGTGGGGTACCACACAAATCAATACTGGGACCTACATTATTATTAATATATACAATCGATTTGGAGGAGGATATAACAAGCAAGGTATTGAAATTTGCGGATGATACAAAATAGTTTAGCAAGATTAAATGTAATTGAGATAGACAGTATTTACAAGATGATCTTGAAAGGTTTGGTTCAAATGGTCTGAAAATTTGCAAATGTTCAATGTTGGGAAATGTAAATGCCTCTTCACTGGACATGGGAGAACGAAGATGTAGACAGTACAACGGTGGTACTGTACTAAGTACTACTATAAAAGAAAAAGACTTAGGGTTAACCATTAGTGCTGATATGAAGGTTTCAGAGCAGTGCGGAATTGCAGATTCAAAGAGAAATCAAATGATTGGATTAGTTTGGCGAAATATAGCATATAAGGAAAAAGAACTAATAATACCGCTTTACATAACAATAGTTAGGCCTCATTTAGAATATTGTATACAAGCGTGGAGGCCATACCGCAAGAATAACATAGTTATGCTAGAAAGATTACAGAGGAGAGCGACTAAAATGATAGCAACAATTTGTGAGTGAGTGAGTTTATTCAGTAAATTATATACAAGCATTACATAATTAAAAGAAATATGACATATATGTATATATATATATATATAAAATAATAATACCGAGGATGGCACATAAAAGCACACATAGTACACTTATCTCCAATATGGTCCTCAGTATATAAATATTATTATAGTATATAAAAAAGATAAACAGTACGATTAAAAAAATATGTTATATATGTAAAAAATTGCAATATTTTAAATACAATAAATACATAAATATGTTGTATTAAATATTAAGACGCAGCGTAAAGATTGTGTTCATGGGCCACCAATCTACTATATAAATGGGTCGTCACTTTTTTCCTAAAACTAATTTTAGATCGACATTGTTTTGTTTCGATTGGCAAGTTGTTCCAGTGGCACATGCCTGTATAAAGAAAAGAAGTTTGTCCAGAACCTTTTACTCTGGGAATAACACATGTCAATTCACTGGTTCTTGTGGGGTATCTATGATGAACCATTTGCTCTTAAATATACTGGTGCAGTACCATTGATAATATTGAACACCTTTAACTGTTCTATTTTATATTCAACAGGCAGTATTCCAAAGGTCTTAAATTCATCACCACCTATATGGAACCTCGGTGGAGCATTTCACATAAATCTGATGATCGTATTCAGTGTACACTGCATTCTGCACTTCATTCTTTCAATAATCCACTGTACCAGGCTGAACATGTGTAATCAAAATGACATTGATTGAAAGACTAGTTGTTTTTATGTTTTGATACTAAACGTTCTGGCGTTCCTGTTCAGACATGTAAGTGTATTTGAAGTTTTAGAAAGGATATTAGAATCTATAATACCACCAGAAAGGGACTGATCTAAAGTCACCCCTAAATATGTGACACTTGACTTTGATTCAATGACATTTCCAATGCATACAACATTAAGTTCGTTACGTTTGTACAATTTTCCCTTCTTTCCAAACATGATGGATTGTGTTGTTCCTAAATGAAGAGACAGTTTGTTATTGATTAAACATTCACTGCCAGATTCTAGCTGGGAACTTAACGTTGCCTCTATTTCTGCTAAATCCTTTCCCCAAGCAAGCAAGACCGAGTCGTCCGCATATAACAAAAGCTTGCATTTAACTGCAGCAGACATGTAATTTACATATAACAGGAAGTGTAGAGGCCCAAGTATTGAACCTTGTGGTACACCGCAAGTGATACCTTTTGTCCCAGGCATTGTTCCATCGACATCGGTAACTTGTACCCGTCAAATAAGATCTAAACCAACATATAGAGAGTTCATCTGCACCTACACCCTTGAGTTTCTTCAAAAGAATGGTGTGATCTACAGTATCAAAAGCTTTTTGCAAATCCAACAATATCATACCTGTGTAATTGCCATTATTACATTCTTGTTTAATGTAATCGGTTAGGTGGATCAAGCATGTATCAGTGGAATACAATGACCGAAAACCAGATTGAAATTCATATAGTAGTTTATGTTCCGTTAAAAAGTCACTTAGTTGTTTGAAGAATTTTTTTTCGAACACTTAAAACAATATACTTAAAACTGAAATTGGTCTATAGTTCTCAACATCAGTTTTATTCTTCTTTTTATACAATGGAACAACCCTGGCCATCTTCAAGTCATCGGGGATATTTCCAGTAGATATAAATAAGTTTACAATGTGAGTAAGAAGTTTTTATATGACAGAAGAACCATATTTGCTAAATCTAGCAGGAAGTTCAAGTAAACCTGTTGCCTTACTAGCGCTTACGCTATTTAATATATTGGACACTTTTTCTACAGTTATACTGACTAGGCCAAACATATTATCAGAAACATTTGTTTTATGATGAAAATCAACAACATGAGCTTGACCAAATCGACCAGAACATGATGGTAGCTTCTCAACGAGCGATGAAGCACTAGAAGTAAAATAATCATTAAAATATTCCGGGACCTTCCGTTTATCAAAGCATACTTCATTTTCAATGCTCAGACTAATACGTTTATGTTTGGTTTTACATTTTGACGATGAGCCGACCTCTTTCAGAATTTGCCACAGTTTTTTTGTCGATTCTGATTTTCATTTACAGCGTGTACATAATACTGAGATTAAGCTTTTTTCTTTTTTATATTTGACTTGATTTCTGTGATAGACAAATAGCTTGAAGTTTCCTTCTAAATTTACGAAGATAATTATCCCTTTGTCTGATTAAGTTAAGTATTTCGCTGGACATCCAAGGTTGTGTTCTTTGTTTAACTCGAACTTCCTTATATGGGGCCAGTTTAATCAAGAACTGCTGAGAATGTTGATTTAAATTTGCCCCAAGCAATATCAACATTGTTACAACTTAATACAGCTGTCCAGTCTACGTCATCTAGATTGTGTAAGAATTGATCTTTACTATAATGTTTAGAGCAACGAATTTGAAATGTACTACGCTTGCTCACTGGGACTCTGATTACCTTTCTCGTACAATATGTTATTAACTGGTCGCTAATCCCAACACCGAGAACATATGACTGGCATATTTTATCTTGATCAGTTACTAGAATAAGGTCAATAGCAGATTCACTAATAGTACATACTCTGATAGGTTCTTCAATCAATTGCGTAAAGCCAAATGCACGTTCAAAATTGCACAGATCATTACCCAGACCATTGTTTCTAGATGGCACCAACACATTAGTATTAACATTTCCAAGCAAAATGCATTCACTAAAATCGTTTCCTTCATTAAAGGACAATTATAAAAGTTCGTAAAAGTTACATTGTCTCGGTGGCCTGTAACGGATTCATGTCAGTATGGGACGCGTTTTAGGCAGGAGGACGTCCGCCCACACAGTCTACACGCCGTCGGTTAGTAAGTATTGACGTGGGTTAAACGCAAGATCGCTTCGGATATAAAGACAGACACCACCTCCGTTCCGGTTGCGGTCATGACGGAGGACTGAATATTCTGGCAGTTCGACCTCCGAGTCCTCAACCGAGTCATCAAGTCACGTTTCACTTATACCAATCACTGCTCCTTTGTTTTTGCAGCAAGTACTTTGAGTTCATCAAGTTTAGGCAGTAAGCTTCTTGCGTTAAGGTGAATAAAATATAAACCCTTTCTTAGAAAACACTCGAATTGCTCGGAGTCAGCGTCATATGGCGGGGTCGTGGTGGTGTCGGATGTCAGCTGTGGATCTTGCAAGAGTCGGTTGTCAGATCGGCATCGTACAGAAAGAATAGTTCAATTCGACTTGATCTCAGCTGTCACGTCCGGTCAAGCGCGACGTGAAGCCAACGATATCAATGTTGTTGTCTCGCATGACTGGTCACTGCTTGTTAGTGACACAGGTGCATCTAGAGAAGATAAAAAGGTTAAAATCAAAAAAGTCACACCAACTTACTACAAGTACGTAGGTCCGATAAAGTCCTGGTGCAACCGTTGAGGTATAAGTGAAGACTTAGCGCTATGTCATGACTCAAACTTTAATAGTACACACTATTTAGAGGAGCATATTTTAGGCGTAGCCACAGTACAGCTTGGTCACGTGCATCCAAAAAGACGGATCTTTGTTATGAAAAACGCCTAAAAGAATGTGGTTTAACAACATTAGAGACCAGGAGATTGACAGGAGATCAGACAGAAGTGTTTGAAATATTGAATGGTTATGAAAATATTGATATAAATATTTTTCTCAGTTAAGACAGATAGAAAGACTAGAGGACATGAAGTTACATTAGTGAAGGAGTAGTGTAAATTATATATAAGAAAGTTCTCATTTTCACAATGGACTGTAACTGAATGGAAGAGACGATCTGCTGATTGTGTGGCTGCTGGTAGTGTGAATTTGTTTAAAAACAAAATTGACGCATACCTCTGAAGGGCGGGATACATGTACATAAAAGGGTTGGACTCTCGATAAGCCAAATGCTTCCTTGTCCACCTGCCACCTAGAGTTAATTCTCTGGGTGGCAAACTTGTTAAATCTTGTTAAACTTCTCATACAAACAAACTCAGATGGACAGGTCACGTGGTTAAGATGGGTGACAACTAAGTTCCAAAGCAAATTATATTTTCACAAATTTCATAACATTTCAGAGAGGTCGCCCCAAACTAACCTCTAATAACACAACATAAAATACGAAAAAGTGAACACATTTGCCTTTATACGAATTCTTGTCATATCTAAAATAAAAAAACAATGCCACAAAAAGTTGAAATGGTATAGTGGATAGTCATACTGATTTAAATATGCAAAACATTTGTGAGCAAGTTTGCAAAAAAAAGTAGAAAACACAAGTTCCTGTAATTCATGTTACTGTTAAGAACCAACAAGCTTTTGTTTAAGGGTGGTGTTCGTACTGTTTGGACAATATCACTGTGGAAACTGGTGAGAGAACTTACATCGGACACTCGCTTGTGTAGTATTCTTAAGTATTATAGATTGTATATTGCTTCCTTCCTGCACGTCGGCGGATTGGGTGGAGGAAGATCAAACTGTTTGACGCGACGTTTTAGACATGTTTAGATACACCATGCAAACGGTGTAATTATACACTGAAACTATTCCTGCTACACACATTCAATAGCAAAGTATTTATATACATCATGAAAGCGCACTCACATTAATGTTATAAGAGTTAGCAAGATTTAGCAATATTACCCCCAGAGAAATAACTCTTTATTACAAGTGGAGAGTCCAATCCTTTTATCTACTTGTATCCCGCCCTTCAGAGGTATGTGTCGATTTTATTTTAAAACATATTCACGCCACTAGCACCCACACAATCAGCAGATAATCCATTCCATTCAGTTACAGTCCTTTGTGAAAATGAGAACTATCTTATATATAATCTACACAGCTCCTTTACTAATGTAACTTCATTTCCGCTAGTCTTTCCATCTTTCCTAACTGAGAAAGACATATTTATATCAACATTTTCATAACCATTAAATATTTTGTGGCACTCTTATCTGATCTCCTCTCAATATCCTGGTCTCTAGTGTTGTTAAACCACATTCTTTTAGGTGTTTTTTATAACTGAGATCCCTCAGTTTTGGCATAATTTTAGTCGCTCTCCTCTGTACTCTTTCAAACATATTTATGCCCTTCCTCTGGTATGGCCTCCACGCTTGTATACAATATGAGGCCTAAGTATTGTTTTGTACAGCGGTATTATTACTTATTTTTACTTATACACTATATTTCGCCTAATTAATCCAAGGATTTGATTTAAACTTGAAGCTGCAATTCCGCACTGCTCTGAAACCTTTATATCAGAACTAATCGTTAAACCATAGTCCTTTTCTTTTAGGTAGTACTTAGTACAGTACACCCCCATTATATATTCTACATCTTCGTTCCCATATCTTGTGTGGAGGCATTTACATTTCCCAAAATTGTCACACCATTTGATGAACCTGTCAAGATCATCTTGTAAATGCGGTCTATCTCCATAATTTTTAATCCTTCTAAACCCTTTTGTATTATTCGCTAATTTTAACACCTTGCTTGTTATATCATCGTCCAAATCGTTGATATATATATATATATACATATATATATTATATATATATATGTATATATATATATATATATATATATTAAGAATAATATAGGTCCCAATACTGATCGCTGTGGTAACCCAACTCAAAACTGAATACCAGTTTTAAGCCTCCCATCAACTACTACCTGTTGTCTTCTATCAGTCAGACGTTTTTTATCCAGTTAATTATACCATTTAGTTTAAGCAGTAATCTTTGATGTTGCACTTTTTTGAAAGCTTTTTGAAAATCTAAGTAGATGATATGTACTGGTGATCCCTCATCTAACCACTTAGTGATATCTTCCAAAAACATAACATGTTTGTTAAGCATGATTTCGCTTTTAGAAATCCATGTTGAGATGATCTTTATTTAGTCTTTCTAATAATTTGCAAATCATCGATGTTAAACTCACTGGTCTATAGTTGTCTGACTTGTTTCTCGAACCTTTTTTAAATAAAGGTATAACGTTTGCTTATTTTCATTCTAAAGGAACCACTCCCTCTTCCAATGACAAATTGAAACCTGTTGCTAGCGGTATGTTAATTTGTTCTGCAATTTCCAATAGTAGTTTGGGCAAAATCCCACCCATTCCAGGTGATTTATTATCCTTCATAGACCTTGTTATCTTAGCTAATATTGCCGGGATTACAATTAACTGTCCTAAATAGTATGTGTCTGCCCCTTTGACCTTAGCGTCTGGTACTGGCAGTGAACTAATATATTCCCTGGTAAACACCGAACTAAAATACTTATTAAGTTCTTCTGCCATTAAGAATCCCTCTGATATTATATTTCCAGCACTATCTTCTAGAGGACCGACCTTTCCATGAATTTTCTGTTTGCTTCTAACATACGCATAAAAACTCTTGCTGTCATGTTTTATATTACAAGCTAATTTGTGTTCATAGCTTCTCTTTGAATTTGTAATTTCAGCTGTAGCTTGGTTAAATGGTTCTTTATCAATGTCGTAGTCTTCGTCATTTCCAATATGTCTATATGACTTCCACATCATTTGTACTTAATTGTCCTAATGGCATCTTTCGATCAGTGTTTCTTTTTGGATCGTTTCCCTTGTTTTTTAAAGGGAACAAATGTATTGACGATACATTGAAATTCCCCATAATAACACAGTTCCGTTTGCTCACTTCCCGTATAGTGTTTTGTATTGTTTCATTCTTTTGTATGCTTATGTTTGGATTTCGATAAACTAACCCAACCGTTAATGTTGAGTTTCCTGTAACTATGTTACACCAAACAGCTTCTCCGCAATCTGCTTCTCTTTTTAATTTTATTTCATCAGACTGGATAGCTTCTTTAATATATAAAGTAACTCCACCTCCCCTTCTTCCTATTGTATCTTTCCTATGAATTAATGAAAGTTTATTCAATAACAACAACAACAACATAATAATAATATATGCACAATATGGTGTGCTGCTGCTGCTGAAAGGACATAGCTGAATTCATAGACTTATGTGTTGCTATGCCTTTGTCAAACTAAAAAAACTAAATAAATACAACACGAATTATAAATAAATCACAAAATAATATTCACATCTCATATATAAATTTGTTACCATAGTGCTTGTGTTACTAATACATGGGTTTACCTAAACATCATCTTCAATTAACAATTCACGGATATGTAGAAAGTAATGACAAGTTTAATGGGTTTTTTTTAAATTGTGTTAAACTTGGAAGCTGAATCAATTTATTTTGGTAAACTGTTCCACGTTTTTATTACATTGACGGTGAATGACAGAAGTCGGAGGGTGGTGTTTGTCTTTTTAACATAGAACAGTTTGTTTTGTTTCAAGAATGGTTGTTTGCTTTATAAAGTTTTATTATCATAGTCTTATATCTAACTAAATCATGAAATTTAAGCATGTTTGAGAGATGGAAAAATACAGATGTAAGAGCATAGTAATTAAGGTTATAAATAATCCGTATAGCTTTTTTGTAACATCCGAAACATTACATATCCTGTCAGTCACAATTCGGCATCTGATATATATAGATATCGATGGTGGCCCCAGATTCGGTTATACCTATTATGTGATGGTCAATATCTTCTATCAAAATGTTTAATTCATTTATGTTGTTTACTACACTCCTTGCATTTAAACAAACACATTTATATCCAGCTTCAGAACAATTCTCGAGACTGTTCTTTAGTGATCTATTTGTGCTGTCTTTATCTGTGCATCCAGTTTCAGGCTTCTCTGTGAGTCCCCCTGCGAATCTAGATTAAATAGATGCAACCTGTCCCACCGTTGGCAAATCGCGGCATTTTCTCTAATAAAATTGCTGCCCCCTTTTCACTTAGATGTAGGCCATCTCTCATGTACATATCTTCCCTCCCAACAAAGTATCCCCATAAATCTGTGAATCCCACCCCCTCTTCTTCACACATCTGCTCAACTAGTGAGTTGATCGCCATCCTCTTGCAGTTTCTATATGTTGCCCCCCTTCCTCTCATAACTGAAAAAAATAGTTATCAATATTTTCATAACCATTAAATATGTTAAGCACTTCTATCTGATCTCCTCTAAATCTCCTGGTCTCTAGTGTTGTCGAACCACATTCGTTTACGCGCTATTCGTAACTAAGATCCATCAGTTTTTATATCATGTTAATCGCTCTGAAACCTTCATATCAGTACTAATGGTTAACCCTAAATCCTCGTCTTTTGCAGTAGTACTTAGGACAGTACCCATGTTCTGTGTGGAAGCAATTACGTTTCCCAAAACTGAACAACATTTGCCATTTTTCAGACCATTTGATCAACCTGTCAAGATCATCTTATAAATGCTGTCTCTCTCCATCACTTTTAATCCCTCTAAACACTTTTGTATCATCCACAAACTTGAACACCTTGCTTGTTATATCATCGTCCAAATCGTTGATATAATATGTTAATGATAATATAGGTCGCTGCATTAATCCCTGTGGTACCCCATTTAAAAGTGATTTCCAGTTTGAAGCATCCCCATCAACAACTACACGTTGTTTTCTATCAATCAGCCATTTTTCTATCTATATAATTATACCATTTCCTATGCCATGGGCCTTTACCTTAGGCAGTAATCTTTGATGTGGCACTTTGTCGAAAGCTTTTGAAAATCTATGTAGATTATATCTACTGGTGATCCCTCGTGTACCCACTTCCAAAAAAATAACATGTTTGCTCAGCATGACCTTGCTTTAAGAAACCCATGTTGAGATGGGTTGATCAAGTTATATTTAACAAGAACTACTGTTTAACTACAATGTCAGAATGCATACGTCCGCAGATGCATTTGTGTGTGTGTGTGTGTTTGCGTGTGTATGTATGTGTGTATATGTGTGTGTGTGTGTGTGTGTATGTATGTATGTATGTATGTAGGTAGGTAGGTATTTGTGTGTGTGCCCGTGTGTGCGTGTGTGTGTGCGTGTGCGCGTGTGTGTATGTGTGTGCGTGCGTGCGTACTTGCGTGCTTGCGGGCATAGTCTTAGGCAGTTAATGTAGCGACAATATGTCGTGAACTATACGACCACATTCTACTTACATGTATTCCTCTTAACGGTGATATCTTCCAATTCCAGAAACAGTTAACCATCCGTGTACGTTTTCACCCAGAAATGAAAATCACTTTAGCTGCAGCTAAATCGCTTAATTGAAACTTCGTTGATGACTGGTATTCTGGTGGCCAACTGGAAAATGGAGCTTAGACAGAAACTTTCGTATGGCACCCCCTACAGCAAAGGTTTGACCTGCCAGAGCTGTTGTTTATGACCTATGGCTCCCTGTTCAGGCGGATGTCACTTGTGAAAATGTGTTTCTTGGCTTGGCGGCCATCTTGGAAAATGGCAAACAAATCCAATGTCTTCGATATAATAATAATACTAACTGCGTCATCTAAGCCCATATTTCTGGTTTCAATTTGTATGGTTTAGGGGTCAAGGGTTTCAAATGTTTAAAATTGGAACTTCTGGGACATCCACATTCGCTATTTTTTAAGATGGCTGTCGTCAATACAACTATCGCCATGTCTTAGCAACTGCATCACATACAGCATATATGTTTATGTCTGCTGATAGGATTGTCGACAGCGGTTTTAAAATATTATATATAAGCTTCGCTGACATTGATATGTACGCCATTTTTAAAGATGGCGCCCGTCAAAGACTATCATTCACCTCTCTTTAGAACGACGTATTCTAGAGCCGGTTGGTTAACGTCCAAGTAAAGTTTTCAGTTAAGGCGATTTTAAATATATTTTACTTTTAGCCTTCACCGAAATTCATATGTCCGCCATTTTTAAGTTTTAAATGTTTTAAATGGCGCCCATCGAAGCTCATTATTCCCGTATCTGAAGAACAAGATGGATAAAGCTAAGTTATCCCACATACTAGAAGGATATATTGGCGTGCCTTACTGTTCGGAGCTTCCACGGCTAGCAGATAGACGGTGCTGCTAGATATATGATGCAATGGCAATAATTCACACCCTTGGCAGACTTTCTGGTATATCCACCTTTGGAGAATTTGGTGACAAGTTTGTAGATGCAATCTTCGGTAACCTTGGAGAAAACTTTGCGCATATACATGTAGTATTTGACTGCTATGATTCTGCAGACTCCCTGAAATCTACAGAACGATCACGGAAAATAACAACTGACGTCACCACGCTGAAAATTGATGATCCAACGGTGCCACTCCTTAAAATGTGGAGCAAGTTTATTAAACGTAATCAGAATAAAACTGATCTTGCCGCATTTTTGTCAAATCACTTGCTTCGTCGTATCAGATTACTCCATCGACAAGTACATGTGATTGTCGGTGGTGGATTTGTTGATGGAGAGCGAGTCAGTACAACATATGTTTGTGATGTAGCGCATCTACAATGCTACACACGAAGAGACAGAGACCAGAATGATTCTACATACAACGGATGCTGCACACAACGGATGCCAGCGGATTGAAATCAGGTCAAACGACACAGATGTTCACGTATTGGCTATCCACTATGCATCGCGCTTGTTTGAGGAACTGTGGATATCAGCAGAGACTGCCCGTAAGCCGAGATACACCCCAGTGCATGCAGTCGTAAATAGCCTTGGGCACCAGTACTGCCAAAGTTTGTCAACATTGCATGCCGTTTCTGGTAGTGACACGACAAGTGTTTTACGTGGACATAAATAAAAACACTGCATGAAATGTGTACACAAATGACGAAAGTCCACCAGCAGGCCTATCTGATCGTGGAATGTTTCCAATGAGAAAACAGACTGATGCGTCAGAAGAACAGTTCGTAATCCATTTATATAACAAGAATTCTTTCCTGGGGGTAAATGAACTACGCTATCAGATGCTCTCCAAGAAACAGAATAGTACAGAACACTTGCCATCCACAAAGGATGCACTGCATCATCACCTCCTGTCACAGATCGGCGAGGTCTCCGAAACTAGAAGGTTCAAGTCTAGTAGGATTCAATGTTAATTATGTCAACGTTTGTAAATGCGGGCGGCAACCGTGACCAGGAACAATGGAAAATGGAATTTGTTTGTATTTTATTACATATATGAATACAGAAAACTCTCTTATAGTAACAATAGACACAACAACATTTACCCTCTAGTCTTCCCTACCTCGGCTCTCAGATAACATTTTAAACCCAAATAAAAATACTAAAAGCGCCCGTTCGAAAAACTAAATATTATTCACACTCAATAACATTTCACTTGTCAACCCATTACAAGATCTGGTCCGCTCGGATTCAGATAATTAGCGTGGAAGAATCGACACAATCAACGGTATAGGGAAAACTAATCTCTTAATTACATACATAAATCGGCAATTTGGAGCGATCAAAAACAAAAACCGATTCCAAAACCACGGCCGATACACACCGGATTCACCAGCAACAGTTCTGGTTCGTAGTTCGTAGTCAGGTGTGTGCGTGCGTGCGTGCGTGCGTGCGTACGTGCGGTTGAGCGTTATATATACAATGATGTTATATGGACATTATATCTACGGTGATATAACTATGGTAATAACAGTGCGATGAAGTCGCATTCTGTCATCTAGTTTTTCTTATTCAGTTTCTTGTAGGTAACCAGATTTAAACAAGCAACTCTGTGACACAAATGTTTTGCAATCTCCCGAAGCCTAATAACTTCGTCGAATACTAAGCCAAAGAAGAAACAAATCAAATGGATATTCGGCCGTTTGGTGTACAATAATTTCATATTCGTCCCGGAAATGACGTTTGAAGTGATAACTGCATTACATCACAGACTAACGAAGTCAACGAAGCTTAATTAACCAACGATGTATGTTAAAGCGGTAGGCGCACCATTGTTTTGTTGTGATATTGTAAGGCGATTGCTTACAAAGTGAGGCCGTACAATCTTTGCATTAAGCAGTAAGGGCACCTTTGTTACAATTGTGTAAGGTGAGGTTTACAACGTGTGGCTATACAATACTTACTAAATAGCTGATGTACTTCGGCTTCCGTATTCGAATCTACGATGTTGTAATATTACAGGGCATTTGCTAATGGTGGATATTGTTATTAATGTAATAAAGAGCTCTGCTAGTGTAGTGGTTAGCACATTCACCTGGCAGGACAGCGCTCTGAGTTTGAAATCTGGACCGGGTAGGCATGATATTTTGTGAAACAACCTGACTCTAAAAATTCGGGACTTTGTATCTCTCGTGAATCGGAGATCACCTTAATGTCGGTCCCGTCTAAATAATGTTGTATAATTAAAATGTTCATATAATAAAAAAGTTAAACATACTAGTTAAAAAGTCAGTAGAAATTGCAATAAAATGTAATGAAAATGTAAATAAATAATTTAAAAGATAAATTCCTTTGATTCATAAGATGCTTTCTTATTTTGAAATAACCTGCCCCAACTCTCGGCACTGTTCACGGTCGAATGCGCGCAGAGCGTCGACGTCGGCACGGCAACGTAACGTACGACCGATGCGTTTACATTCGCGCTCAATACCGTCGGCAGAGTCGTTCACTGTCGACCCATGTTTGTCGTGACACCTGTGTCCACGGCGAAATAGTTGTCGATAGCTAGCTGAGCGGGTGCATCGGGTGGCATTCGTAGCACGTGCCCGAATAGACTCCATATTGCAGTTATGACAGCTTCGCTGATGGGACGGCATCGGCAACGGTGGTGCAGTGCCTCGTACGAAATACGATGATCTGGAGTAGATGACGACGGTGATACGCATCCAGACGATGTAGTTCTGATTTCACAAGTCCCCATGTACCCATGTTGTACGTCAGCACGGGCACAAAGAAAGATGCGTATAGCCGTAGCCGCAGATATAGAGACCTGTGATCGCCTAAACCACAGTGTCCACAGCTTGCGGAAGGCGACGTTGGCCAGCTGCTTTCAGCGAGCGACGTCTTCGGCTTCACCGAGGAGCGACTCAAGCTTGCGTGTCATACGCCACTCTTCCTGAATGCGGTCAGCGTGTCGGCTGATACTTGTTCGTTCTATTTCAACGCGTTGATCGTCAGCGACCACTCCGCCAAGCAAGCTGGCGCGATGCGCTCGATCTCGTCAAAGAACGAACGAGAAGAGCTGACGAAGTCCGTGTCGTCAACGTACTCGACGTTTAGCGGTAGGGTGGCTTCAGCCGGTGGACGTGTCGGGAGGCGCAAGTGCAGGTCACGGATGTCGCTTCGATGTACATATTGAATAACACCGGGCTGAGGCGTCCCGATGGATGTCGCGAATGAATGACAATCGCCTGTTGAGAAACGCTGCTTGAGCGAAGTGGCCGCGAGTAGGAAGCGAATCATCCGCAGTTCCGATGGATGTTTGTAGCGTATCAAGCAGCTTGTCGCGACGTATGGTGATGAAGGCGTGACACAGGTCTATGCCGAGGAATTCGATTGGCACGCGCTGACGCTGCGCTTTAGCACAGATCCAACGATACCCGAAGTCTGCGTCGGCCGTGCTGCATCCGCGTCGGAATCTCAATTGCGACGGCGACAGGTAGTCGTCAACATTAGGCGGGATCCCCAATAGAACGTCGAGATACAGTGTCTTTCGGAGTACTAATAGTAAAACTGACGCACACACATTAATGGACCTATCAGTCTGCCCGGCTTCTGTATCAATACGAGTACACCTTGGCCTAGGTCGAGCGGTTCGTGTTTTTCCAATCGTGCCTGCTAGCGGGGCAGCCGTGCATTTGAAGAATTCGGCCAGTATGCTGTCGTGCCCGCTGGCTCGGCTGCTGTTCAATTACCCGATGGCTCGCTTGACTTCTTCGGTTGTGATAGGGTCTGCCAGTCGCGACTGTCTTCCGGTGAAGGCAGGCAATTCTTCTACGGCTTCGTCGCTGTACTGGCGACTCAAGTGTTCGGTGACCCGCGCGTTCAGTTCGGCTCGTGGATTGTTTCCTCCTCATCACATGAATAGCACGAAACATTTTTACGCCGTCGTGGAGCCGTTCAACTTCTGACGCTAGCCTATCTAGTATCTCTAAGGCGTTATCGCGAGCTTTTAGGCGCATAACGTGCACTATCGAGTAGCGCTGGCACTTCAGTTCGCATCGGCGGATGGTGTTTGGAATTTTCTGCAGCTACAGTTTCAATTTGCGCTGTTCAGCTGACATTGCCGCCATTTCAACACAGTGTGGAACATCTCGTCTGGCAGCCGGGACGGTCCGACCGATGGTCAGTTCCACCGCCGACTTCAGAACATGACCTACCTTGTTCCATCTCGAACTGGCTGACGTGTTCGTATTAACTTTCGACAGATCTTCCGAAACGACTTCACGAAACCGTGCGCGAAAGGGATAGCTAGCTAACACCTCGGTGCTGTAGCGAACGCGTTCTGCCGAGCGCGACTTCTCGATTCGACCCCAAACGTTGAACATTTGCTTGTGGTCGAGCTTTGCGACTATCGAGTAAAGTGCCGACGTCTCAATTTGGGCCGTAAAAGAACCACTGAGAAAGACAAGCACCCTGGCAGTGTCCACCCTCAGTGCCAGCATATAAAGGTCAGTTTGACGATAATGTTCTGAAAAAGACTGACTAGTTGAATGAGACCTCATAAGGTAATTACACTGTAACCACAATAATACAAACTAGTCAGTTAATAGAACATTGCCGAAAGCTGGAAACAACTAGGCCTTCAATAGTGACCTTCGTTTTTCCAGCGTTTCAATTGCGAATCTTGAGATTTAAAAGGGGTGCAAACGAAGACTACTTACCACAGTGTGCAAACTGTGGGAGTTCTAATTTAAAAAGTGTTCGATTACACTGAATAAATTTTAACGCGTTAAAATACATACACATTGAACGACATCAAATTTGCGAACATTCCTTTCAAAATGTCCAATTTAGTTTTCAACTATCTATCATTCCAATATATAAAAGACAACTCATCAGAATTATATCACATAATTAAATATTTGTCATATATTCCACTGTAACTTATTAAACTCATTTCTACATTATGCACAATATATAACCATTCCCAAAGAGCCAACATACAGTTGGACAATGCTATTAATATTGACTAAGGCTCTAAGGCATTGTCATGGAAAACATCCTCACCGACTGTACTAAATAAATTCGTTATTATTTATCTGGTGGTCAAGACAACAAACGCGCTGTTGGTACTTGAATAAATTCGAATATAATTATTTAAACACTGGTAATCTGATCGATGTCTTTATCGTCAAAAACATTCCTATTTGCTGTCATGTGAAGCAGGGATGCGTTATTGCACACATCTTCTTTGGGGATATTCGTTTCCCAGTATATTTCCTGTACATCCAGCTTATACACAGAAAGTGCTTATATACAATACAGTAATATACTATAATATACAATACAATAGCAAGCGGTCTACGAGCAAAATAATGTACGCCAGGACCTGCTAAGAGAGACGCCGTTGATGATGCAGCAGTATATGTCCCACATTGGAGAGCTTCCAAAGGCGCATAAACCAACTTCCCCAGTCTTGCAAAGACTCACCATACGCCTGTAAAAGACCAATGTCAAGAGTAGCTGCATCGGCAAAGCTCCAACCGTCATCATTAATGATCACTAGACACTACATTTCGCCTAGCCATGGAATAATATACCAAGGGCATCAACTATTATTATTATATATATATATATATATATATACAGTGAGGCCATCTGGAGATTTGGTCACCACTCAGTGCTATGCCCTCTAGAAAACAGACCATATAAAAACACATAAATAGCTCTAAATAGCTATCGTTATGTGTTATAAAACATACTTTGACAATAGGCAGATGAGAGGCCAATGATGTACCGTCACAAACAATCTCTCACTCGACGTAAATTTGAGCAAGAACACCGGAAGGCAGCAGCTACGATTACATGTATATTTGGCCTATACTGAGTCAGTTACTTTTGTGTTGTGGTGCACGCTATAGCGAGGTATTAACTCTGCACAGATCAGCACCGAGTCCCCGTAGTTTCCTGCAGCAAACTAATTATGAACGAAGGCGAGAGAGCCCCGATGAGATAGGCTATCAACTATAACGTCTCAGCAGCGCCTCATGGTTCAAGTAAGCTAAATAGCGTCAAAGTGAAACAAAGACGCAAGTGAGTCTTTTCTGGACTGAGTTACGATGTGGAACTTTATTTATTAATACATTATGGTAGGTCACATGGAAACATTAATCGACCCCTTTCTCTTCTGTTTTCGGTGAAGCAAGAAGTCTTGTAATGCCATCCTCGTGGGCTTAACAATTAAGCATTATAACATGTACATACACAAACGCATGCGCACAAGCACGTATGCGCACACACGCAAGCATGTACGCACTCACGCGCACGCATCAACAGATACATACGCACATACATACATACACACACACACATATACACACACACGCGCGCACACATACACACACACACACACACACACACACACACACATACACACACTCACACGCACACACAGGCAAGCATTTCATTATTTAAAGCCATGCCTTTACGTAATTAAGTACGCGTATTTAATTGTAACCAACGAGAACCAGGGACATAAACTTCAGTTAGTACACTTTGTTGGTTCTGATTGGTTACAATTAAATACTAGTACTTAATTAATTAAAGGCATGCCGTTAACTTTACGTACGTTTACATAGTTATTTAAAGGAATGCCTTTAACGTTACATTACGCCTGCTTAATTAATTAAGGACATTATCTTAATGTTAAATCCACGTTTTTAACTTTACATACGCGTATTTAAATAATTATACGTGAGTCTGATATGCTGTCATCTTCTTCTTCTATGTGCCTTGTCTCTCACAGGCGTTGGCGATCGTGGCCCTCCTAAACCGCACGGTCAATTGTAGTTTGCATCAGTTCTGTTGTGTTCTTTCCACACAGTGTTGGCAGATTATCCATTATTTTCATTATCTGGTAACCTCTGGATCATTTTCTTCTATCTTTCCTGTTGTTACTATATGTTCAAAAATTTGTCTTTCTCATAATATGACATATAAATCGTGCTTGTTGTGTTCTAATTTTGTTTATCTTTCTTTTGGATTTGGCTGTCTTAAGGATGACGCAATCCATGGCACTCGCAACATTCTTCTTAAGAACCACATTTCAGTGGATTCTATGTTTATTGTGAACTTTTTATTATTATCCAGGATTCACATCCATACAGCAATACCGCCTCCTGAGTAAATGATTGTGCAATTATCTGATAGCATCAGTCCTGCCCTTGTTCATCTATCTTCACACATTCCCAATATATTTATCCTCAATCTTGTTGCTTTTTGTTTGATGTTATCTAGTTTTCTTTTCTTATATAGAGTTCTTTATTTCCATGTAGCAATATTTAAAATCGTTCTGTTGCGCGCAGTAGCTGCTGGATGACGATGTTATGTCACTTCTCGCACATGACTATCCCCACCGAGCGAGGTGGTCCTGTCAGAACTGTCAGAACAACCGTTCACGCTGTTATCGATATTTTCTGCTGTTTTGTGGGTCATGATTGTCTTGGGAATGAGAGAGTAGTGGTTTCCCATTGCCTTCTGTAGGTTTTTGATTTCAGTTGGTATACTCCAAAGAACAGTAGCCCGTACTGAGCTGTGCTCGCCGTCGTTGTCCATACAACTAGATCTTCCGCCGCCGGAACTGATGGGACATGCTGCCCATCACATTCTCTGCTCTGCTATTTGTCCCATAGCTGGAATATGATTTGTGGGGGCCGGGATGTGTCCACACACTGGTGGGTCCTGCACTCCGCACATATCGGGCTCATGCTGCTCGGCCAAGGGTTTTCGTGGGTGCATCACTAGATCCCATGCAGGTTTGATCTGGAGCCGCAAGTTGTCCGGTTACCGCATGGTGTCGCAAGAGGCACTGCATGAGTCTTGATTGAGGAGAGGTATAAATATACCAGATGGAAAGATTTTCGTACTCGGCTTTCTTTTCGCCTAAAATGGGGCTATCTGGCGGCTGTAGCTGAAAGCGGGAGGTCAGAAGCAAACTACTAACCACTGCAATACGCTACAGCACTAGGACCATCACCCAACCCTTGTGACAGAGCCACACGCCACACTGTCATACCTAATTTGGTGTTTGGTTAGTTCCCATAGTATTTCGTTATTAATTGTGTCTGGCTACCATATCCTTACAAAATATCCTTAGACACTTGTTTTTACCTAACCTTCGATCTTCTGTAATATGAAGTTTGTAGAATGCTATGTCTCCCACCCATACCTAAGCACAGCCTTAAGTTTGAATTAAAAAATCGCAGTTTTGCTTATACTAATTTATTTGGATTTCCATATATTGTTAAGAACAGTGTTTTTTCTTTCTTTCTCTATCCAAGTTTTACACACTGTCTGTCCCCCTCTTGTTGTCCACTAGGTTTCCTAGATGTGTGGAATACTTCACTTCATCTCGGAACGATTCGTGAGAGATTGTGGCCGGTGTGGTAATGTCACACTCGTAGCACACTACTGGGCGACAAGAAGCTGTACGGCGAATACGAGATGTCACAAAGAAAATAAATTCCCTTGATAATGTCCTCGCTAGACCAACTGGTGGATCAGCCAAACCATCCCGAAGTACGTCAATATGGTGCAGGTAGGTTGGGCCCAAGATACACACACACACACACACACACACACACACACACACACACACACACACACACACACACACACACCTTTGGGTGATATTTTTGACTTTGTAACAATTTTGGAAATTGTCATAAAACTCATTCCACTGCTCATAAATTAAACACAGTTGCATTTTCATATTTTCATGTGCGTATGTGTTTCCACTGGATCCTGGTCCTCTTTGGCATTGCGGTCATGTATGATACTTGATATTTATCTAGTGTTTTCAAATGTTCTCGCTTTTTTAAGATCTGAAAAATTGAAAATGGACGTGTCTTTTTGATATTTTTATTGTTGCAGTGTCCTTAATAAATATAAAAATAGTTTGTATCATTTAAAGTCCATTTGTCTTTTTATTCCTCTTGATATGAGTTTTCAATATTAACAAAAACCCAAAACAACTCCACACCAATAAAGACAAAATTAAGTTGTTAAAACGTAGCCTTTTTCGCATCACATACAGAACGACTGGCTTAATTCCAAGACTCAACAGAAAATAACTTTGTTTAAACTTCACGTACAGAACGGAGAAAGGGTTATCATAACAATTCTAACAAACAATAATAACACGACTTGAGCCAGAATGTTTAGCAGATATTAAGAGCAAACATCTTTGAGTACTGTAATTAAATATATATATATATGTTACGCTACTGCATGTATATGTATAAATCTTAACAAAAGCTGATGGTTTAATTCATGCAGGAAAATTACTAGAAAATATCCCAAACCGTTAAGATAGAAACGCGCAACAAAACAATATAATCAATATTCTCAGTCCGTAGAAATCGCACAAGATTGCACTATATATGTTGCAGATTTAACAAGTGATAAACAATTTAAATAAACCAAAAAACTATCTACTTAATAACGTTTTTAGGGCAGGTATCCATATCCCGTTTCTTACGTGACGATTTGTTTTAGGTAAAAAAGTTCAAAAGGCTGTAATTAAAGCAAAATAAAGCAGTGTGTTGATTGTTTGAAGTTTTAAGTGTCAAAATATGTACACACGAATGAAGAATTAAGAAAAAGAAATGCAAGCTTTATTTTTAAGCTTTGAATTGGACGAATTGATTAAAGTCAAAACATTCACCCCTTTGAATATAGGGCCCCAATGGAGGCAAGTAAATGTAGTACCATAATTGTTGTCACTGTTGTGTATTGTTGCACAATGTTTTGTGATATGAAATCACTACAGGCACGCTTTATAACTCTTACCGAACGATGCATCTAGTTTTAATTGATATGAACATTATTATTTTGACACAAAAAACCCATCACCTATGGCGCTCTGTGTCGTGAAAGCTGCATGTACACTCAAAGATCAAAGCGCTTCTGGTGTTTTCGTCTCATTTCCTTGTTATTATGCTGGTTATTGTAGTCTGCACGTCTTCAAATCAATCATCTCTTCTGGGTGTCAAAATAGTGTGTTCAGCCACCTCCACACTTGATGCCAAATTAGTCACATCCGCGTGCGACCGTTGATTCAATGAATATAAAAGGCACGAAGCAGAGGAGTGATGACGAAAAACGATTGTTCTTGTATTTTGATATTTAGTCTTGCTACACGACTATTTAGTCATTTGGTGAAATAGACGAGTGAGTTGCTTCTCCAAGCAAGTCAACAGGCAAACCATGGTTGAATATTAAAGTTCATAAGATTCATACCACGGTTGAATAGTATACGTTATTATTATTCATAATGGCTTATCGAATGTTGACAGAGAAGATTGCATTATGTGTGTCGCCTTCGTAGTTTTTGAGCATTCTTCTCTCACGAGGGGCACACACGCACACGCATATGCACAGGCGCACACGCGCAAACGCACACGTACATGCACTCACAGAACACGAGAGAGAGAGAGAGAGAGAGAGAGAGAGAGAGAGAGAGAGAGAGAGAGAGAGAGAGAGAGAGAGAGAGAGAGAGAGAAGAGAGAGAGAGAGAGAGAGAGAGAGAGAGAGAGAGAGAGAGAGAGAGAGAGAGAGAGAGAGAGAGAGAGAGAGAGAGAGAGAGAGAAGAGAGAGAGAGAGAGAGAGAGAGAGAGAGAGAAGAGAGAGAGAGAGAGAGAGAGAGAAGAGAGAGAGAGAGAGAGAGAGAGAGAGAGAGAGAGAGAGAGAGAGAGAGAGAGAGAAGAGAGAGAGAGAGAGAAGAGAGAGAGAGAGAGAGAGAGAGAGAGAGAGAAGAGAGAGAGAGAGAAACAGACAGACAGACAAACAGACAGACATACCGACACACAGCCTGATTGAATGACTGAAAAACAGAGACAGACAGACAGACTGGCTGACAGAGAGACAGTCATATAGATATATTCTCACATGTATGCGCATGTACACACGCAGATATATGCACTCGTAGGCACACACACACACACACACACACACACACACACACACACACACACACACACACACACACACACACACACACACACACACACACACACACACACACACACACACACACACACACACACACACACACAAATACACACAAACACACACACAGGCGTGCGTACGATTATAGATAATTATAGAGCATAGTTAGATCCGAAGCCACTGTCACATTCACATTATAATCTGTAAGTATTAATAAGTCCAACCTTTACAGAATGCACAATCAAATTACGAAGGGACTACAAATGTAACACACATTTGGATATATGTAACGTTTTTTTAGTATTGCCCCTGTATTAGTCCTGCTCTTTTTCTTTCTCACAGCACCGCCAATTACCTGCTTCCCGCGGTGACGTCAGGAAGCAGCACAGAAACGCGTAATTAACCAACAAAGAACACGAGTTGATGCCATGCGGTACATGCTGCAAGTGAGATAGCGTGATAAACTGTCACATATTAATATCGGTTAGTCACCTGCGCTGGGATTGGAGTCTTGACGCAGACACCTTGTTTGACTGTTACCGTCAGATGGCACTACTGGTCGGAATATGTCATTGTGTGACAGGGCCTAGGTTTATTTCACCGAGAAGCGTGAGTCTTTATGTCACGACAAGTCATGTGTTATTTAAAATAACGGTGACATTTTAGTTTGAAGCTAGAGCTACAATAGTGTGTTTTACATCCCAACTGATGAAATAACCATCAGTTAATAGTGCCAGTTTAGTTTTTTTTAAATACGTCCAATAGATCACATAAAGTTTATATCTCTGAGTGATATATAATTAAGCAGAATGGATGGCGTTATATAAGCATTATGATATATCCTCATCAAAAATTAGGTTGTTGATATTATGATAAGTTCATAGCAATCAGACTCTAACGCGCTGGATTGCAGATCGACGGAATAGTGATTCGATGCCACCGATCGCCGTTTCAACTCCTGGACAATTTTATCAACGTGCTACAGCAGACACTAATAAAACTTGCTTCTAAGCAACGAATACACTAAAACACAGGAATGAAACACTTGCTACTACATTATCTTACATTATCGTACTTACATCTAACTGTTATTACATTTACAAATATGCTCTATTAATCATAACAACGTAACCAACACACTACACATGAACTCAGTGTTGATAATAGTTATTTTGGGGATGACGGCAACTAGTTTACTTAATCATTATCATCTTATATTGGAATAATTAAAAACAAACTGGTTACAGCCTTAATTGGCTCCGCTGTCAAACTGGAATTGTATATCATTTTGTCGATCGTTTTACGTACTGTTTATATGTGTATGTATGACGTAAACAATTCCAAATCCAACCTTTCTAAATATAATGAATTCCTTTAATGCCGCTGGGTTAATAAATACAATTCGTGTAAACTCGTACGTATGTATGTGTCACTGCAATTGAATAGTTTGCTTAGATTCAGCGTGGCAACTTCACATCGACGAAATCACCGCTAAAGCGTCGCAAAGACTATATTTCATAATCCTGCTCAAACGAGCAGGAGTCGAACCCCATCATCTCGTCAAGATATATACAACACTAATCTGATCGGTCCTTGAATATGCCGGCCAGGTGTCGCATACGAGCTTAACGAAAAGGCAAACCAAGCAGCTGGAAAGTATCCAGAGACGAGCCATGCGGATAATATTCCATGACGTGTGTTACGATGAAGCCATCGCCACAGCGAAACTACCAACGCCGGCAGACCGGAGGGAGACGTTGTGCAGAACTTTATTCACAAACATACAACAACCTAACCACAAACTGCACCATCTACTGCCTCCCTCCCGGACACCTCCATACGCAATCCGAAACGCACGTGTGTACAGTGCTCCTCGGTGTAGGACCGAACGCTTTAAGAACTTTTTTTATAACTTATGGACTGTATCACTGGCTGTAATTGGACATTTTATTTCCTACGAATTAGCCGCAATTGACAGTGAATCTTGTTTTAGTTATTTATTATATTTACTTATTTATACGCAAATTATACATTTCAATTAGTTATAATTTAACTTATTTAGGTTGTATATTCCATTTACTATTTACTCTTTTTATTAATCTACTTTATTTAATTGTTTTATCAATTTTAATGTACCTATTGTACTTTTCAGCCTCAATGGCTGCCAAGGAAAATAAACTTATTATTATTATTATTTTTATTATTATTATCAGCAATATCTCCAAACGTGAAGATTTGACAGGCAACTGCAATAATATCACATACACAATATGACAGATTGGAGATACATTCTGGATCCTCTGAGGTTTCTGTCAGACACAAGCTCTATCTGCCATCATTATATCTCGTTGTTTGCTATTCAGCATGGTGTTTGCGTTATCTTGTTGAGTTTTAGAACTGCACCAAGAATCCACACAGGACACAACCAGCACAGTTGCAGTTTAATGCTACTGCAGTTGGTGCTACAGAGACGCGAACTATTAACACATCTCGTTCTACTAATGTTGCAGTATCAAACAATTCTCACGCAAATGGCAACTTTATTATAAAATCAGGACGATAATTGTTTAAAATGATCTATTTAAAATATAAGCTGTTTGAATTCAACCTAAATGACGAAACAGAGCAAGCAGTGGGAACTAGTAGCTAGAAAAACACAAACAGTTAGCAAAAAAAGAATAATTTTCTCATGTCCTTATCATACATTGGGATTAATACATACTATCAGTCAAATGTCAAAATAAAAATGTACTTAATCAGTGTGGTCCTGCAAACTTCTTGACTGGCGGCTTCCAAATTAATTTGTGTTTTTACTTCTTCCATTTGTTGATCATGATTTTCATGTGTGCCTGTGGTAACTCCCGCGATTTCGACCGCGACTGTACCTCCTGCGACACAGATACTACGTGATCAGTCTGTGATGTCGACCTTCCGTGATCTGTCTTAGATGTCGATCCTGTATGGTCTGTTTTTGATGTCGAGCCTGTCTGTGATGTTGATCCTGCGTGATCCGTTTGTGATGTCGACTCTTCAAGATCCGTTTGTGATGTTGATACTGCGTGACCCATCAGTGATGTCGATCTTCCGTGACCCGTCTGCGATGTCGACTCATCGTGATCTATTTGTGAAGTTGATTCTGTGTGATCCGTTAACGGTGTCGACCTTGCCTGATCCGACTGTGATGTCCACCCTCCGTGATCCGTGTGTGATGTTGACTTTTCATGATCCGTTGGCGACGTCGATCCTACATGATTCATCCGAGACGCCGACCCTCGACGATACGTCTGTGACGTTGATCGCGGACGACCCGACATCAAACTCACCCTTTGTGAGCCACTGGTAGACGGACGAAAGGGTTTGGCTGTCGCGCATCTTGAGGTCGTCTTCAATGTGCGATGGCATTGCTTCGTCGCCTCGTCCATGTCCCCTCCTGCAGCAACGAACCTTGTCTCCGCCTCGTCAACGATGCCAACGCTCTGTAAACAAATGCATAACACAAACATATTGGAGAAATCAACAAAAAACTAGCTGCTAGAATGTGTGGTGCTTGTCGCAGACAGACAGCCAGCCGGTCAGTCAGCCATACGTGCAAAAAACAGAAACACATACAGACAGAGATATACATAGACAGACAGACAGACAGACATACATACAGACAGACAGAGAGACAAACAGACAGACAGAAAGACAGACAGACAGTCAGAGAGACAGGCAGCGACAGAAACAGAGAGAGAACGATCGAAATAGATATAGACATAAAACTATATACAGGGATATAGAGACACACATAAACAGAATCAGACAGATAGTCTGACAGAGAACGAACGAAAGTAAATGAGTCAGTTAGTAAAGATTTGAAGGAGTCAACCATACGTGAAGAAAACCCCACAACAGAACAACTCGCTCATCAGACAAAAAGAGAACCAACAACCAGCCATCCAGCCATCCAGCCATCCAGCCATCCAGCCATCCAGCCATCCAGCCATCCAGCCATCCAGCCATCCAGCCATCCAGCCATCCAGCCATCCAGCCATCCAGGCATCCAGCCATCCAGCCATCCAGCCAACCAACAAACCAACCAACCAACCAACTACCCAACCTACCAGACAGCCAATCAACCAATCAAATAACTAACCAAACAACCATCCAACCAGCCAGCCAGCCAGCCAGCCAGCCAACCAACCGACCAACAAACCAAACAGCCTACTATCCTACCAACCAACCAACCAGGCAGCCAGCCAAGCAATTAGCCAGCTGGCCAGCCAGCCAACCAACCAACCAACCAACAAAACCAACCAATCTAACCAATCAGTCAGCCATCCATCCAACTAAGCAACTAGCCAGTTAAACAACCAACCAACCAAACAAACAATTTACCAGCCAGCCAACGAACCAATCAGCTAAATAGCCAGGCCGTCAACCAACCAACCAAACAACCAGCCAGCCACCCAGCCAGCCAACCAACCAAACAACCAACCAACCCGACACACAGTCTGCCAAACAACCAACCAACCAATTAGCCAGAGAGCCAAACAACCAACCTTCCAGACAGCCAACACACCAACCAACCAACCAACTATCCAGCCAGGCAAAGAACCAGCCAACCAAACAACGAACTAAACAAACACCCAGCCAGCCAACCATCCGACTAGCCAGCCAACCAACCATCTAACCAGCCAGCCATCTAACCAACCAACCAACCAACCAACCAATCAACCAACCAGCCAGCCTGTCAGCCAGCCTTCCAACCAACCAACCATCCAACCACCCAGTCAACGCGAAGCAACCAGCCAGCCAACCAACCAACCAACCAGGACGTCAACCAACCAACTAAACAACCACCCTCCCAAACAACAAACCAAACATCCTACCAACCAACCTGCCATCCAGCCAACCAACCAAAGAACCATGCAACCAGCCACCCAACCAACCAACCAGCAACCAAACAACCAACCATCAACCAACCAACCAACCAGCCAACCAACCAACCAATCACCCAGCCAACCAACCAATAAAACAAATAACCATCCAGCCAACAAACTAACCAGAAAATCAACCAATCACCCATCCAACCAGCAAACCAGCTATCCAACCAACCAGTCAGCCAACCAACCAACCAACCAACCAGCCAGCCAGCCAGCCAGCCAGCCAGCCAATCAACCATCCAACCATCAACCCACCCAGACGACCAACCAACCAACCTACCAACCAACCAGCCAGTTAACCGACCAACCACTTAACCACCTATCCAGCCAACCAACCAACCAACCAACAGCGCAGACAACCAAACAAATATAACCAACTATTCGACGAGCCAGCCTGACATAAACTAAGACAGAGTGACTAAAATAAAGGAAATACATTGCTTGGATGTAGGGAACACAAGACATACTCACCCACTTGTAGAAGTGGGCTGCCACGCTACTGTACGCCGTGATCTCGGCATCATCATGGGCGTCAAGGATGACCTTTGCTCGAAGCGCTGTCACAATGTCCAGCTGCGTGATGTCGAACTCTGCAATCCGTCGCTGAAGACTCTCTTTCCCCCTTTTCCCGATCCACACTCCCACTTGCTTCCAATCCTCACAAGGGAAGCAGAAGATGGTTAAGAACCGGTGATGTTTAAGCATGACAAAGAGACTCAGTTAATTAGTAGCTCCAATCAGACTGTTTATGCCAGCGCGTGGGGTTCGTTTGTTCTAGGAATATGATGTATTAAAACATATATATTAAGCGCTAACTTTGGACAATGGTAAGTGTTTCCCTTTCGAGACGCCCAGTACTGCTTGCCTCTTTCTACATGCATTCCTTTCCTCTAACCTACCTATTGACGATATATAGTTAGTGTTAATTTTAGAGTTATGTGCACAAATTGAGTTGCCTGTCATTCCCCAGGTGGCGACACTATGGGGACATGCTAAAATGTTTATCTGCAGCATGCAATACCGTAATTGGCGAGAGCAATTAAATGGTCATGGAATCGAGTTTAATTTTTGAACATATTGTAATGGTGACTGCCAATGGTTTGTAGTCCCATGGGTGGGTGTAAGTTAGTGTATTATCTGACAACAATGCCATCGTACAAGCTCTATTTATAGTAGACGCTGTCAAGGAGGAGAGGTTACAAACTGAACTGTTACACACAGTGACAGTGTAGGCTGTAGCGCGAAGTTGCAGGGTGGTGCCATGAAGAAAGACTTGGAACTGACCGGTCTACGACAGCTTACACCCATCAGTGTAACAACAAACAAATGACAGCAGTTGTCACTTTTTGGGTATTTTGAGCAACTTGAACAAGTAAAATACATTAAATAGTTACCTTTATAATTTTAAAAACACATTTTCAATGGGTAGATCAGCGGTCAGTTGTATAAAGAAACTAAGGAACACAGACATAGACTAATAAATCTCGGCACGTAGAAGGAAATATAATTACAGTGGCTTTGAGTTAGCATATTAATACATAAATTGTACGCTTTTGACACTGCCTCGTGTATCCACTGTCTCACCTTCAGGTCGTCGTCTTGTTCTCCCAGCAGAAGCAGTGTCGCTCTCATCACCTCTTGTATCGCTGCCTGGGGCTTCGAGTAAGACTTTATCTCCGCAATCGACATCTGTCGTCATGACGAATAGTTTGTACATGGCAATTAATTAAAAATGAACACACACACGCGCGTACACACGCACACTCACACAAACACATTTTTATAATTATTTTGTATACTATTACTATTTAACCAATACCACGCAAAACAAAGAGACAAGCTTTATTACAATATTAATTATTATATGTAAATCTTAAAATAGATTACATATGTATGCATGGATAATATATTTGTAATCCCATTTAAAGTTTGCCGAGATCATCGTTCAACGAAAAACATGAAAATGGACAGAAAATGCGATACCACGCGAAATGATTTTTTAAAATAGCAAATAACTCTGTCACATATACACATTATAAAAAAACGAAACGCAGTTCGTCTTGACATGAAATAACACACTAATATCACCTAACAGTAAACCATTAGCTTCATATTGACACGGGTATCCAAGGTCATTATAACTGTGACATGTTTGGGATTTAAATATTAGTGAAATATTTGTAAAGACATTATTCGTGAAACAATCTTGATAAATTATGTTTAGGTTGTGCTGTAGATATCGCACAAAAATGAATTTGACAATGTTGCGCATATTTTGTTATGGAAATTTACGTAAAATGTGTACATTTGATTGGTGCACACTATAAGCCTATCTTAACTAAGCGATTTTCGTTCGATGGGTGTTTTGCGTGATATCATCGGTCATCATAATATGCCTCTTGTAAGCGTTTGTTAACATAGTTTAAGCTCTAAAATGTAATAGCATAATGGCGATAACACAATACTATGCTTTGGCAGTCTTGATTAAACAACATATCTAGGTGTTATTTCATCGTGTCTTGATATTTAACACAATAGTGAGTTTAGTTATTATGATTTTGTTATCGGGCATATAGTAAACATTAAGATGTGTTTTTCATAAACATAATGTACTGACCTTCTCATTAATGCACGACACCATACATTGTAGGCAGCACGTGTTGGCTATGCATTCTCTTTCACGCACTATCTATGCGTTTCGCTGTGTATCAATTATTTCTCAAACAAGGTATTCATGCATTGTGTTGTTAATAAAGCCAATTTTCACGATGAGAACTGACGTGAAGTAGTATGGAAAACACACCAAGAGTGTTAAGCTCATTGAGGAGACCTATGCATTGTGTTGTTCTAACAGGAATTCACTGACGACGTGCGACCCTTGGTGAACACTCGAGGCAATGGCTGGAAGCGGGTGATGGAAAAGGCCGTGCGAAGGTGTGTGCCGTGTTACAAAGAGTTAGTGGAAATTGCAGTGAAGAAAGTCAAAAGTCAGTCAAAGCTGAAAGAAAGAAATCCATGTGGTGGAACATTGTCATTTTTGACGACAATGACAAGTGGTCAAAAGTCGCTGCCAGTGACGTTTTGGCTTATTGATATGTAGGGATAGGCGTTATTTAGGCTGTGATATATATTTTCATTGCATTTGCATAAATTTGGCAAGAAAATTGATTAATCTACCCAGTAATATATAATAAGTATAAATTCGTTAAATATTAAAGTGAACAATCGTTTTTAAACACATTGAACCCCAATTGTTAGCCGTTTTGGAGGGAGTAGCGTTGCGGTCTAACGTTGACAATGTTTTTGGTGAATTTTCTATCCCATGGATTCCCTGAAGGAATTCAGCTTCGTTGTCCTCGGGACAAGCAAGGACATTTTTTTAATATGCAAATTAGGGCCTTCATTCAGTTAAACACGTATTTTATTCAATAGCTTTGCAACCTTGCATGATAAAAGTGGTGTCAAGACCGATATTTTCATTGTCAACGGTTAAAATAAACACATCACCAGATGTATATAAGGACTGCATTTTTGTCATTTAATAACACTTTCAGATATCGGCCATATTTTATCTTTTTATATGCTTATCTTCAATGCAATTTTTATGCATATTTCCAATGACCTTGATTCGCGTATATTGTCTACGCCCCTATACTAATACAGAAAACACATTGAATCTCATTGTAATGTTGTTGCACAACATGGGATAAATAATTATCAATCCATATAGTTGATAGTGGTTGCATGCATACAAGTGTCTATTCAAATTCTCAATACAGTGCAGAGTACCATGTGTTCAGGTGCAATTTGCTTGCCAAATGCAATTTTTTTTGCATGAATGTCATCTACAGTGTTTCAATCAACAGAAAATCTGAGGTGGCAATTTTTCTTTTTCTTTTTAAAGAAATGTCAGCCATTTTACAAAATGACCGCCAAATCACATTTCCGCATATCTTAACAACTGCGTCACCTACAATCCTAATTTTGGTGTCAAAACATAGATTTTAGAGGTCAGAGGTTTCAACTATTTTACGTTTGGTCTTCTCCGGCTTTCGGATCTGCCATTTTGTAAGATGGCTTTCGTCAAAACAAATGTTACTATATGTTACCAATTATGTCACACAAAGTCATCATGTCTATGTTAATGTGTAGAATTGTGAAAAGCAATTTCAAATATGTTACACATGACCTTTGCTAGCATTCATATATACGCCATACGCCCATCAAAACCAATTATCGCTATAACTAAAGACCTACATCACCCAGAGCCATTATGTTGATGCCAAAAGATAGATTTTCAGGTGCGATGATTTCAAATATATTACATACGCATCGAACCCAATTGTGAGAGGGTTACAACAACTATCGCCAGCTGTACACATGCAATAGATGGTACCTAAGTTATTATTGCCGTGTCAACTGCAACCGCCAGTGCAGCATGCCTTGCCCTCTGGTTTGCAATCACAGCTTATGAGATCAGTCAGACTTGGAGGATCCGAAGGTCCAATGTCAAAGCTGAGTGACGGAATACCGTCCTTCACCACCCACACAAACTGCGTGGGAGGTGAATGTCCAAATGACGAGGCCCTTGCTGATCAGCCGCTTTCTACAGCCTCATCTGAAGATGAGCGTGGGAGAAAGAATGGGAAGCCAGTGCGCATCATGGCGTTGCCTCCCACAGATTATGTGCAGAGGGCACATCTTCAGACGGTGCTGTGGAAGGCGGCTGATCAGCAATGCCCTCCTCCTAAAGGAGGAGTTTTTTGGCCAACAGAGAAAACAAGCACATATTCATCAACTTACTGAGCAATGAGCTTGAGGAAGCTGGATGCTGTTGTTTTCATGCAGAAGACGCTAAGCTAATGATCGTTAGACAGCACTGATCACATCAGACAAAATCGGCTCGATCCTCATTGGTGAAGACACCGATTAGTGGGCTAAGATATCATACCATAGCAAAATAGGCTATTGTGTGCTTCCAATGTGGCAACATTGGCACATACTTTGATGGATTGTTGTACAAGCACTTCATTCAAAGGGTTGCATCAAGCGCAGCTTACGCACAGGGATAAATCTACCCCTTACTTCAACTGCTGCCCACTTTCACAGCCTCGGGATCAACTCCCAGAACCAACAGTGGAAAGGATCCAAGAAAACTCTAAGAGCCACGTAATAGTACTTGGTACATGGTATTTGTCAAAGACCGCAATTTTTATAGCGTATGGTTTGGGTGAAGATAACTGATATTGGAATAAGTACCTGAGTTAAAATATCAACCAATTAAAAGACATACTATAACATATTCATGAAAACGTTGTTACTATTTAGAAACAGTAGCCAAGGACATAAACTTGTTGAAATAAACAAGTGTATTACTACACATATGTGAACAAAAATCGGTTGATCGCAAAGCTACTCCCCGTGGCGGCTAAAATTAGGGCTTCACTGCGTTTAGAAAATTATTTTCATGTTATTACAAAATGGAATTAAACTTGATGTATATCTTTGTATTAATCTATCCATACCTCTTCCAATTGTGTACATCATGTGTATAAATTGCGCAAAGAATATAGAATACTCAGCTTAAATAACGCTTTTCCCTAGATGTTTCTATGACAGAAATGACCGGCAGCGACTTTCGTACACTTTTCATTATCGTCAGAAATGAAAATGTTCCACCATGTGAATTTCTTAGGACTTTTTATTTAATAATGCAGCCATATAGTGTTAACTAAATGCCATAATGTTTACTATTACAATTTGTTTGAGGCTAAACCGTAGATTGACTGGACTAGGCCGAAAATCGGGGTACATGTAAATTGCAATAATTTGTAAATGTGTTTAGAATACGATAATGACCTTAATAATAATTGCAAAGACACGCGTTATGTACCATTGCACAGCGAAATGCATTACCTTTCCAATTATATACATCATCGTTATAGTATTCTCACAGAAAATAAGTTACACCTCACGAATTACATGTACCCCCCCTACATTTCAGTGAGACCTACGACCACTTGGCAATATGTGAAAATGACAATTGGATTTTGGTGGTCTTTTTTTTGGTAACATAAACATACAGACGAATATAAAAATGCCACAAAACTTTCTATTGCAATTTGTTTGAGGTTGAACCATAGATTGACTGGACTATATTACAAACATCGTTTTTCGCTGTTTAGTGATCTTTATTAACACTTAGACAACAAAATAAAATCCTTTAACTTGACTATTACCGATATCTTCATATCAAAGGGTCATTATCGACAACATGTATGTACGCAATGACTGATTACATACTCTTTGTAAGTATTCGTAGCATCATTAGATCGATACTAAACATAATACTATTAAGTTTGCCAAATCTTTTGGAAAGAGAAATCACAGTGAATGATTCGGCGATATTGTACCTGTACCACAGCAGGGAACAAGGAGGAGAGCAACAACAAATCGTACAGCCACTATAACAACACTTCTTGTTACCTGGTTCATCTCGACAACAGTCTGTCGCATCTTGTCGATACACCTCAATTTGATGATCGTCTGTCGGGCATGCTTCAGGAACGGGCCAAGATGGCTGCCCAACTGTTCGCGGTCCACTCGCTCCACGGCCAGCTCCAAGCGGGGTCGACTCCGGGTCGACATTGCTTGCGACAGCTCTGCAAGCGACAGCGTTGTGTACGATCGACATGACTCTACGATCAGGACACTACTATACAGCAATACTATGCCAGTAGATTGGCAAATATATTTCTGTTTGCAGCGTTGATATTCGGTCATCAGATGAATTGCAAATGGCAATCGTTTGGCTACATGAGTTATCCATTTAAGAAATGCCAGCCATATGTATCAGTAGTAAAGGAGACCGCGCTGGCCCCCGACTCGTGCCGAGATCAAAGGAGATCAAAGGCACCGCGGGTCACAAAGATCAACAAAGGTCAAGCAAGTTGACCCGGCACGATTGAAAAATCTACTTATAAAAAATGAAATATCTTAAGTGGGTTTGACAGCTTACTTATAAAAAACGTATGATTGATGAGTGTGGCAGGATGATTGATGAGTGTGGCGAGACAGTACGTAGCCGAGACAGACAGTACGTAGCGCCCCCTGGTGGGGTGAGATAGTACCATTTCACTACCCCCTAGCGCCTCCTGGTGTCTTGTACTAGAAGGATATTCGTCTAGAAGGTTCGGAGATGGTTATGCTAGTACGAAAGAAGGTTATATAGCGGTTATTTACCCTAGCGGTGGTATATTTGCGCCCCTGGTGTAGCGAGATAGTACCATTTCACTACCCCCCTAGCGCCTCCTGGTGTCTTGTACTAGAAGGATATTCGTCTAGAAGGTTCGGAGATGGTTATACTAGTACGAAAGAAGGTTATATAGCGGTTATTTACCCTAGCGGTGGTATATTTCACCGAACTTATATAACGATATTAGTAGCGCCCTCTAGGTAACGGTTCTAGCACTTTGTATATTATAACAAGACCTTTGAACGAATCCCTTAGCTAGCGGCTATGCTATTCTTTCGCGCCATTCTTTTTTACAAACCTTCACCCGGTATGACGCTTGTTGTTGTTGTTGACACCAAGCGTAATCGGTAACAGGCGTCCAAAGTCCATTGAACGATGCTGGCTGACTGAGCTGCTTTGGAGAATAATGCTACTGTATTATTCATACCGTAACTGCGTCCAAAGTCCATTGAACGATGCTGGCTGACTGGGCTGCATTGGAGAATAATGCTACTGTATTATTCATACCGTAACCTAGTAGGTAGATGTAAGCTTGTCTTTATAGAGGGTTCAGAACAACTAGTTGGAATATAGAGTTCAAACGGATAATAACGGTGTGAACATAAAGACAACGAGGAGTGCGGTGAGCAATATTATTATTATATTCTACTATCCCCAGCGTACGCCGTAAGCACTGGGTGGTCCACCACCACTACCAGTACTGTTATAGGGAGGTCGAGGGGGGTCCGGATCAGGTCCGAAGCCGGCGCGACCCTCCACCAGCCAGGCGTCGGGGCGCTCCACCAGCGAGGCGTCGGGGCGCTCCACCAGCGAGGCACTGGGGCGTCGTACACCAGTCACAACGCACGTGCGAGCGGCCGGTACCGCGGGGCGGCGATATAACGTCGGCGGCGGTAGTTGCGTGTCCGGGTCGACGGCCGCCTCTGGCGGTGACGTAGGAGGTGCCTCCTGTCGTAGCGGCGCGCCCCTAGGCAACCCCGCCGATCCCCAGCGGCCGGTCGTAGGAGGTGCCTCCTGTCGTAGCGGCGCGCCTCTAGGCAACCCCGAGCCCCAGCGGCTAACGGTGGTCGATTGAGTCCGCCTAGCGCCGTACCCATCGTCAAACCACCGAGGCGCCTCATCAGGGTTATTCTTCCGGTCCCGGTGCCGTGGAAACGGCATAGCGCATTTGGCCTGTAAGAAAACAATAATAAACTATAATATTACAGTGATTAAAAAAGGTCTACAGTTTAAATTGGTGGTGATAGCGCATTTGTCCTGTAAGAAAACAAAGTCTTAAATAATAATAATAATAATAATTAAATATACTACAGTGATTAAAAAAAGGGTCTACAGTTTAAATAATAAAATAGACCCACGGTATCGAAGGAACTGTAGTTTTTGTAAATATCGCTTAAATATTAAAAAGAAAGCGTGAATGTTAAAAAGGTATATGGGTAGTTACGTACCGTCCGTGAATATGTCATGGTTTAGACTAGTCGAAAAGACCGTGTAGTTCCATAAACGCCTTGTAACGGAATGTTGTTTACTGTAGAACTTCTAGAAGGTTCTATAACACCACCTGACACGCGGCACGTAGGCCTCGTCACGTAGGCCGGGTTGCGTAATGTTAAACATTTTAATAAAAGCTTAAAAGCATAAAATAAACGATCTATAAGGAGCTGTAAGGACTAGAGAATCTTATGGTAAACATATATTTAAAAATAAGACTCTATAAAAGCAATACGCCGTTTGTGCACTTCATAACCGAGCGGTTTTTTCTAGTTTCAATAACCTTGGCAGACTCGGCTGTTGTGTGGTATACGTGTTTACGCGCACGCGCGCTATTCACCGTCCGCTTATAAGTAGTTAGGCTAAGAGCGTCTATGTATTCACTCGGTTTTGACTGTTTTAACGTTTACGAACTTCCTCAGCCGCAGCAGTCATGTCGACGACGGGTTCACCACCACCTATCAAACGAACGAAGAAGGCGAAGGCGAAGGGGAAGGCGGCCACCGCAGCAGATCAGACGTCGCCCGTCGGTATCAACGCATCCGGAGCCCGATCGACACCACCCGCCGTCGCCGGCAGCAGCCGGGGCGCGCCCGTAGCCCGACCGTCGACCATCGTTGCCGGTATCTGCGCGCCCGTAGCAGTGGCGACGTCGCCGCCGCCGCCGAGCTCCGAGCCTAGCAGTGCGTCGTCGCCACCCCCGCTACTCGTCCTTCCACCTTCGGTGAGTGTAAGCGAGCTTCTACAGGCGGGCGACGGTCTCTACTCGATAGCGCCCAACGTAAAGGTGGCCGCTATCTCATGGAGAACCCGGTGCACGTACGAGGGGTGTACCCAATGCCGTCGTAAGGTGTTTAGATCGTCGAACAGCATTCAGGTATGCGCCTCCCACGGGGTACAGCGCGAGGTGAGACATTATTTCGCGGTTCGGATGATGGTGAGGGAAGATGCGGAGGGGTCGGCCGAGGTATGGATCAGTCTATTCGACGACGCGATGACCAACCTCGTCCCCTACAAGGCCGACTATCTCGCCTCGATGAACCCCGACACACTGCGCGACACCGTCCTACAGATCGTCGGCACGGTCATCGAGGAGCTCGTCGTACGAAAGACAACGTGGGGGTCGGGGGCCCCGCCGACGTACACCGTTCGTAGTGTGGCGTCTAAGAAAAGCGACGATGATGATGATGACGACGACGACGACGATGAGTATATTAACCGCTAACGATTCGTTTTTGTGTACTGTAGGACGTCGAAGAGGCACGGGCGCGGGCCCTCGACTCTATAATCATCGATGCTTTGAGCGCCCTACCCACCGCCGCCGCCGATCTGCTACCGTCGGACACGCCGATGATATCTCTCGCCCTGCTCGAGACCGCCACCACTCCGTGGACACCCTTGGTCGAGCCTACCTATCAACCACCGCTGCTAGTCGCTTGCGACTCACCGCCGTCGTATTCGAGCTCGACAGCATCGCCGCCGCCGCCTCGGTCAACCGATACCAGTCTAGCAGGGGAAACTCGTGGCGAACCGCCGCCGCCTACGTATACGAGCCTATACCCGCTCCCGATCGACAGACCGGCGGATGATGAGGCGGCATCGACCGTGCTAATATCATCGGGAGACTCGAACGCGCAACAGGGATCGTCCGGCTCGGCGTCACCGTTTCTCGAGTTACCATCGTCCAGGCCGCCCCGAGCGTGCTTCGCGCCACCTCAGGATGCGGATTTGATGAGGGGGCTGATGAGCAATTTCGCCGAGGTGATCGGGGAAAGCATACTCGATCGTGCACGCCGTTACTGCGGTGAATGCGAGTCCAACGAAGGGTGCCCCTTTGTACATGTACAAGGGTACAGAGCCGGGCGCCCTAGCCGCCACTATCGGCGACTGTTCACGGATGTGTTCAGTATATGCACTCGCTTCTTCCAATCCGTATTGACCGACTACTCGGATCGATCGTTAATACCGTGTTTGACGCGTATGATCCTGAACGTTCACGACCGATACGAGCTTCACGCGGATCGTCAAGCCGAAGTTCGTCTCGTACACCGGGTAACCGCGTGGTTCCTTGAGACCGACTGGCTCCACAGCCGCTCCGATTACGTGAGACTGGAGTCGGCGGTAACGGCCTACCTACTGGGAAGAGCTGATATCTGAACAGTGCTTAAAAAATGAACTTTAATGGCGAGAATTGCTTAATACAACCTTAGATCAAGAACTTTATTTTATATAACCGAAAAAGAAGAATAAAGCACACTTGTGCTGAATATCGCTTAATAACACACGTTTGTGGAGAACGTTTTAATAGAAAATATGCCTGCTTATTCGAATATGCGGTGCTTAATAAAGCACGTTTTGCTTGTTGTACGACGCTTAATAAAACGTTGAAACGTATAAACACTCTTGTTGTTTACTATTACGAAAATCACCACTCCCGTCCTATACTTACACTCGCCTGTGATAAAGGCTGCAACACAACACACACACACACATAGTAGAAGGCGACCCTTTATTTTTAGCTCCACCGTTTCGCCTCACCGTAACTAGGGCAAAGATCGCCGTAGGGTCAACCCCGGTAATCAATAGTAGTAGTAGTCCTAGCGACGGCGGCGGCGGTGGCGGTAACAGTCATCATCACCACCACCACCCCACCCACCCGTATATAGAGGCGTGTAGAGCTTCTTTTCAACAAATAACGTGTTTGTTATTGGTCGCTCCGGCTGCAACAAACATGCCTACTCGTTGTCCCGTATGCAATCGAGACGTCGTTAGTTTGGTGGGACATACGTGTAGTAGTAAACCACGGGAGTACCGATGTCCGAATTGTGATCAGACGTATAACGGGCGTAGGGTCCTAGTAAGACATTTAAAGAATTGCGTTAACGGAAATCGAGATGACGATATCGCCTGCCCGAAATGCGGTAAATATTTTCTTCATCGACATTCTCTGTTGAATCATATGAGAGTTTCGAAAACCTGCGGTACGAAAAAAAAGGTAGTACCACCACCACCACCACCACCACCACCACCACCGCCACCACCACCGCCACAACCCGATGATGATGACGCGGACGATGAGGGGTGGTCGGCCGGTCTACGGCGTACAGTGCAAGAGCACTGGTCGAGTATACGAACGTCGATATTCCGGGGCCCTCTTCAGTCGAGATACAATCACCAGCTGACTCATTGCGTGGACACGTCCGTTCTCGAACCGCGACTAAGACAAATGTTTGAGGAACAAACTCGAGCGTTCAAGATCAATTTAAGTTTCGGGTTTGTGTTAAGACACAAAGAGACGGGTCGTTTCCGGTATTATCATACATCCTGTAATTGTTGCGGACGCTTCCTCGAAGCCCCGATGCTAGTTACCGACGCCGCCTCGTTCGACCGCTTCCTCGAGACCGTCCGACAACCCGACGTTCTGCAATACGCGATAATGCAACGGCCTGACTCGGGGTGGGTCGTCGAATTGGTAACAAATGTTACCTATTTCCTCAATGCCATCATCCACCACCCGATCGGGTGTCTGAACGCTCAACTACCCGCCTACCTGTACGCGAACAGATCGATCATCGCGCTCGCGAAAGACCGTCGAGGTAAGCCGTACACCGATAATTTATGCCTCTTCCGGTGCCTGGCCCTACACCGAAGAAGACTACTGTCCGCCCCGACCGCCATGGTAAACACCATCCGTTTGACGACCCCCGCCTTACGGCTCTACGCCGACTACAACGACGGGGTGGTGAGTCCCTACACCTTCGCCGGCGTGTCGCTGAACGAGCTCGACCGGGTGGAGACGTGCTTCGAAACCAACGTCGTCGTGTATCGACTGATAGATCCGACGACGACCGACGGCGGATCGACAGCCGAATTGGTCCGTCGTTCCCTCTACCGATACCCCACTACCATGAACGTCAATCTATACGACACTCACTACTCGTATATACCCAACGTCTCGCGGTATACGCGATCGTACCTGTGCAGTAAGTGCGGTGACTCGTTGTGGCGAAAGCCCTCTACGCTACGGCGGCACGAAGCGACGTGTGAGGGTGCCGTTCGCCACGTCTTTCCCGGCGGTGTCTACCGCCCGACACCGTCCGTGTTTCAGCAGCTGGACGACGAGGGCATCTGCGTACCCGACCACCTCCGCTACTACCCGTACAGAGCGACATTTGACTTTGAATGCTACTTCGACGATAGCGACCTGCCAGCGGATAGCCCTAAGTGCCGGTGGATAGCCCGGCACGAGCTACTCAGCGTGAGTATCGCCTCGAACGTCCCCGGTCACGAGGCGGCGCAATGCTTCGTTACGACCGGCGATTCGAACGATCTCGCGCGGCGCCTGATCGTCGCCCTAGAGGCCGTGAGCGAAGCGGCGTGCGCGGCTCTGCGACCGTCGTACGACCGAGTCTTCGAAGCGATCGAGACGCTCGACGCCGAATGGCGAGTCGCCGCCGGCGACACCGACAACAAGACCCCGTACACCGCGCTCGCCACACGCCTGTGGACGCATCTACGCCAACTCCCCGTCCTCGGCTTCAATTCGGGCAAGTACGATTTGAACGTAGTCAAAAAGTATCTCACGCCCCTCTTCCTGATCGTCGGTCAGCCTACCTCGACGGCGTTCGCGATTAAACGGCAGAACAATTTCATGTGCCTGTCGACGGAGACGCTCAAGTTCCTGGACATCACTAACTACCTGGCCCCGGGATTCAGCTACGATAAGTTTCTGAAGGCTTACGGCTGCAGCGTAACGAAGGGCTACTTCCCCTACGAGTACGTCGACTCGTTGGGGAAACTAGACGACGACAAACTACCGCCGCGCGAGGCGTTCTACAGCCACCTGAAATGCGAAGGGATCTCCGCCGAGGCGTACGAGGGTTGCGCGGCGGTATGGCGCGCCGAAGGGATGACCACGCTAAGGGACTTCCTCGTGTGGTACAATAACCGAGATGTGGTCCCATTTTTGGAGGCCGTCGACAAGCAGTTCACCTTCTACCAGCAGCACCGCATCGATATGTTTAAGGACGGCATCAGCGTCCCGGGTCTAACGCTCCTCTACCTGTTCAACGATCTCCCGTTATCGATTCACTTCACACTCTTCAACGAATCGAACAAGGACCTGCACCGGCTCATACAGACGCAGATCGTCGGCGGTCCCTCGATCATCTTCGCGCGCTATCACGAGGCCGACGTAACCGTTCTACACGGCGGCCACCCGTGTCGCTCGATCGTGGGCTTTGACGCAAACGGGCTCTACCTATGGGCGATCACCCAAGATATGCCGACGGGGTGGTATACGCGCCGGCGGGCGGAGACCGGCTTTCGGCCGCAACGCGTACACCGCTACGGCCGTATGGCCGTGCAGTGGCTAACGTGGGAGGCCGAAAGGACGGGGGTGCGCATAGGACACATGCTCAACGGGCGCGAACACCGCGTCGGCAAGTACCGGGTCGACGGCTGGTGTCGCGAGACGCGAACGGCGTACCAGTTCCAGGGGTGTTTCTTTCACGGCTGCCCGTGTACGGGGCGCGAAATGAACGACGTTAACGGGCGGTCGATGAGTCGCCTCTACGCCGAGACGAACGCCGTCACCACCTACCTTCGCCGGTTCGTCACCGTCGTCGAGATGTGGGAGTGCCAATGGCGCGAACTGCGACCGCCGGCGCCGCCCGAGGAGAGTCGCTGGACGACCCCCGGCGCCGTCGTTACGACGTCGACGATCCTGAAGGGCGTACGCGACGGTACCCTCTTCGGGCTGGTAGAGTGCGACATCGCCGTCCCGGACGCGCTGCGCGATGTCTTCGCCGAGATGCAACCGGTGTTCAAGAACGCCAACATCGGCCGCGACGATCTCAGCCCGTTCATGCGTCGCTACGCCGAAGCTCACGACCTCCTGAAGCGACCTCAACGGACGCTCGTGGGTAGCTTTTTCGGCAGCAAGATTCTACTCGCGACGCCCCTACTACGGTGGTATCTGGAGCACGGCCTCGTCGTCGACCGCGTGTACCAGATCGTCGAGTACGTCCCGGTCGCCTGCTTCCGCCGCTTCGGCGACACGGTCTCGGCGGCGCGACGCGAGGGCGACACCGACCCCGACAAAACCATCATCGCCGACACCTTTAAGCTAATGGGCAACAGCTCTTACGGGAAGACTATTACGCGCGTCGATCTCCACAGGGACACGAAATACTGCACGACGACCGGCGCCTCGACGCTCGTCAACGACCGCCGCTTCCGACAGCTCGACGTCGTCGTACCCGGCAGCATCTACGAGGTGGCGCTGAACAAGCGAATCGTCCGCTACAAACTACCAAACCAGATAGGCTACTTCGTCTATCAGTACGCGAAGCTACGGATGCTCGAGTTTTACTACGATTTTATCGCCTTCTACATCCCGAGACCCCTCTTCCAGTACTGCGCCATGGATACGGACTCGGCGTACATAGCCCTCGCGGGCCGGAACGTCGACGACCTGGTGGAGGAGGCTAAACGCGAGCATTACTTTCGCCATCGCGGCGACTGGTTCCCGGCCGAATGCTGCGACGTTCACGCGGACGCGTACGCGCAGTGCCGACTCGCCGGGCGAGCGTGGGACACGCCGCCGCCCTGTTGCGCTCGACGACGCCTGTACGACAGGCGAACGCCGGGGCTCTTCAAGGAGGAGTGGTCCGGGCGCGGAATCGTCGCGCTCTGTAGTAAAACGTACTACTGTTTCGGTCGGGACGGCGACAAGTACAGCACTAAGGGGTTGAATAAGCGTCAGAACGACATCGACAAGGACGTCTTCCTCGCCGTGCTGCGCGATCGACGGAGCCGCGGCGGTACGAACCGCGGCTTCCAGGTGCGCGAATCGTCCGTGCTGACGTACATTCAGGAGCGCGCGGCGTTGAGCTATTTCTACGCTAAGCGTCGCGTCCTCGACGACGGCATCACCACGGCGCCCATTCTCGTGTAGTAGGCGAGGCGGGGGAACTACCCCTCTAAGGGGCGCCTCTAAGGCGAGGACAGGGCCTAAAGGACTACCTACCCCTCTAAGGGGTAGGCGGCGGCCGGGTCTCTAGGGGTAGGGTAGGTAGGTAGGTAGGGTCCTGGTACGAAATAAAACAAAATGCAACACCTACAATACGTTTCATCGTCTTTTATTCGTAGTAGTAGCGGTAACAAGCTTGAAAGCGATACTAGTAGTTAATAAGAGTCTAATGCGGATTTAGCCAGTCGAATACGAGACAGTCGTTAGTCACCCGATCGGCGCCGAACAGGTACTGGAACCCCTTTAGCGGTAGACCGCGGCATCGTAAGAGTAGGTAGGCGACGCAATATTGTCCGCATACGTTAGAGACCACGCTCTGCAGTCGCTTGTCGTTGTACGTCCAGCGCGCGTCGCAGTTGCGGCGCAGGAAGGCGCGGAAGTCGTCGTGCTGCGGTGGCAGACCGTACGAGTCGAAGTAGTCGCCTCGCCCGTCGACGTCCACGTAGACGACCACCCAATGTTCGCCCGGTTCGCCGCCGTCGTCGGTATTGCATACGAAAGCCGCCGGTAGATCGGTGAGCCGTCGTTTCGGTAGCGCGTCTTTGGCCACGACGCCGACGACCACGCGTCTAGTGAACGGGTCGAGGCGTAGGCGACGTAGCAGCTGAAAAGTGTCCATGTTAGCGATCGTACAGGACGTTCCGGCTTTTGTCGATCTCGAGCACCGCCTCGAACTCGCAGTACACGACGACGTTCACCGTGCGCGGGAGAGCCGCCGCGAAGTGGACCTCGAAACGAAGGGCGCCCTTACGCACGACGTTGAAATGCGGGCCATCGCAGCAGTCGGGCGATAGGTCGAAGCCGAAGATGGCGTAGCCGTTACCGTAGTCGTGGCGCGTCACATCGAACCCCTCGTCCTCGTACGCTTTTCCCGTCGCCGCGAAGAGGTTCGCGTAGCTGCGGATGTAATGACCGTTCGGGAAGTCCGGCTGCAACGGCTTGCTCGGCACCTGACGTCCGTCGACGTAGAGAGCGAGAAAGTTTATGTTGTAGTGCTTCGCGTTGTACGGGTTTTTAGTGTAGTCCCCGTTATAGGCGTCGTTGTCGACGAACATCAGGAACACGCGTCGCGGGATCGTGCCCAGGTAGACGTTCTCGTGCGTATGCGACATCGTCCCCTGCGCTATCGAGAACGACTTGCAGTCGACCCGCCGTAGCGGGTACTTGGCCGTGCCGATCATCAACGCCTTGATGTGTCCGAGCTGGACGTCCGGGTTCACTTTAGCTTTTCGCACTTGTAGGTAGGTCTCCAGTATGACGGCTTTCCAGTCCCCCGCCACTCCCATAAGCGTGAAGGCGTCCTTCGCGCGCACCGCTCGAAGCTTTATGTCGACGCCGCTCAGCAGGTACCGGTCTTGCATGAACACGTCGACGTGCAGGCGGCCCATCAGCTCCACCTCGTGACCGTCCCGCGTATAGTGACGCCGCGAGGTGTACCCGCCGTTAGCCCCCGCGGTCGCATCCATGAAGCCGGCCGTATCCTTGAACCACAGACCGCTCGTGAGCTGCGTCTTTTTCGCATCGCTCCCGTAACTCAGTAGGGTTTCGAGGTAGGCCCGGTACGGATACGTATTGGTCGACGGCGTCACGAACGTGCCGTTCAGCGCCACGTCGATTTGACTGAACAGGGAATGCAGGAAATTGTTGGACGGCGCCACGTTAGCGTCGTGCGCGATATCGGCACCGTCCCCTTGGGTTATTTTCACGCGCACGTACAGTCTAACGCTCGACAGGTCCGTATACTCGTCGCCCGAGCCCGGGATGAGGAACTCGATGGGGCCGCCGGCGTCGAGCGTCGTCAGCGGCTGGTGATCGATCCACTGCCCGCTCTCGACGCTCGTCTGCGTTAGCGGCGGCGTGAATAGGTCCAGTTCGCTCTTCAAACCCTCGCACGACTGCGGATGCACGAACGCCATTCTAGCTGCTGCTGCTGTCGACGTCTGTCCCGTTCGCCGCCGTTCGCTCCGACTGCACGCCGCCGCTTCGACCGGTGGCTTTATCCGTCCTAGCTACTGAATATATCGTGCGGTTCTTTTTGACGGCGACGGCGTTGTTGTTTCTTCTTACGCGGGGTCGCCGTTACCGCTTTACCCGGTGGTCGGCGTCGCTTTTTCGGCGGCGGTGCGTTCAACAGCCCGTCGAGAAGGTCGGCGCCGGCCTCCTTCGCGCGTCGTTTCATCGACTGTTTCAGGTTCCCGCCGGCGACGACGTCCCGCGCCACGCGCACGCCTGTCTTGAGCGCACGTTTCCCCAACGCCATGGCGCCTCTCTTGATAAGCGGCATGGCGCTTCGAAACAGGCTCCCGAACAGATTACCCAAGCCGTGTCCCCGCTGCCCCTGGCCGCCGACGAAGAACGGTAGCTGACCACCGACCTGTCGAACGTAGTAGTCCTCGTACACGTTGGTGCGACCGGCGGTTCTTGTCATTTTCCTCCTCCGCCGTTTCAAAACAGTTTAGATTTACAGCGTCTGATGTGAAGCGTCGCCACGAGTTTCCCCTGCTCGAATGGTATGGGTTGACCGATGTCGTCTCTTATATCTATCTCGACCGAGTCGAATTCTCGCCGCAGGAGCGGTACGTATTGGACGCGGTCGAAGACCTCCGAAATAATCCCCCCGTTCACCCCGTAGATGGGTACGGATCGAAGGAGCGGGGCGAATACATCACCGACGATGCGCGGTTCCACGAGGTCCGTATATACGTACAAGGTGTCGACTCCCCCGTTCATATCCACCGTATGCCGACCCTCGTGCTCGTAGGTATACGCGACGGGGGTGGTATCGTCATTGACGAGAGGGCTCGTGAGGACGCCCGATTCGAAGCCCAGTACGGCCCTCAGACGGCTCCAATGGGGTATATTAAATTCGACACCCGGTGATAGACGCAACGTCATCCGGTGGGAGACGGGGCAGTACTCCAGTCGGACCTTGACGAGGTCGGTAGTCAGTTTCAACAGCGCCTCGTTGATTTTATCCCTCAACTCGTAAGCGCTATTGTAAAATCCGTGCGGGATGGTGCATTGCCGGTAAATCAAAAGACCGTCGGCGGAGCGGTACATTCCGTAATCGCCCGTCACACAAGACAGGTAGAAGTACGCGTCCTTCTTTCTCACGTTGTACCACGTATGCGGATACTGTAGCGTCACCAGACCGCATTCCCACTCTCCCGATAGGTCGATGCGTCGCGGTAGTTTCGTAGTGTAGTGAGTCAACGTGTTTTCGGGGTGCGCCTTCGTAGACGCGTTGCTCGGTAGGGTTAGGTAAAAGTTAGTCGCCGCCATCCCCTCTCCGCTTCATAGACGGACTCGGGAGTAGGTAACCGAGACAGCTACTCAACAGGGCCGTCCACAGGTTGGAGTCGCCCTGACCCCGCGTTAGATTGTATATACTGACGACGATAACCGTGTACAGGACGACGATCTGACACAGGAAGATGATCTCGGCTTTAGGACATTCGTTCCCGCAGAAATGCCATGGAACGTGTTCGCGGTCGGAGTGGGTCGTAGACTCGGTAGCGTCGACGTAGTCCGCGAGCACGTCGCGCTCGCAGTCGGCTTGACCAGCCGTAACCGCGTCGTCGGGCATAGTAGCACCACCACCGTCGGTTAACGCTGCACGCTGTAGGGTAGTCGTCGGCGGCAACGTCACGTAGTAAGCGCCAGCACATCGAGCGTCGTGTCCACATAACAACTACCGACCGATGTTACGGTACCCTACCCTTTATAGTCGACGAGGGTCTTGGCGGCGATCCAGCTGTTGAAGGAGGCTGGATAGCCGCTCCATTTAACGAGCGCCTCCTCAACACCCCGACGACGACGCCGTTGTAGAACGACCTCCACACGATACAGTTTATCCTTCGGAACGACTACTCGTTGCAGCTCCGGCTCGTAGAAGGTGCCGTCGAGCACCGTCCCGGCGTCGTCTTTCAGGCGGTAAACGGGCGGGTCGGACGGGTGCGTTTCTACGATGGTGAAGAGCTCCTCGCACCAGTTAGGCATGTACCCTTTCTTGAAAGGGGCCTTCGCCTTACTGACGCGTACGCGGTCTCCCTCTCGTAGTTTCGGCTTACTGCCTCCTCGACCTCGATCGCCGTACAACCGTTGCCACACGCTCTCCTGATTCGCGGCGTTGACGCTCGCCGGCGTCCTACCGATGCTTCGGTGATAGGTGTTGTTGTACGATCGCACAAAGTTCTGTAACGCCTCTACGTAGCGCAGTGTCTGATACTTCGTAAAGTACCTCCACATACGCGTCTTTAAGGTTCGGTTGAAACGTTCGACGACACTCGCTTTAGTTTCCTCGTTATGCGTTACGAAATGGTGGATGCCGTAGTCCTTCAAAAGTTTCTGAAGGGGTCTGTTGAGAAACTCCGTCCCCTTATCGGTCTGCAGCGCGTTCGGCACACGCCGCCGTTGTAGCAGGTGCTCGAAGGCCGTAACGAGCGCCGGACCGGCTTTACTCTTCAACGGGACGCACCACGCCACCTTCGAGAAGACGTCGATGACCGTCAATAGGAACGTTACACCGTCGTTGTGCTTTTTCAGTTTAGCGACGTCGACGAGATCGGCTTGCCACTGCTGGTGTCGACCTCCTACGATAACGCAACGTCGCTTGAAACGTCGTTTCACCGGTTTGTGTAGCGTGTAAGCATCCTGTGCCGCTAGCCACTGCTTCACGGCCGGTTTGCCTACCGTCGACGCCACCGCCCGATGCAAGGCGTCGACACCGCCGTAACTCCCCGCCTGTTTCGGGTTGAAATAGGCGCGCTTCAGGCGGGTGTCGTCGTCTCGTTGTCGAGCACGCCGCTTTCGTTGCGTGCCATCACCACGAGACCGCCGGGACACCATGACCACGACGACGATCGGTTTACGACGAATAATATATACACCAAGGCCGCCGCGCCGATGACGAAGACGACGACGCCGACTACCGTCCTTCGTAGGTCCATTGTGGTGAATGGGTCGGACGTCGACGATTCAAGCTCTTTAATATGACTCCTCCTCCCACTTGGCCGGTAGATCCCAGGTACGTCGACGACGATGATACCGGCCCCTACCGGGGGTCTCCTCCGCCTCCTCCTCCTTCTTCGATCGTTTCGGCTGCTGCTGCTGCTGTATGTACGCTCGATGCCGGGGGTTACCGACGAGTTCCATGGGCACGTTCAGTCGTCTCATACCATCCCCGAACGCTTCCCAGCCGACCGGCGGCACCCCCTTCTTCCTCGTCCGCATAAGATCGTTCACGAGGTCGACCATGTTACTCCCCGCGATAGGGCGACCGGCGTACACGAACTCGCCGCGATCGTTCCATCGACACAACGGGTCGGTCTTCATTTTCTCGATCAGGAGGAGGGCTTTCCCTCTCAACGTTTTCGGTACGCTTTCCACGATCTCGCGCTCTATACCCTGCAGCGGCGCCTGGCCACCCGTCGGTTGAGGAGGCGGTCCCTCGGTCGGCACCACGGACACGCGTACCGGCTGCGCCGCTCGAATCGCCTCGCTCGAATTGTAGCGACTCAACAGTCGATTGTACGACGCCACCTTCGCTCGTTCGGATAATTCCGATCGATCTAGCACGTCCTTCATGTCGCTGTCCAGGCTGCTCATCGTACGCGAACGGATCGTGCTCGGCGGCTGGTCGATCAACGGCAGGAGGCTCTCCACCAACCGCGGGTCTACCAATGCCATCTTTTTAGCGTACTGCATCAGCCGATCACCTGTCTGAGCAGCGGCAGCAGGACGGTGCTCGCCAACGGCGCTAGCAGCGCCGCCAGAAAGGCGCCCGACCCCGTTTGCAAGATTTGCCGTTTCTTCCTAAGACCCGTCTTTTTATTCACTAAACTTCGCAGATGTTTCTTGTATTTTATCAGTGTTTTTTTATGCGCCGCCGTCAATTTTACATTCCCGTTCAATATGTTGTACGCGCAGTCACACAGACTACAAATGAAGTCAGATTCCGCGTTTCTGATGATAGCCTTGCTCACCTTAAGATGTTTATGTTTATTCAAGAGCTCTAGCATGAGGACGTGCTTCTTGATACGCTTCAGCGTCATCCTGACGAGTGAAGGCCCACACGTGACGCTCACCTCTTTTATGTTCTCATCACGTAGACGTACTGAAGACGATCATCGGGGAAGATACAAGTGCGCAAGCGCATATTTTCAGCTGTTTCCTGTTTTAGATCTACTAGCAGATACCCGTAAGGTGCTGACGTGGCGTTTTCGAAGGATTCCATCATAAATTTAACTCGACCCGGGTACATCTGCTTCGCCAGGTGACCTACTTGACCAGTGTCGCGTGGGTTCTTGAATAACACCATATATTGAGCGTTCAAGCTGATTGTACGGTTTTCTTTCCCTTTCGGAAATATATTCTGCACAAGCTGTACGACGGACGCGTTGCAATGATGGCTTTTTTTAGTGAACAAGGTCGTGACCCGGCTATCGGTTTCCTCCATAAGGTCATCGAGTACTAGAAGGGTCCTCTTTTTGCCGTCTAGAAGCTTCGGATCCGGTAAACCGTCTACGAATTCTATATCGGCTGACATAGAAGTGTAGGCGCTTTGCCATTGGCCGTAACACCATAGAAACTTCTCCGGAGGCGGCTCGATCATAGAAGAAGCAAACTGTAGCAGGCGAGTAACGAAAGTAGTCTTACCACACCCCGTAGGGCCGGCTACTATACACGTAAAAGGGTGCTTCCATGTCCCGCTCATATCGACGACTGGCGTATACGAAACGAACGATGACTTATTATTCGTTTATTCTATACGCACCTCCATCAATAATTTACCAAGCATATTTTGACCTACTTTACCGTCTTTACCGATACCCCAGAAACCTTCGGCCGACGGCACGTCCTCCACCAATTCGACTTCCCCGGTAGCCAATAGGAGGTCGTTCAACTTTTTTGAACCTCTGAATTTACTCGTCAACAGCGACTTCATGCACCCAACCCTAACCGCGTTCCATTCGACGCTCGTTCTCTTCTTCACGATTCTGTAACTTCGACGTTTCGCTATATAGGCCGTCCGCGCCTCTTTGATGTACACCGCGCTTTTCGTGTCTTCATTAAACATTGCTTTTCTAAACTGATAAGCGTGCTCGACGGATTTGAAACTTAGACCGTACGCCTTGACTCGACAAGGGTAGAAATTCGATAGATACGATGCCGAACCGCCGAACTGTATAGGAGACTCCATTATACTGTCGACTAATGGCTACCAGATCTCGTGACACCACATCTCAGTCATAGCCTCGTCTCGTGTGTCGTGTCAGGGCGCTAGGGAGGTGTATAGCCGCGTTGCTAGGTAACCGCTTTAGTGTATAGCCGCGTTGCTAGGGAGGGCAGGAGTGAAATGGTACTATCTCGCCCCACCAGGGGGCGCTACGTACTGTCTGTCTCGGCTACGTACTGTCTCGCCACACTCATCAATCATCCTGCCACACTCATCAATCATACGTTTTTTATAAGTAAGCTGTCAAACCCACTTAAGATATTTCATTTTTTATAAGTAGATTTTTCAATCGTGCCGGGTCAACTTGCTTGACCTTTGTTGATCTTTGTGACCCGCGGTGCCTTTGATCTCCTTTGATCTCGGCACGAGTCGGGGGCCAGCGCGGTCTCCTTTACTACTTGTATCGTATTATCTCTTTGCTATTGCTATAGCTACTGCTACCGCTAGTGCTTGAGCTACTGCTACTGCCGTTGTCATTCCCACTGCCCCTACTACCATTTGCCCTACTGTTGCCGATGTTGTTAGAAATGTTGTATTTCATATACTTGTACAGTTATGGGCCGTGTTGGGTTAAGTGACTAATAAGTACAACACTTCTGTCTTCCAACATTTCCATGTGTAAATGTTTATGTATGGTATATTGCGTTTAGTTTTCTTTGTACGTATGCATTTTCCACTTGGGAAATAAACAATCAATCAATCAATCAACCAACTAATCAAGCACGACTAGGTAGTGAACTAGAAAAATAGGTCAAATTATGTCATTTTCGGTTACCCTACAGGTTTACCACCTTCCCATCACCCTCCTACAGTTTCACGATGTATATTTAACCCCACTTCCGTATATCGTACAGGTATCCGACCTTCCAATCACCCTACTTCCGTTTACCATACAGGTCTATGAACTTCCCATAACCATACGTCCGGTTACCGTACAGTTTCACGACTTTCCCATAACCCTACTTCTGGTTACCATATAGTTTCACGACCTTCCCATTACCTTCCCATGACCCTACTTCCAGTTACCGTACACTTTCACGACGTCTTTTTATCACTACGTCTGCTTCCCGTACATGACTACGATCTTCCCACCACCCTACTTCCAACAAACTTTAAAACACAAATATTATAACCAAAACATATTTAGACCTTGAAAACTAGACCCCGAAACAATACTTCTATCGTGGGAAAGTAGGAGTTATCTTACTATGGCCAACGAAAAATGCATTCGGTGCCCTCTTTTTGTTCAGCAAACTTGTTACATTCCCGGCAGTAGACATAGTTGGTGGTACTAAATCCAGCAATCTTCCAATAATGTATTACAGACTGACGTACACTTTTCATTGGTTCATTTAAAATGGCGGGAATTCGATCAAAAATGGCGGAAATTTTCTGCCGCCGTATACATTTTGGATTGGTAGTAATTTTTATATCTCGCGCTTGGATACGATTTTGATTGGTCAATCGGTACATTTTACGTGATTCTCACAATCCTTTAAAAAACCGTGAAGGCAACTTGGTCACCATTCGACATCGTCATGGCAAACTACTTTCTTCGTGGATTTTCATATGCAGAGACAGCTGGAGCACCGCCCTGCTCCTTCATCTTCGAGGTCTAAGAGCCACGCGTTGTTAGTCTTTATTAATATTATTTTCATTTCACTACTTTTCCTGTGTGTCATTATCTAGCATTAAGACACTTATGAAAATACGACGTCTAATGATAATTGTTCGTACTTTTAGAAGATCGTGCGTCAGATCGCTCAGGCCCAACCTCCCGTTTCTGCCGGTGAGGAGCCCACGGCCCCGCTGCCTGTGAAACCGGTGTGTAAGACCCATTTCACCCGTCAGGACAACTGGAAGCGACACGTCGCCAGCGAATGTTGTTGCAGCATGAAAAAGACGGCCGAGGAAACCAATTTGTAAACGCTGGTGGTGAATCATACTTTATATTATTTTACTATATATTTTCCCATAAAATGACGTCCCCGTAACTTTAATTCCTATATGGTTGGGTCCGTTTATTTCTTGTCAACATCCGTGTACACAATATTCTGTCCCATGTTTACTTCAAACAAATCGCCCCCTACGTGGTCCTTCCTATCAACATCCGGCAACGTCTTTACTTCCTATAAGGTCTCGTCCACGGGTAATTATTATCAACAATTTATCTTTATGTCCATACAACTTGTCACTTTACTTCCTTTCATTTACCTTCTCATCATCTTTTCCTACCTGCTGTTATTCCGCCGTACTCTTGCAACTGAATATAATTTTTTATATTCTAAATATTATTCAAATATTCTTGCAGAACTACATTGAAGGCCCGCTACCACCAAAGCGACAACGAGTGGTCTCTGTGTCGACAGAGATGATCAATGACAACACCATCAATACCAACTTCCGCTCCTGCCGATGTCACAACTTCTACCCAGGCCCCCATGTCACGATTTCGACAGATGCCGCCAATGTCACAACTTCCGCTCTTGCCTTTTGTGGTCCGAACTTTACCATTGAATTTCTTGTGACCGAAACGAAGAAGTCGCTTGCACGTCATGTAGCATGTAGTGTCTTTGAACTCTCAATACGACAATGCCTAGGTAGCGAGATAAACTATCCTAGTCAATTTCATCACACTTGTATGTTGCCTGATGAAATTCTAATTTGCATGCACTTTGACGACGCTGTGGATGCCATTAGTTCAACTTCTCTGATGAAAGACTGTTTGAGAGTTTTGTTACATGCATATGTGAAGCTATCCGAAGTGCAATCCGAACATTAAGGTGGTAATCACTACTTCCATTTACGATACCTTTCCATCGTAGTATAACGCTTTACCTTAGCCCTACTTCCGCTTACAGTACAGGTCTACGACATTCATATCGTGGTATAGCGCATTAATATAATTAACAATAAGGTGGTAAGAAAGGTGACTATAATATTACACAGGTCATTGCACAGTTACATTTTAAAGGTCGAGCATTAAGTTCAGGTTTAGGAAACGTCAATTTGCTAGTGCGGTATTTGAAATTCAATGGTAAAGTTCGGACCAGAAAAGGCAGGAGTAGAAGTTGTGACATCGGCAGGAGCGGAAGTTGGCGTTGATGATATTCTGTTGTCATTAGTCGTCTCTGTCGACACAGAAACCATTCGTTGCCGCTTTGGTGGTAGCGAGCCTTCAATGGAGTTCTGCAAGACTATTTGACTAATATTTAGAATATTAAAGATATTACGGGAAGAATACACCGTTAGTAGAGTATCGTGGCATAACGACAGGTAGGATACGATGATAACAAGATTTAACAAGATTTAACAAGATTGCCACCCAGAGAATTAACTCTAGGTAGCAGGTGGACAAGGAAGCCCTTGGCTTATCGAGAGTCCGACCTTTTTATCTATGTGTATCCCGCCCGTCTGAGGTATGTGTCGATTTTATTTTTAAACATATTCACGCTACTAGCACCCACACAATCAGCAGGTAATCTGTTCCATTCATTTACAGTCCTTTGTGAAAATGAAAACTTTCTTATATCCAATCTACTCTGCTCCTTTGCTAATGCAAGATCATGTCCTCTAGTCCTTCTATCTTTCTTAACTGAGAAAAACATATTTCTATCAATATTTTCATAACCCTTCAATATTTTAAACACTTCTATCTGATCTCCTCTCAATCTCCTGGTCTCTAGTGTTGTTAAACCGCATTTTTTTAGGCGTATTTCATAACTAAGATCCCTCAGATTTTGTATAATTTTAGTTGCTCTCCTCTGCACTATTTCTAGCATATCTATGTCCTTCCTGCGAAATGGCCTCCACGCTTGAATACAATATTCTAAATGAGGCCTAACTATTGTTTTTTACAGCGGTATTATTAGCTCTTTTTCCTTATACGTTATGTTTCGCCTAATTAATCCAAGGATTTGATTTCCCTTTAAAGCTGCAATTCCGCACTGCTCTGGAATCTTCATATCAGCACTAACGGTTAACCCTAAGTCCTTTTCTTTTACAGTAGTACTTAGTACAGTACCCCCCATTGTATATTCTACCTCTTCGTTCCCATGTCCTATGTGGAGGCATTTACATTTCCCAAAATTGAACATCATTTGCCACTTTTCAGACCATTTGATCAACCTGTCAAGATCATCTTGTAAATGCTGTTTATCTCCATCACTTTTAATCCTTCTAAACACTTTTGTATCATCCGCAAATTTCAACACCTTGCTTGTTATTTCATCATCCAAATCGTTGATGTATATTAAAAATAATATAGGACCTAATACTGATCCCTGTGGTACCCTACTCAATACCGATTTCCAGTTTGAAGCCTCCCCATCAACTACTACACGTTGTCTTCTGTCAATCAGCCATTGTTCTATCCAGTTTATTATACCATTTCCTATGCCATGGGCCTTTAGTTTAAGCAGTAATCTTTGATGTGGTACTTTGTCAAAAGCTTTTTGAAAATCTAAGTAGACGATATCTACTGGTGATCCCTCATCTACCCACTTAGTGATGTCTTCCAAAAAACATAACATATTTGTTAAGCATGACCTCGCTTAAAAAAAACCATGTTGAGATGGGTTTATCAAGTTTTGTTTAACAAGAATCCACCATGTGAACTTTAATTAGTCTTTCTAATAATTTACAAATCACTGATGTTAAACTCACTGGTCTGTAGTTCTCTGACTTGTTTCTCGAACCTTTTTTGAATAACGGTATAATGTTTGCTTCTTTCCATTCTAAAGGAACCACTCCCTCTTCTAATGACAAGTTGAAAACTGTTGCAAGTGGTATGCTAATTTGTTCTACAATTTCCAATAGTAGTTTGGGTGGAATACCATCCACTCCAGGTGATTTATTCTCCTTCATAGCCCTTATTTTCTTAGCTACCATTTCCGGGGTTACAATTAATTGTCCTAAATAGTCTGAATCTGCCCCCTTGAACTTAGCCTCTGGTATTGGCAGTGAACTAATATCTTCCCTGGTAAACACTGAACTAAACTACTCATTCAGGTCTTCTGCCATTATGAATCCCTCAGATATTATATTTCCAGCACTATCTTCTAGAGGACCGACTTTATCTTGAACTTTCTGTTTGCTTCGAACATACGCATAAAAAACTCTTGCTGTCATGTTTTATATTATTAGCTAATTGTTGTTCATAGCTTCTCTTTGAATTTCTTATTTCAGCTGTAGCTAGGTTAAGTGCTTCTTTATAATTGTTGTAGTCTTCATCATTTCCAGTACATCTATATGACTTCCACATCATTTGTTTATACTTAATTTTTCTAATGGCTTCTTTCGATAAGTGTTTCTTTTTGGACCGTTTTCTTTGTTTTTTGAAGGGTACAAATTTATCGATTATGCACTTAATTTCACTCTTTAATATATTCCAGCATTCTGTTGCCGTCTTATTTTTCAGTGTCTTATTCCAGTCTATCTTTGCTAAATATTTCCTCATGTCCTTATACCTTCCTTTGTGGACATTTCTCGTATACTGCTTTTTGCTATTCCTTTCTGATTTTACTTTGATGGTAAAATGTATCTGGTTGTGATCGCTACTCCCCAGTGGCTCACATATCTTGACATTGTCAACTAATTTATTCTGTGAGGACAAAACTATGTCTAACACATTCTCACCCCTGGTTAGTTCTAGCACATGTTGAGAAAGGAATGTATCTTGAACTAAAACTAAAAACTTGTGGTCCTCTCTCCCCATACTCTGTAGAGATTTATATTGTATATGCCCATGGTTAAAACCCCCCATAATAATACAGTCCCGTTTGCTTACTTCCCTTATAGCGTTTTGTATTTTTTCATTCTCTTCTATGCTTATGTTTGGACTTCGATAAACTAACCCATCTGTTAACGTTGAGTTTCCTGTAACTATGTTACACCAAACAGCTTCTTCGCAATCTGCTTCTCTTTCTAATTTTATTTCATAAGCCTGAATAGATTCTTTAATATATAAAATAACTCCACCTCCCTTTCTTCGTATTCTATCTTTTCTAAACTTTACATATCCTGTCAGTCCCAATTCAGCTTCTGATATATCGGTGGTGGTCCAGGATTCGGTTATACCTATTATATGAGGGTCAATATCTTCTACCATAATGTTTAGTTCATTTCTTTTGTTTACTATACTCCTTGTATTTAAACAAACACATTTATATCCAGCTTCAGAAGAGTTTTCCAGACTGTTATTTGTTGATTTATTTGTGCTGTCTTTATCTATGCATCCATTTTCAGGCTTTTCTGTGAGTCCCCCCTGCGAATCTAGTTTAAACAGATGCAACCTCTCCCACTGTCAACAGATTGCAGCAGATTCTCTGAGAAAACTGCTGCCCCCTTTCCACTAAGATGGTAAGAAGTTAAATGAAAGGATGTAAGGTGAAAAATTGTATGGACATAAAGATACATTGTTGACAATAACTAACCGTGGACGAGATCATATAGGAAGTAAAGACTTTGCCGGATATTCATATGATGGACCACGTAGGGGGCGATTATGTTGGAAGTAAACACGTGACAGAATAATGTTTACCCGGATGTTGACAAGAAATAAACGGACCCGACCATATAGGTATTGAAGATACGGGGATGTCATTTTAGAAGAAGTAAATACACATTGCACGCACCTTTAGGGGAAAATATATAGTAAAACAATATAAAGTATGATTCACCAACAGAGTATACAAATTGGCTTCCTCGGCCGTCCTCTTCAGGCGGTCAAAACATCCGCTGGCGACGTGTCACTTCAAGTATGTCCCGACGCGTTAAATGGGTCTTACACTACGGGCAGGTAAATACCGACGATTTCACTGGCAGCGGGGCCGTTGGCTCCTCACGGGCAGCAACGACAGGTTGGGCCGTAGTGATCTGACGCACGACCTTCTAAAAGTACGAACGATTGTTATTAGATGTCGTAGTTTCATACGTGACTCAATGCTATATAATTACATATAGAAAAAGTAGTGAAATGGAAATAATATTAATAAAGACTTACCA
>OZ023208.1:54373765-54506265 GCA_963995525.1 Escarpia spicata
TGAGCATGTATTACTTGCCATACCGTCGGACACATCCAGGACAACAAGGCGCCGTTCCGCTGCCTCCACTAGCTCTTCGCCTCCAAGCACGTTGGCTCGTCTAAACTCGTCGATGGCACGTGATATCTTCTCTTTGTCATTGCCCTCCGTTGCTGTCGCTAGGCTCGCTCGCAACTGGTTGAACTGACGATCTGAGTCAAGTAGAACACGGTAGACCAATTAGTGTTTCATTAGTATTATTTTTATTTCTCATTATTAATTTTGTTTTTAATTATTGAGTCAACTAACCTAAAACTGCGATCATAACAGAAAACGTCGCAGGTTTTTGCTTTAGAAATGCTCATTATTATTAATAATAGTACCTACGTTAGTACTTCAACCCAACCGAGTATGTCAATTGTGTTTCTACTTTCCTTTCATTTAAATTTGTTAACACCGCATACTATATTAGTGCACTCATTTATTTGACCACATTATTGGTCGCATCGTATCAGTGGCAATACTTACTCATTTTTGATGTTTCTGCATTTTCCTGAAAAACAAAATAAGGACATCACCAAACATTTGAAATGGAATGTTGTTTTGTTGGGAAAGAGGACTTATAAAACATCATGCATAATAAGGAAGCCACTCCACCGTTTTGCTTAAGTTTGTTGTTGGCTTATATTAATTGATTAACTAGCAGGTAGCAAGTGTCTGATCCACAGCAAATGAACTGATGTTGTCGCTAATTTAAGTTGGACTAGTGATCAAGAACATGTCTCTGTGAGACAATGGTATGTTACAAAAACAAAGGTATCTCCGTGTTGGATATAAAAGTACATCCCATCACATAGTCACCATGTAGCAAAAGAGACGTACACCCAATAGTTCCCTATATATATGGCCAGAGAGAGAGGGGGGGGAGAGAGGGAGGGATGGAGGGATATAGGAATGGAGGTAGGGAGTGAGGGAGGGAGGGAGGGAGGGAGGGAGGGAGGGAGGGAGGGAGGGAGGGAGGGAGAGAGGGAGGGAGGGAGGGAGGTAGGGAGGGAGGGAGGGAGGGAGGGAGGGAGAGTCAGAGCCTAAGCGGACACACATGAAGGCAGCAGAAAACGAGGAAGGCTATGAGAACTGCATGAGCTAGGAGGATAGGTGAAGAGGGATTCGAGAAAGTCGGAGGAAGATGACCGGTGGAGTAATCATATTGAACGACCGATGTGGCCACGATTGAAACAACGAACCAGTAGGCGCATACATCACCAGTGCAAGAGCTACCTGACTTTACCTGGTTGGTTCGTCTGATGTGAATTCGACGGACATTCTCCAGCCGGTTGTCTTCAAACACCTTGAACACATCAACAACGTAGTCGCCTTCCAGCGGCAGACTCACGACACGTTCTCGAGAACCTGATTCTTCTTGTTTCACCCAAATAAAGTCCATCGGGTAATGCGCTGCCCTTCGTTCCGCCGCCACCAAAAACTCGTGCTCAGACTGTGGAAGAACCACTCTGAACTCCGATTCCGATGTTTCGCACCATTCCGGGCTACATGCTAATTCGTGTCTCTGTTCCGATTCTTCGTTCTCAGAAAGATCTGTTTCACTGAGAGAAGTAGTTTCATCTGCGTGATGATGCTCCTGATGGCCGGTGTACTTGATCAGCGTGGTGTAGACGTGGTGAAGCCGAGTTGTGTCCGACTGTCGCCGTACAAACATATTGAGAGCATATTCGCCGCTTTCCGTAAAAATCACGCGAACGTTCACCTTGTTGCGAAGACATTTCAGTTTGACGACAGCACCAGCAGACCGTTCGTTGATGTATCGGGAATAACAACCGAGTTCATAGTAAAGTACGCTTCTTGACATCGGCAAGTTGACTTTGAGACGAACATCAGCCTTCGTTGTCTCGATGTACCCTTCTTTGCCTTTACGGTCTATCTTAAAGTCCAACGTCTGTGCATGTATCCCCGGCCCAAGCACACCCCAGCGGAGTGGCGGGAAGGGTGCAGTTACCGACCTTGAGTCGTCAAACTGGATCGGATAGTTGCACACGTTCGTAAGGTCGCCGCTAGAGGAGAGCTTGCCGGCAAACAGCATGTACGCATACTCACCCGGCATCGGCAACCGCAGCGTGATGGTGACGTCATCACCGTGCATGCGCAGTACGGCGTGCGACACGAGTGCGGCTTCGTCGAGGGTGTTGTGTTTAAGACAGTGCCAGAACACGAGGTTTTTGGTCGTGGTCTTCAACAGCACTATTGTGATCTCGGGGTCATCGGTGTAAACTACACCCCCGATGTGTGTGACAGCCACAAGCCCCACTCCGTCCAGGGCTGGTCCCGGGCCCCAGCCAATATCCGTGTCAGCCGGTGGCAGACGATCGATCGTAGAATTGCATTCGATGATGTACGTACACAATAGGTCCATGCAGTCGTGACGGTCAGAGTGACGCCCGAAAATATCCATGCGATATCTGCCTACTTCGTGCATGCGACATTTGTAGCTAATTCGATCATCCGATTGGTCAAAGATGACGCATCCCTTGCTTGTTCCCATCTCACCATCACCAGGATCATCAACGTCTTGGTGTTTGAACAACATGTAGCGGAACTGTGTGTTTGCATCGAGGGATGCCGGGATACCGAACGCTATCGTCACTTCCGCGTCGGTTGTCTTTATGATACAGCGCCGCTGGCTGCCTACGACCATCAGAAGACCTAAGTCGAAGAAACGATCCCGGACGTAGAAGAACGTCTCGAACTGTTGCACGGACACAGGCTGTGGTAACAACTGCCAGAGCGGATCGTCGGGTAGGTGCGTGCAGATGAACTGGTCAGGGTCAGTGAGGAAGAAGAACTCGTTCTTGTAGAAGAGTTTCTCTCCGGACGAATCGTCCTCTTGTTTACCGGCCAGTCTTTCTCCGTCGACATCGATCAGCGACCAGCCCGCCACTCGGCGTCTGACGAGAGCGCAGGACGCCCACAACACGTCCAAAAGACGCCACTCGCCGTCCACAAGTACGGCATTCCACTGTGCGCTTCTTTCCCGTTTCTGACGTAAACGTCGCTCGCCAACAACGTAGGAGCCGTTCTTGGCGACGCCGCTGATAACGATACAGGCAAGGCCGGCCGATCTGTAGAGATTAGTTGAATACAGCAATGTGTCAGTTCAAAAAATATATAATGTTGTTTGACAACACTATAGACGAGAAGATTTAACAACATTTAATATATATATATATATATTTCAAATATCAAATTGTTCTGGACGCATTGCTAGATATCGTTTCTTAAAACTAATATTTGTACTGGAACTCACCCCAAGAAGAGAAGTATATCGATTGTAGAATCCAAATGTAAAACATGGTAGACCGCAGTAATCACTGATTAGTTTCGCTTTTTGTTAAGGGATTAGGGAAATACACAGTAGCCAGTACACAGACCTGCATAAGCGAGTAAAGAAATGCGCTTGGTTGTATGTCTGGGCAGCTATATCCAGAAGACCCTTCAGTGGTGAATCCGGGTCCACGACTTCCTGTCTGTAAGAGTCGATGGTGTTGTAGTCGCGTGACGTCAACCATTGAAAGAGGACTCCTACGCGAGTGACGTCAGATCGACAAGACTTTATCAGGTGTTTGGCCAAAGCGGCATAACTCCCATACAACAGATCTTGCGGAGCCTGCAACAGGGACATCGGTAGTACCATAAGTATGTTTCCACCATGTTGTAGTGTGACGTCGTGTCTTTATTATCATACCATTGGTGCAACATTTTTCATACATACATATATATATATATATATATATATATATATATATATATGTTTACAGGCCACTGATGTAATATTCTGTGGTAGCACAGTCTACGCCCATTGCATATCAATGTTTCGCAGGATTCGTCAGATGCTACAAACAATGTGTTTGTGAGATACATCCATTTATATTTACTATACTATATTCTAGATATGTGAATATAACAACAGTACTTACTATACTGCCCTACGAAGCTGGAGACTGGGCTGTATACCGAAAGCAAGTAAGGAAGTCGCATGCCTTACAGATGAGGCACCTCCAATCATTTATGGGAATGACATGGAGAGACCGCTTTACAAACAAAAAATTACTCAAAATCGCAGACTCCGAGCTTGGAGCAACTTCTCATACAAACAAACTTAGATGGACAGGTCACGTGGTTAAGATGGGTGACAACTAAGTTACTCTCTATGTTCACAATTTTCGTCAACTTTCAGGAACTAGAAAGAGAGGTCGCCCCGAACTAAATTTTAATAAGTCAACATAAAATGAAACGTGAACACTGTAGCCTTTATACGATTTCTTGTCATATATAAAATCAAAAGACAATGCCACAAAAAGTTGAGATGGGATGGTGGCTAGTCATACTGATTTAAATATGCGGAACATTTGTGACGTAGTTTACAAATAAAAGAGTACAAAACAAAAGTTCATGAAATTTATGTCACTATTATGAACCACCAGGCATTTGTTAAATGGTGGTGTTCGTACTGTTTGGACAAATCCACTGTGGAAACTGGTGAGGTAACTTACATCGGAGACTCGCTTGTGTAATTTTCTGAAGTCTTTGGGATTGTATATTGCTTCCTTCCTGCAAGACGGCGGCTTGGGTGGAGGAAGATCAGACTGTTTGACGCGACGTTTTAGACATGTTTAGACACACAACAGGCATAAATGCAAACGGTGTAATTATACACTGACGCGATTCCTGCTACACACATTCAATAGCGTTTTTATCTACTTCCTTTACGTGCACTCACATTACTAACCTACAATGTGAGAATGCGTACATGCGCGAATGCATGTGTGAGTGTATGTGTGTGTGAGGGGTGCGTGCGTGCACGCATGTGTGCGTACTTGCGGGCGGAGTCTTAGGCAGTTATTGCAGCTACGATATGTCGTGAACTATACGACCACATTCTCCTTACACGTATTCCTCTTAGTGGTGATATCCTCCAGTTCCAGCAACAGCAGGCCATTCGTGACCGTCTTCACCCAGAAATGAAAATCACTTCAGTTGCAGCTGCATCGCTTGATTGAAACTTCGTTGATGACTGGTGTCTATAACAGTGACTAAACATAGTTCGCATATTTTAATGGATTCTACATATACATACATATGAAATGAATAACTTGACAGACGCAATCGTATGGACAAGCACCATTTGTGAACGAGCACAAGTCAGAGCGTAAGCTAGATGTCCATAACCCCGTCAGATCGACTGGCCCGTCGATTTGTACTATGACTCTTCCTAGGGAAATGTTTACCTCCTACTTCAAAGTAGGTCAAATTCATTCAGCGGCCACAAACTGGCCAATATTGTTTTACTACGATGTAGATTCACCTTTGACGGAACAGTCCAGTCAATGCCAGGGTATGGTGTATTACCTACCTATCACGCCACAGATTTCGTCACTTCTGGTAACAGAACGTACACTGTTGCATGTAGACTCTGATCCTTGATTAATCACTGCAGCATATGGAAGAGAGCATGCGAGGAAACACCAGCCTTTACACTGAACACTCTGCAGTGTTTGAACCAGTGGCATATATATAAAGCCTGCATTATGCTAGTGTTATGTAAATCACACTAACTTCATACATGTCGTAATCAAGATAACACAGTGACTAGCCTGGTGCCTGTCTTATTCATGACATTGATTAAACAGACGATCTTGTTGTAGATAACATTGGTTCTACTTCTAGTTGTTTCCAGCACTCGGCAACGTTCTATTAACTGACTAGTCTGTATTATTGTGGTTACAATGTAATGGTCTTATGAGATTGCGTCTATATAGCATCGATAGTATGCAATGAGCGTGTGAATTTACAATAAACGCGGTAAAACTGTACAATTATGCACCATAATAATTAAGATATTGTTACGTTTTTGTATTATTTAATGCTACTTCACTAATAATACTCTCCGGGCTTGCAAGGTGATATAAACTGTCTAGACAGTCTTAGTGTGAAATTTCCCTCACGGCATTATAATTATTATGCGACTCGAGAATATAATTTCTATAGTTTAAACAAATGCACACGCACCATTTCCTTGGTATTAAGATATCGAAAGAGAACTGGTAGTTGATACCAACTAAATATTTTTTCTGACACATTATAGCATGTCGTTTAAGTTGGAAGTAATCTGAATCGTACTTTTGTGGAGGATATGTTCATTTGATTCGACTGTAGTATTGATAGGTTCATGGTAACCGGACTCTAAAGCGCTGGACTGTAGATCGAAGGAACAGTAGTTCGATGCCACTGATCGCTGTTTCAGCTCCTGGACAATGTTATCAACGTTATCAACATTAATAAAACTTGCTTCTACGTAACGAATGCAGTAAAACACAGGAATTGTCTGATGTGCTACAACACTTGCTACTAAAATGTCTTGCAATAAATTCCTTTAATGCTGCCGAGTTAATAAATACAATTCGTTTAAACTCGCACGTGTGTACGTGTCACTGCAATTGAATGTTTGTTTTACATTTATCAACAACACCTCCAAACGTGACGGTTTTATAGGCAACTGCAATAATATCACATAGACATTATGACAGATTGGACATTTTCAGATTCTGGATCCTCTGAGGTTTCTGTCAGACACAAGCTCTATCTGCCATGTGTGCATCTCGTTATTAGCTATTCAGCATGATGTTTGCGTTATCTTGTTGAGTTTTAGAACTGCACCAAGAATCAACAAAGGACACAACCAACACAGCTGCAGTTTAATACTACTATAGTTGTTGCTACGGAGACGCGAACTATTAACAAATTGCCGTTCAAGTAATGTTGCCGTATGAAACTATACACACGCAAATGGTCAGTGGTTAACATTGAAGGCCAATTGTTAAAGGTATACGGTAGGTATATACACAGACATAAAAACATCTGCTCTATGTTATATAGTTGGTAAGATACGGTGATATTTGTACTGACGACCGCCATCTTTAAAAATAGTAGATGCGGATGTCCGAGAAGATCGTATTTCGTGACCTCACATGCTCTTATTGTTAGAGTGAACGAAAGTCCAATTAGTGTCGTCAAGGTATATCATGCTGGAGATCAATAGGTTTGATGATGCACCAGGCTTGGCAATCAATTAATGGGCATTGCAATGCTTATACTTGATAATTCCACACACACGTTACAAACAAAGAACAACGTATCGCATGACATTGTAAAAACTAACAGCTGCAGCTTGCACTGGCAGCATGACAATTGTAACTCGTCGGTTTACGATAATGTTATAAAAAAGGCTGACTAGTTGAATGAGACCTCATAAGACCATTACATCTGGGAACCTTACGTCACGTGATTGCGCCAATGTGGCTGCACTTTGCAAGTGCTTTATAACATCGTGATTTATTATAAGTTGTGGCTATTTGATATGCGTATTGTTTATCAGACCTGATTTTTTAATATACGTGGACTACAATTCGACGGACAAGTTTATACAAGTGCGGCAGATATGTGAGGTTTTTTTATGAGTTTATGACATTGCTTTGCTGAAGTAGGTTGAGTGTGTCTCTGGTTCTGGTTGTGGTAACGCCTGACTAGGCGTGACCACAACCAGAACCAGAGACACACTCTACCAGCCGGCAGATCGGCCGTCACGCTTCAGTGACAGTGTCAATTGGCTGTACCTGGTCACGTATGACAGACCATGTCTAAGCCTTCTACACGTACACTACTCGTCATCTGGCTCAATGCAGACATTCCATCAAGTCGCGCTTGGTTGCCAGTACGTGGACAGTGTTATGTGAATTTGGCATTGCTGGGAGACCTCCTATCAAGCGCGGGTGCCGAGGCGGACGTAACAACACCGAATACCCACTGTGATCGATCACCGACAACCCACACACCATAACAACAACAATGAATTGAACATTTGTGGAACTGGTGCTGACGGTAGAAATCTGATATGTGTTAAAACAAACAAATGATACCAACGATAATCAATACAAACATTCGCAAGCGCTGTCTAGTAAACTGGATGAAATTTAAATGATAAAGGACAACTACGGGGTAGACGTTAAAGCTTTAACAGAAACGTGGTGCACCAGCAACTTACCAGATGGCCCGCTCTCGCTGTCCGGGTTCAATGTCTACCGGAGAGACAGACAAGACGGCCGCCAACACGGAGGTATAGCCAGCTATGTTCGAGATTCAATTCCTAGTAAATATTGGCCCGAACTAAATCAACCCGAGCTAGAAGCATTGTGGATAACTATACGCCCACCTAAGATGCCTCGCGACCACCCGCAAATGACAATTGGAACCATATATCATCCTCCCGGGTCAGATGATTTAGCAATGCTAAATCACATCGACCAGTCGCTAGACTATATACGCCGACACCACCGCCCATTATGACGATACCTGTGGTATCGTCATAATGGGCGACTTCAACAAGATGAAGAATTCTCACTTGAAACGAAATCACGATTTGAAACAGATTGTCGACCAACCAACAAGAGGAAACGCGATTTTGGATAACGTCTACACCAACTTACCTAACTTTTATCGTCGCCATGTCATTAGCGCACCGATCGGCCTCTAAGATCATAAGGTGGTCGTTTGTATTCCGTCAGCATCGATAAATTATACCATATCGGTGATCTCATGCACACCTTCGCGCAGTCACAAACCATGTGACCGGGTCCGTTTTGCGGCAGTGCTTCGAGCCATCTCATGGGAAACGCTATTCCGTCTCCCAACTTGCGAAGAGCAACTGAATTTCTTCAACTTTAGTATAAGAACATTTCTTGATTTGTATCTTCCACAGCGCCAAATCAGACGATGTTCAAGTGACATACCTTGGATAGTTGATCAATTTCGCTATCTAATTCGCCGCCGCCAGAGTGCACTTCTTCGTGGAAATCAACTACTGTACAAGCTATGTCGAGACAAAGTCAACCGCATGAGAAAGTCATTGCAACGGAGATACTACGAACGGAAAATCCAGGCTCTTGAGAAAGATCACCCGAAACGATTGTGGAACAACGTTAAAGACATTGCTGGTGTCGACGTAAACCGCAGCAATCAGTTGGGACTCGCTAACGCGCATTGCTCCGGAAATCTAGATGTTCTCTCCTACGACGTATGCGATTTCTTCGAATCCGTGACGAACGATCTAACTCCGCTGTCACCGGACGATTCCTTCTGGTAGAAACTGATACTACCGTCCTAGATACCTACATCATCAGCGTTGCAGAAGTAGCCAATTCTCTATCATGGACAAAGCTGTCGGCCCCGACGAAATATCTAACTGGATTCTACACGACTACGCCACCATACTTGTTCCCCCGTGTGCGCGATCTTCAACAGCAGCCCGTGGAAAGGGATTGTACCGCTGCTATGGAAATGCGCTGACATCAGACCTGTACCCAACGTACGACCGCCGAAGCTCATCCATAAAGCCCAATATCACTCACGCCGGTATTGTCCAAGTGCCTGGAGCAATTAATTTGTGGCTGAATAACGGCCATCGCCGGAGACCAAGTTGACCCTCAACAATATGGTTCAGTAAAGAGAACGTTCACAGTGCACGCATTAATCGAGCTAGTTCACAGGTGGAAATCATTCCACCGGAATCATGATCTGCGTACTACTCGTTGACTTTAGCAAAGCGTTTGATAGAGTAGACCACCGCACTCTCCTAACTAAATGCGCGTCACTTGGACTCCCGAATTTCACAATCAAATGGCGAACATCCTTCGTATGCCAACGCAAACAGCGAATAAAGATCGGCCGTATTAAGTCGAAGTACTACAGTCAACGCAGGCGTGCCACAAGGAACAATCTTCGGCCCGATCGGTTTTGTGCATCATATAAATGACTTACAAATAGCTTTTGAACACGTCAAATATGTAGATGATTGCACAATATGGGAATCATGTTCACCTTCTGGCCTCGATAGCTCGCTCCAAACAGCGGCAGACAAAGTAGCACACTGGACTGCCACCAACAAAATGGCATTGAACTACGATAAAACGAAGGAAATGTGCATATGCTTCAAGAAAAAAACACTAGACATCCAGCCGATAATGATCAACGACATACAGATAGAACAGGTAAACTGCCTACTAGCTGTCACGCTTTCACATGATCTTACAAGGCAACTTCACATCGACGAAATCAACGCTAAAGAGTCGCAAAGACTATATTTAATAATCCTGCTCAAGCGAGCAGGAGTCGACCCCCATCATCTAGTCAAGATAAATACAACATTAATCCAATCGTTCCTTGAGTATGCCTGCCAGGTGTGGCGTACGAGCTTAACGAAAAAGCAAACCAAGCAGCTGGAAAGTATCCAGATACGAGCTATGCGGATACTATTCCATGACGTGTGCTATGACGAAGCCATCGCCACAGCGAGACAGCCAACGCTGGCAGACCGGAGGGAGACTTTGTGCAGAACTCTATTCACGAACATACAACAACCTAACAACAAACGGCACGATCTACTGCCTCCCCCAGACACCTCCATACGCAATCTTGAACGCACGTGTGTACAGTGCTCCTCGGTGTAGGACCGAAAACTCTTTTATAACTTAAGGACTGTATCACTGGCAGTAACCGGATATGTTTTATTTCCTTCGAATTACTCGCAATTGACAGTGAATCGTGTTTTAGTTAATTATTCTATTTACTTATTTATACGCAAATTATACATTTTAATTAGTTATAATTTCATTTACTTTCATTTCATTTAGTATTATTAATCTACTTTATTTAATAATAATTGTTTTGTACTTTTCAGCCTATATGGTTGCCAAAGAAAAAAATAAACTTATTATTATTATTTGGAAGGTCAACATTATAATTAATTTATTCTAAAATCTGGACAGTAATTGTTTAACATGATCTATTTAAAAAATAAGCTGTTTGAATTCAACCTAAAAGTCAAATCAGAGCATGCAGTGGAAACTAGTAGCTACAAAAACACAAACAGTTAACACAAAAGTATAATTTTATTATGTCCTTATCATACATTGGAATTAATACATACTATCAGTCAAATGTCAAAACAAAATTGTACTTAACCAGTGTGGTCCTGCAAACTTGTTGAATGGTGGCTTCCAATTTAATTTGTGTTTTTGTTGATCTTAATTAACAATCCATTTGTTGATCATAATTTTGTGGTGTACTTCCTGCGCCGTAGATCCTGCGTGATCCGTCTGTGATATCGACCTTGCGTGATCCGTGTGTGATGTTGACCTTTCACGATCCGTTGGCGATGTCGACTTTACATCATCCACCCGAGACGCCGATCTTCCACGATCCGTGTGTGACATTGACCGCGGACGACCCGACGTCAAACTCACCCTTTGTGAGCCACTGGTAGACGGACGAGAGGGTTAGGCTGTTGCGTATTTAGAGGTCGTCTTTAAGGTACGTTTGTATTGCTTCGTCGCCTCGTCCATGTCCCCTCCTGCTGCAACGAACCTTGTCTTCGCCTCGTCAGCGATGAGAACACTCTGTAAACATGTTTCATGCCATAAGATGTAGGAAAGGAAAAGGATGCATGACATAAAAATATAGGACAAATCAACAAAACAAAAGCTGCTAGAATGTGAGGTGCTTGTCGCAGACAGATAGTCAGCCGTACGTACAGAGAGACAGGCAGACAAACAGAGAGAGAGAGAGAGAGAGAGAGAGAGAGAGAGAGAGAGAGAGAGAGAGAGAGAGAGAGAGAGAGAGAGAGAGAGAGAGAGAGAGAGAGAGAGAGAGAGAGAGAGAGAGAGAGAGAGAGAGAGAGAGAGAGAGAGAAGAGAGAGAGAGAGAGAGAGAGAGAGAGAGAGAGAGAGAGAGAGAGAGAGAGGAGAGAGAGAGAGAGAGAGAGAGAGAGAGAGAGAGAGAGAGAGAGAGAGAGAGAGAGAGAGAGAGAGAGAGAGAGAGAGAGAGAGAGAGAGAGAGAGAGAGAGAGAGAGAGAGAGAGAGAGAGCCAGGCAGAGACAGGCAACGACAGGAACAGACAGATACCGATAGAAACAGGCATAGACATACACATACAGGGACATAGAGATATTCAGAAACAGAAAGAGACAGATAGTCTGACAGAGAACGAACGAAAGTAAATGAGTCAGTCAACCAGACAAAAACACAACAGGATGAATCGCTCTTTTAAACAACAAAATAACCAACAATCAGCCAATCAACCAACCAATTAACCAACCAACCAACCAACAATCAGCCAACGAACCAACCAGCCGACCAGCCGACCAGCCGACCAGCCGACCAGCCGACCAGCCGACCAGCCGACCAGACGACCAGCCGACCAGCCGACCAGCCGACCAGCCGACCAGCCGACCAGCCGACCAGCCGACCAGCCGACCAGCCGACCACCCAACCAGCCAACCAATTAACCAACCAACCATAAAACAGTCAACCAACCGACCATCAACCAGCCAGCCAGCCAGCCAGCCAACCAACCAACCAACCAACCAACCAACCAACCAACCAACCAACCAACCAAACAACCAACTCCCCAACCAACCAGCCAACCAGCCAGCCAGCCAACCAACCAACTAACCAGATATCCAGCCAGCCAACCAACCAGCCAGCCAGCCAGCCAGCCAGCCAGCCAACCAACCAACCAACCAACCAACCAACTAGTCACCCAATAACCAATCAACCAACCAACCAACCAACCAACCAGCCAACCAGCCAACTAGCCAGCCAACTAACGAACCAATGAACCAACAAACCAACCAGCCAGCTAGCCAGCCAACCAACCAACCAAAAAATCGACCAGCCAGCCAGCCAGCTAACGATCCAGCCAACCAATTAACCAACCAACCAACTAACCAGCCAATCAACCAACTAACCGGCCAACCAACCAACCAACCAACCAACCAACCAGCCAGCTAACCAGCCAACCAATCAACCGCGCTAAACTAAATGTAACCAACCATGCGACGAGCCAGTCTGCAATCAAGTGATGCAGAGTGACTGCAGTAATACATCGCTTGAATGTTTGGAACACAAGGCGTACTCACCCACTTGTAAAAGTGGGCTATGCAGCTGCTGTACGCCGTGATCTCGGCTTCACCATAGGCGTCAAGGATGACCATTGTTTGAAACGCCGTCACAATGTCCAGCTGCGCGATGTCGAACTCTGCAATCCGTCGCTGAAGACTCTCTTTCCCCGTCTTCCCGATCAACACTCCCACTTGCTTCCATTCCTCACAAGGGAAGCAGAAGCTGGTTAAGAACCGGTGATGTTTAAGCATAACAAAGAGAGTCAGTCATTTATTAGCTCCAGCTAGACTGTTTAGCCAGCGCGTGAAGTTCGTTTGTCCTAGGAATATGATATCATATTAAATATATATATATATATATATTATGCGCTAAAGTTGGATAATTGTAAGTGTTTCCCTTCCGAGGCGCCTAGGACTATTTGCCTCTTCCTATATGCATTCCTTTCTTGTGATCAACCAATTGGTGATGTATAGTTAGTATTCATTTTAAAATGTACAAATTGAGTTGTCTTTCATTCCCCAGGTGGAGACACTATGGAGATATGCTAAAAGTATTATCTGCAACATGCAATACCGTATTTGGCGATAGCTATTAAATGGTCACGGGATCGAGTTTATTTTTTATATAATGCCAATGGTTTGTTGTCCCATGGGTGGGTGTAAGCTAGTACATATTTATCTGACGACAGTGTGATCGTATACGCGCTATTTATAATACATAGATTGAACGATTTTTACACTGCCTCGTGTATCCACTGTCTCACCTTCAGGTCGTCGTCTTGTTCTCCCAGCAGAAGCAGTGTCGCTCTCATCACCTCTTGTATCGCTGCCTGGGGCTTCGCGTAAGACTTTATCTCCGCAATCGACATCTGTCGTCATGGCGAATAGTTTGTACATGACTATGAGTTCAAAATGAACACGCACGCGCTCGCACACACGCACACGCACACACACACACACACGCGCGCGCACACACACATACACCTAAGTACATACATACAAATATATTTATATATGGTTGATTTTCACCAAACGTGGACACGTTTGTCTTTTTTCATTTAATGGCCCGCCATTCAAACATAATTCAAGTTCACTGACTTGGAACGGGCGAACGCTGATCTTAGGGATGACAGCGACGCTCAGAAACAGTACAGTCGTAGAAACTGCCTTCTAGTGCATGGAGTACCCGAGGGACAGACTGACACTGACATTGGGGTTTTGTCGGTATGCAACGACAAATTGGTCCTGAAACTGACTAGGGGTCGTGTGCCTCCTTAGCAACGGGAGAAAAGTAACAATCGTGAACGAGCGTGACCTGCTGAACCTCCGCGATCAGTGCAAACAATAAAGGAACTGGCGTAGAGAAAAAACATTAATCATTTTTGGATTTGAAATGGTCTACGAAAGGGACTTGTGCTGTAGCATAGATGACATCATACTTGACACTGATGACCACCTAGTCAATGTACAACATGGTTTAAATGACTGTAGTTACTGTACCGATTCTGAGCTTCCTAATTTGCAAAGTAAACTAAAGAGAAATAATATCCTGTCTACAATAACAGTTAATTGTAGAAGCATATAAAAAAACTTTGATAGACTGGAATATAGTTTGAAATCACTCAATTTAAATTTTGACTGTATTGGACTAATTGAAACCTGGTTAGAGCCAATAGAAAATACTAACACTTATAAAATAACAGGATATACCTTCTTGTCAAAAACAGGAATAGGAAAAAGAGGTGGAGGAGTCGGCATGTAAATTTCTGATAGGCTCAACTTCAGAATAAGAGATGACTTATGCACACACTCTGAGGATTGTCCTTGCGAAACATTATTTATAGAGATAGAAGTCGACAATATAAAACATTTCACGGACCTATTACGAAAAATCTCAAATGGACTTCAATGTCGACTTACTAAAGACAGAAACACACAATCAGATAACATACTTTGTGCATACAATGTTTGCTAGTGCATTCTACTCAACAATTAATAAACCAACAAGAGTCATGCAACAAACAGCAACACTGATTGACAATATTATAACTAACATTCGTGAATATTCCATAATATCTGGAATTCTATATAATGACATATCAGACCACTATCCAGTATTTAATTGTTATATTATTGGCATAAGAAAACAGAAAGAATACACGACTATTTACAAACTTATGACAAATCCAGAAAATATTAATCAGCTAAATTCGGAGTTAGAAAATACAAACTGGGAAGATATGTACAAGGACCCAGATCCTTGCACTGCATATGACACTTTCCTATAAATACTTAACACAACACTTAACGAATGTTTACCAAAAAGGAAAATTAAGGTAAGGACCTATAAAACTGAGTGGCTCACTAAAGGAATACTGAAATCTTGCAGACACAAAAATAACTTATTAAAAAGGTTGAAGAGAAACCCTACCACAGAAAACGAGACTATCTATAAAAATTATAAAAACAAACTGACTCATTTAATAAGACAGTCAAAGAAAAGCTATTTCAAAGCAAAATGTGACCTACATTGTAGGAAAACATGGAGTACTATCCATGATGTTTTAAAATCAAAAGACAAAAAACTATGATAAACTAAAAAAATATTACTTCTGATGGCACCCACTGTACAAACCAAAAAGAAATTGTAGATCAGTTCAACAATTACTTTACTAACATTGGTCATAGCCTGAATGCAAAGCTAACGAAAACCGGAAACGACCCCACACAATATATAAAAACAACACTGCAAGTTTCTCCTGTCGACCCACTAACAGTAATGAAATAATAAATATAGTAAGATCATCAAATTCAAACAAGTCAAGTGGATATAATACAATAGATCCATACGTTGTGCAACAAATTATACCACAAATTGCAAACCAACTTGTGTACATAGTAAATACATCATTACAGACTGGCATTGTTCCAAACAAACTTAAGATAGTAAAAGTCATACCACTGTATAAAAATGAAAACTCTGAACGATTAAAAAATTACAGACCAATTTATATCCTCCCATGCTTCTCAAAAATACTAGAACGCATAATGTACAATAGGCTTTACAAATCAAAATATATTATCCGAAAAGCAACATGGATTCAGGAAAAATTATTCTACATACATGGCACTAATTGATTTGGTTGATAAAATATATAGTAACATTGATAATAAAAAGTACACCATAGGTGTATTCCTTGACCTCTCTAAGGCTTTTAACACAATAGATCATGATATATTAATAAAACAACTTCAATGCTAAGGTGTAAGGGGTACTACCTGCAACTGGTTTAAAAGCTATCTTAAGAACAGAAAACAGTATGTATCGTACAATAAGACTGAATCAGAATATAAGGAAATCTCATGCGGACTTCCGCAAGGATCAATATTAGGTCCATTTATCTTCATCCTATATATAAATGATATTTAATGTGTATCAGATGTTTTAAATCCTATACTTTTTGCAGATGACACTAGTCTTTTTCATGCGCATACATGCTTTGACACACTTATTGAAGAACGAAATGTGCAATGAAAAAAATCTCCATGTGGTTTCATGTTATTGCGAATTGATAATGTACATAAACACAAGCTGAGAAACCATAATGCATATTACATCCAACAAATAAGAACAAACACAAGGAAATTCACAACAAATTATTCCGGACCAATATTCTGGAATGCACTACCTCATAATTTACAACTAAATGTATCCATCAATAAATTTAAGAAGAAACTCAAAGAACTGTTATTGTCAAAATATCATTAATTGTTCTTATTTGTTTTTAATATCGTACCTTATAAATTAACCATAAGCATACCATCATTGTATCATGGTATACGTGATTAAGTTTGTATTCCTGTTTTACTTGAAAATTAGTTAATTTATTCTTTATATATTATTATGTTATAATGAGTGTAATTTAATTAGTAGTCAACCTGTTCTATTTATGTAGTGTAAATAATGTATTGGTATACATTAACTGCATCTATGAGATGATTTATTCACTTAGTTCCAGAAAAAATTACTGTCCTACTTTTATGCTTTAATGTTTTGGAACAAGGAAACTATTTTAAGATTGTTATTTCTTTTGGTCCTCGCTATAAGCCCCTAGGGGTTTCTAGAGGATATCAACGGTTGCCTTATTTGTTTTTTTCTGTTTTTATAATCCATTATACATGTGTTCACTAAGTTGTACTTGTAACCGAAATAAAGTTCATTCATTCAAAGGATACGCACAACTACTACGTCATATGGTGTATAATAAATGTCGGCAAACAATATGTAAAATGGTTGCGCTAGCGTGAATAACTATTTTTTTTCATTATTTTGTCTAAATATTATTTAGCCAATACCACGCAAAACAAAGAGACAAGCTTTATTCCAATATTAATTATTATATGCAAACCTTATAATAGATTGCATATGTATGCATGAATAATTTATTTGTAATCCCATTTAAAATTTGCCGAGATCATTGTTCAATGAAAAACATGAAAATGGACAGAAAATGCGATACCACGGGAAAGGATTTGTAATAGCAAATAACTCTGTCACATATACACATTAGTAATATATTAAATGAATAGTCTAAGTACTATATATATATATATAAGCTAAATGCAATATGTATGTAATATATATAATATATATATATATATATATATATATATATATATATATATTATATATATATTACCTACATATTGCATTTAGCTTAGTTTCCAAGATATCACACATAAATACTCTCCACTTCAAACCTGGATGAGATACACCGATTTAACGTGCTACTCGATACCCGAATACAATACCATGCGAAAGGCAGTTTGTCTTTAAAAACCCGGGTTTCATATCGACACGTGTATGCAAGGCCATTTTAACTGTGACATCTTTGAGATTTAAATATAAGTGTATTAGTTTTAGAAACATTATTCGTGAAACAATCATGATAAATTATTATCACGGTGTGCTGTAGATATCGTACGAAAATGAATTTGACAATGTTATAATGTGTTGTGGAAATTTACGTTAAACGAGTACGCTTGATTGGTGCATAACTTAGCGCATGTCCATGTTGTGTTGCGTAGAATAAACCAAATCTTAATTATGCTTTTTCACGTGGTAACGATGTATATGTGTTTTGCGTGGTGTCACCGGTCGCTCATGATATTCCTTCTGTAGGCATTTGTTAGCACAGTTTAAGCACTTAAGTGCAACAGTATAATGAGGATAACACAATACTATGCTTTGGTAACGTAGTCTTGACTAAGACAACATATCAAGTTGTTATTTCATTGTGTCTTGACATTTGACACAATAGTGAGTTTAGCTATAAGGACTTTGTTGTCGGGCATATATTAAACATTAAGATGTGTTTTTCATAAAACGTAATGTACTTACTTTCTCATTAATGCGTGTCTCCATAAATTGTAGATTTATTGCAGTATGTGTTGTCTATGCATCCTCTTTCATACAGTATATATGCGTTTCGCGGGTTATTAATGATTTCGCACACAACGTATTCGTGCTTTGCGTTGTTAATAATGCCAACTACGTGTTGCTATTCTAAAAGGCGCCAGTTGTGTTAAATTTATAACGTTTGTGGCAAAATTATATGGACAGTTTATTGTTATCGTTAAATGGACAATTGTAAGTTAATTACACGTTTATATAATGGAATTCTACCAACTCCTCTGCAAGAAACGAATCAACGCAAAAGGCGATACCAGACGAAGGGTATACGTTTATGTAACTGTTGTGGTTGTAAAAAATGTATTGTTGTGGTTTCACTGCTAATTCACCCATTACTCAGATAAATAGATAGGTAAATATATGTATTTATTTGCCCAATATTGTACAGTACAAAGTAGTAATAAAAATAAAACATACGTATAAACCTATAATGTAACTACGTAACACAATAGTTATTTAGATTAAGTTTGTACAATATTTTGTGTAGGAGACACCTATTAAGACTACTAAATAGTCGCTATCATAGGGGCCACCTTAGGGTTTGGTAATTGTCTATCTTTTATAGAATTCGTAAGTTATTGTATTCCATTGACGCAATCCTATGTAGTTGCACATTGCCACGAAGTGGTTTGTATAGAATGTAATCAGGCTTTAGAACAGTGGTTTTGTTTACAAAGTATTGTTGACGGGATGGTGCGGTCATCTCTGATATGTATTGTCGCTGAGGTATGTGCTGGCGTCCTCTGGCGATTAAGGCGTGTTACGTTTTAACTACCGACGAGCCAGATTTAACTAATTTCACGTGTAGCGTTCACCACTAATCTTACGGTTAGGTATAAAAAATTTGGTATCAGTAGACATTATTTAACGTGACTGGTAATATGGTGGCCTTGCAAACTTCAGATGTTGTGGTTATATAAGAAGATTATATTATGAACTTATAATACTTATTTACAGAAATATAGGTGTGAAAAACACTGGGGTCAGACCTAGCTTATGAATAGAGTACGTGTTTTATTAAAATTATGGATTAATTCGTGAGAGTTGAAATGTACGATAAACATTATGGTATCCGGCTCGATACAGGGAATCCAGTGATATTAATTTTATAAGTAATTCACGTAAATTAAAGATTATATGTGCACCGATATAGCCAGGCATTTAGTTAGCAAAATCTATTTTAAACTCAGCGAGTTGAATTGATTGGTTCGAAGTGTGGAAGGTTTCGGGAGCCGATTTCTAAGACGACATTGGTTTGTGTCAATTGTCGTGGTTGGTCAGACTGGCTTCCGGTCATCGGGCTATATTGGGAGAAAACGGCCATTCGAGGCGAGACGAACATTTGAGCAGAAGAAAGTGTTGCACACTCATCTTCAGGAATTGGGCCGAAATGTGTGTCCGCCCAACACCTGAGGTAAATACTTCTACGATTTGAACAGTACTGAATAGATGTGAGTCGCTGTATTTCTTACGTGTTGAAGAAGACTGAGCATTAATCGTCTTCAACTCAGTTTTGACGTGATCTTCGAGTGTGAAGCCACCACCGTTTCGTCAGCTTGCGACTGTCAACGAGGCATAGTCATTCCGCCAGGCTATAGCTCATCTGACTTAACTCGTGACAGAACTTCTCGACATTGTTGACGTCGTGACATCGTATCCGTGTTGTTGCTTGGTGTTTCGCGTGGGATCAACAAGGCAAATCTACCGTCTACTTTATCGCCCGAGTCGCCTGCGTTTGTCTACGTTATTTCGTTCACCGAACGCCGTGCGACTTTCGTCCTGACATGTCGCCGAACGCGGCCGAACGAATGCGGCCGAACGCTAAAATTCGCACATCACACGAGACATTGGTTACAGCTAACTGAATTTACAACGGGGTACACCCATCTTCATGTAAGTGAGTAGTTATCAGGGGCTCGTTGGCCCCGTGCACGGAATAAGATCAAAGGAACATCAAATAATTTTGGATCAGTCATTCCATTTGGATTCCTACTTATAAAAAATGAATGAGTAATGACCTGTCAAAGAAATCTACTTATAAAAATCTACCTGTAAAAAACGTTTGATGGATGACCACTTTTTTATTATGCCGCCGGTGGTTCTAAGTACATTGGAGCTGCCCTCTAGCGTATGCGCAATCGTTACGTCGTTAGAGCTGGTAGGTAGCGCCTCTAGTGGATACGTTATGAGTACTGACGTAGGGAATAGCGTCTTAGCCGTATAACCGCTACATAACTTTCCTAAGCGTATAACGACTGTATAACCACTACGTAACCTCCTATAACCACTACTTAAGTCGTATAACCACTACACCTAGCGTATAACCGCTACATAATCTTCCTAAGCGTATAACCACTGTATAACCACTACGCAACATCCTATAATCACTACTTAAGTCGTATAACCACTACATAACCACAACGTAATCACCCTATGCGTATAACCAATGCATAATCGTCCTACGCGTATAACCACTGAATAACCATATATCAGCTGTGTGACGCGGCGGCTGCAGGTCTGACGTCGACTCTGCTGGTGAAATATGATATCGGTGTGCTAGCGATGCCTAGCTGGTGACGCGAGCGGCTGTCTGCGCAGCGCTGGTGTCCTATGATCTCTTGTCCTAGTTAAGCAGCCGCAGCGCTGATCTGTTTTTGCCGTGAGGCGTAACGGCGGCAGCTAGCGGGGGAACGCTATTATTAGAGCAATGTTGCTTTCTATTAAGCTGAAGCTGGTTTTATAGCATAGAATGAAACGGAGAGCGCTACTGCATTTTATAAACAAGGCTGGTTTGTAATAAGGGCTCCGGCTAGTTGGAACTTGTGAACAGAGGTAAGGTGAAGCTGGCTTTAAAGCGTAGAAGGAAACGTAGAGCGCTACTGCATTTTATAAACAAGGCTGTTTTGTAAATAAGGGCGCCGGCTAGTTGGAACATGTGAACATAGGAAAGGAGACGGTGAGGTATGTAGTGTTTTTATTAGCAGTCTCAGGTCTCCGGCTATCATCGCGGAGGGTGACCACGCACGAGAGTGGGTGAGGCAGGTGGCTCGTTTTCGGGTACGGGCGTAGTCCAAGGTTCATCGTCATCGACGCGTACTTGCCACCATAACCGGACGCGTGGCTTGGGACGTGGCACGTCGATCACTGTGGCTGTGACGCGAGGCGTTGTGCGTGGTTACAACGGAGGTGGCGTGGTGCATCGGCTCCCAGGACGCACTGCCGAGCCACGGCCGCGAACGAGTCGAATTAGGGGGAGTGACGTACTTGTCGGATCCGTGACGCGCTGGTTGAGTGTTAGGAGCGGCGTGGTAAAGGTCCGTTTCCATGTTCGGCGTTGAATGGAATGTTGTCTACGAGTTTTCGTTGTTGGCGCGCCTATGAACGCATGACGAATGTCACGTAGACAGCGTCACGTAAGCCGTTACCGATCGTGATGGGTAATGTTTCTAAATGGTTGAATGAAAGCGTAAATGTATAAAAGTAAGCGTTCTATAAGACAAAGCGGGATTACAGAATTGTGTGGTGTAGGTGTATTTGAAAATAACGCTCTGTAAAAGCGAAGCGCGGTGTGTGCACTGACATGACCGAACGCTTTTTTGTATTTCCAATAACCTTGGCAGACTCGACTGTTTTGCGGTGTCCGTGCTCGTGCGCACGCGCGCCGTTCACTAGGCTGATATAAATAAGTAGGTTGAAAATGCTTCTGTATTCACTCGTTTTCGCTGCGTTAACGTTGTCTTGTCTGCTTCTTCAGATCACGATGGCGGAACAGGGTGCATTCGTGGCGTTGCCAAAGAAGAAAGTGAAGAAGGCGGTGATACCGAAGACGCCTCTACTCGCTGGAGAGACGCGCTCCGTTCCCGCTGCGCAGCGAACACCATCGGCCGACCCGGCGTCGCTACCAGTCCCGGCTGCTGAGGGGAGCGAGCAGAAGGCGCCTGTCGAGAGCTCGGTGCTATTCGTGCCACCGTCGGTGAGTGTCAGCGAGCTATTGCAGGTTGACGATGGCCTGTATAAAATAGCGATGCCCGTCAAAATTGAAGCAATTTCGTGGATAAATAAATGCACGTACGCGGGGTGCGCGCAGTGCTGGCGTAAGGTGCATCGCGCCAGAGGCGGTTCTATGATGTGTATATCTCACGGCATCCAAACCGAACCGAAAAACTATTTTTCGGTGCGCCTAATGATAAAGGAAGTCGGCGCCGCGGAAAGTAAGAAAGAGCTGTGGCTTAGTCTTTTTGATAACGTCATGTCGGGGTTCGTCTCTTATCAGGCAGACTACCTGGCCTCTTTGGGACTGGAGAAATTGCGTGACACTATGCTGATACTCGTGGGCACGATCATCGATGTTAGCGTACGTAAGACCTCGTGGGGCGGTACGCCGACGTACACCGCGCGTCTCCTGAGTAAGAAGACCGACGAATGAACGCGTGGAAGAGAAAAAATCGCATTTGACTAATAACTCGCTTTTTTGTGCTGTAGGACCTAGTGGAGCGGGATCGTGTACTCGACATCATAATAGCAGACGCTTTGAGGATGGACAATATAAAAATGCACGCATTTAAAGAACAGGCCAAGCCTGACGCCGCCATCGACTTCACCGACGAATAAATGCGTGGACGAAAATTTGACTAATAACTCGCTTTTTGTGCTGTAGGACCTAGAGGAGCGGGATCATGTACTCGACGTCATAATAGGAGACGTTTTGAAGATAGACGATGTAATAACGGGCGCAGTTAAAGAAGAGCCCAAGCTCGACGTCGCCGACGCCTTGAAGAAGTCGGCAGAGAAACATCGCGCCTCGAAGCGTAGGAAAGTCGACGCCGCCCCCTAGCGGTGAAAGTTCCGACAGAGCCCAAGCTCGACGTCGCCGACGCCTTTATCGAAGCCCTGAAGGAGTCGGCAGAGGAACATCGCGCCTCGAAGCGTAGGAAAGTCGACGCCGCACCCCTAGCGGTGAACGTTCCGGCGCCATCGTACCAGCCCATGTGCGCGCAAGATTCGATGTCGTCGCCACCGACGTACGCGACCCTATACCCTGTGGTGACTATTTCATCCCAGTCGGTGTCGTCGGAAGGGCTACCGGCGTTGATCCCGTCCACTCAATTGACGCCCGAGGTGATCGAAGCGCAGCACCCACCGCCGCTCCTGCCGATCTACGATCACTGCAACAGGCACCAACCGCGCCTCCTGAGGACGAACAAGACGCGGGAGCAGTACCTGCTGAGTGCATTCGCCGAATCTATCGGGGAAACGATATTGGCGCGCGAGACGCTACTGCGGTGAGTGCGTTCCTGACGAAGGATGACCCTTCGTGCACATGGACATGCTATCGGCGTATGTACGATGACGTGGCCGACATAACTACGCGATTCTTCCAGCACGTTCTCGATGCGTATCTCGATCGGTCACAAGTGCCGTGCCTCACGAGGCTGATACTGATCGTGCACGATCAAAGCGCGCTCCCGGGGGGTCGAGCTGCGGAAATCGATCTGGTGACGCGCGTTACCGACTGGCTCCTCGGCTCTGACTGGAGAGCCTGCTTCAACAACGCGTTACTCGAGTCGGCGACGCAGGCGTACCTGTTGAAAAGGGCCGGCCTGGATGTGTGAACATTAGTAACGCTGAACTTTAAATTTAGATGCTTAATTAAACGTTATGCGCTAGAAAAGCGCCGCCTAACATTAATCGCCTAAGCTGAACTTTACTTTAGACGCTTAATGTAACGTACTATGAAAAGCGCCGTGCATTAACCGCCGGGCTTGAAAAGAGCCGGCTGAGACTATAATAATAATTCGTTGAAAACGTATGCATAATAAAACGTTGAACGCTATAGTGATGGCTGCTGCTGCTTAATGAAAAAATGTGTTGTGGGCTGTGCTATGAAAAGCGCCGAACAGTAGTCGTGGCGCTTAGAAAGAGCCGGCTGATAAACCGTTGAAACGTTGTAATAGAGATGGCTGCTTAATAAAACGTTGAAAAGGTATGCAAAATCTTCTTATTTACTATGAACGTAACTCCCCGCATACATGAATCCCCGCCAAAAACAACAACAACAACATCCGTCTCGCATACCTAGCCACCAGCGCTCGTTATCTCCACTCTCGTTCCGCCTCACGGCTACAGCGAGCCGTGTAACCAGGCCAAAGATCACGGCAGTGTTACCGTCGACTAGCTCAGCGAGCCGCCGAGTATGTAACACGCCACCGCTATTTACCATCACCGCTATGTATTACCACCACCACCACCAACAACAACATTCACCGCCACTCCTAGCGTTTATAGTTGGTGTAGAGACTTGTCCGTAGTTAATGTCGTTTTCGGTGTCGACTAGAACGGTGTAGGCAGGCAGGTAGGCAGAGAGCAACAATAGCGGCAATTTGGTGTAGACTAGAACGGAGCAAGCGAACAGTGCTGCTGTCATCTGGCGAAAGCCGCGGTGTAGTCTAGAACGGAGCAAGCGAGCAGCGGCAGTGCTGCCATCTGGGGAAAGCCGTTGTGCGCCAACACCGGCGCTGTCACCTGTCTGTCTGTTCGCCGTAACCGGCAGCGATGCCAGTCTGTCCTGTATGCGGTCGAGCCGTCGACCGTCTGGAGGGGCACTCTTGTAAACGTAAACCGCAGCACCAATGTCCGAATTGCGAAAGAAAGTACGCCTTTCGTAGCGGCCTGACGAAACATTGAAAGAAATGCGCTGACGAAAAGGGAGCGGCCGACGATGCACGCACGTGCCCGAAATGCGCTCGATCGTTCTCCCAGCGTTATAATATGTTGAAACTTTTGAGGGTCTCGAAGACCTGCGGTAATGAAAAAAGAAGAATGAAAAAAAGTACCACCACCACCGCCGCCACCTAGCGACAGCGACGACGACGACGTCGAATCGTTATCGGCTGGCCTACGGCGTGTTGTGCAGGAACATTGGTCCAATATACGAACGTCGGTGTCGCACGGTCATATCCAGCCGCGCTATAATAATCAGTTGACCGATTGTTTGGACACGCGCGACTTCGAACACCGACTACGACAAATGTTCGCGGAGCAAACGCGCGCGTTTAAGATAAATGTAAGTTTTGGGTTTATTCTGCGCCACAAGGAGTCGGGGCGTTACAGGTATTATCATTCGTCCCGTAGTTGCTGCGGCCGCTACCTGGAAGTCACCGCGCTCATTACCGACGCCCACTCGTTCGAACGCTGCCTCGACGCCGTCCGTACACCCGACGTTCTTCAGTACGTCATAGCGCAACGACCCGACTCGGGATGGGCCGCCGAATTGGTAACGAACGTAAATTACTTCCTCAACGCTATCATCCACAATCCTACCGGTTGTGTCGACGCGCAACTCCCCGCCTACCTATACGCCAACAACTCGGTCGTCACTCTAGCGAAAGATCGACGAGTCATGCCCTACGCGGATAACTTTTGCCTCTTCCGTTGTTTGGCGCTGCATAGAAGAAGACTGGACACGGGCAACGATGCCGACATCGCCCGTTTGATGGCCCCCGCCAAACGTCTCTACGGCGACTTCTGCAGAGCCACCGGCGTGGTGAATCCCTGAACGACCTCGATCGGATGGAGGCGGTATTTAAAACCAACGTGACCGTGTATCGACTGACGGAGGTGACGCCCGGGAAAACGGCCGCCGAATTGATCCGTCGTTCCCTCTACACGCACCCCACTACCCTGAACGTCAACGTATACAACGCGCACTATTCCTACATACGCGACGTATCGTTGTTTACGAAGACGTACGTATGCTGTAAGTGCGGCAACTCGCTGTGGCGAACAGCCTACAAATTGCGGCGTCACGAAGCGACGTGCGATGGTGGCGTTCGCCATGTCTTCCCCGGCGGCGTCTACCACCCGACACCGTCCGTGGTTCAGCAGTTGGAGGACGAGGGCGTCTACGTGGACGAGCCCCTGCGCTACTACTCGTACAGAGCGACGTTCGATTTCGAGTGCTACTTCGACGATCGGAACCTGCCGCCGGATAGCGTCAAATGCCGGTGGATAGCCCGCCACGAGCTACTAAGCGTGAGTATCGCCTCGAACGTCCCCGGCCGTGAGGCGGCGCGATGCTTCGTCACGACCGGCGATTCGGCCGAGCTCGCGAGGCGCCTGATCGTCGCCCTGGAGGCCGTAAGCGAAGCGGCGTGCGTGGCTCTGCGACCGTCGTACGACCCGACTTTCGAAGCGCTCGACGCCAAATGGCGGCGCGGCGCCGCCGCCCACACTCGCCGAGCGCCTGTGGGCGCATCTACGCCAGCTCCCCGTCCTCGGCTTCAATTCGGGCAAGTACGACTTGAACGTCGTCAAGAAGTATCTGACTCCCCTGCTCATGACCGACGGCCAGCAAACGTCGTCGGCGTTTACGATCAAACGTCAGAACAACTTTATATGTCTAGCGACGGCGACGCTCAATTTCCTAGACATCACCAATTACCTGGCCCCCGGTTTCAGCTACGAGAAGTTTCTGAAGGCATACGGCTGCGAACTGACGAAGGGCAACTTCCCTTACGAGTACCTCTACACGTTGCGGAAACTAGACGACACCGAAATGCCGCCGCGGGAGGCGTTCTAAAGCCACCTGAAACGCGAAGGGATCTCCGTCGCGGCGTACGAGGGTGCGTGACGGTGTGGCGAGACGAACGGATGACGAAGCTGAGGGACTTCCTCGTGTGGTACAACAACAGAGACGTGGTGTCGTTCTTGGAGGCCGTTGACAAACAGTTCGCCTTCTACGGGCAACGTCGCATCGACATGTTCAAGGATTCCATCAGCGTACCGGGCTTAACACTGCTCTACCTATTCAACGATCTCCCGTCGTCGATTCACTTCACCCTCTTCAATGACCCGAACAAGAAACTGCACCGGCTCATACAATCGCAGATCGTTGGCGGTCCTTCGATCATCTTCGCGCGTCATCACGAGGCCGACGTGACCGTTCTACGCCGGGAGGAGTACGGCGAGTAGGCGGCGCGGCTTTGTCGCTCGGTCGTTGGCTTCGACGCGAAAGGCCTCTACCTATGGGCTATCACGCAAGAGATGCCGACGGGGTGGTATGCGCCGCCGCGAGGAGAACGCCTTTCGGCCGGAGCGCGTGCACCGCTACGGCCTTATGGCCGTGCAGTGGCTGACGTGCGAGGTCGAACGGGCGGGGGTGCGCATACGACACCAGGTCAACGGGCGCGAGAAACGCATCGGAAAGTACCGGGTCGACGGCAGGTGTCGCGAGACGCGAACGGCGTACCAGTTCCACGGCTGCTACTTCCAAGGCTGCCCCTGCACAGGGAGGACGACAAACGACGGTAACGGGAAGCCGATGACTCAACTGTACGCCGAGATGAACACCGTTACTACCTACCGTCATCGTTTCGTCACCGTCGTCGAAATGTGGGAAAGTCGGTGGCGCGAGGTGCAACCGCCGTCGCCGCCGATGCCGCCCGATCAGAGCTCCTCACGGTGGACCGGCGGCCGAGCCATTACGCGGTCGAAGAACTTAAAGGCCGTACGCGACGGCGCTCTGTTCGGCCTGGTAGAGTGCGATATCGCCAACCCGGAGGCGCTGCGCGACGCCTTCGCCGAGATGCAGCCTGTCTTCAAGAATGCCTTCATCGGTCGCGACGATCTCAGCCCGTTCATGCGACGATACGCCGAAGCGCACGACCTCCTGACCCGACCTTTAAGCTTCTCTGGAACAGTTCTTACCGGAAAATATCACGCGCGTCGATCTCCACAGGGAAATCAAATACTGCAAGACGGCCGGCGCCACGACGCTCGTCAACGACCGGCGCTTCCGGCAGCTCGACGTCGTCGTACCCGACGGACTCTACGAGGTGGCGCTGGACAAGCGCACCGTCCGCTACGCGCTGCCTATCCAGTTCGGCTACTTCGTCTATCAGTACGCCAAACTGAGGATGCTGGAATTTTACTACGATTTCATCGCCGCCTACACCCGCGTCCCCTGTTCCAGTACTGCGCGATGGACACCGACTCGTCGTACATAGCCATCGCGGGCCGCGAAGTCGACGAGCTGGTGGCGGAAGCTAAGCACGAGCACTACTTTCGCCACCGCGGCTTCTGGTTTCCGGCCAAGTGCTGCGACGCGTACGTGCGACGCCGACTCGCCGGGCGACCGTGGGACGCGCCAGCCGAATGTTGCGCGCGACGTCGCAAGTACGATAAGCGAAAGCCGGGCCTCTTCAAAGAGGAATAGTCCGGTCGCGTTATCATCGCGCTGTGCAGAAAAAACTACTATTGTTTCGGCGCCCCCGGCGATAAGTACAGCACGAAGGACCTGAGTAAGCGTCAGAACGACATCGATAAGGACGTCTTCCTCACCGTGCTGCGCGGCCAACGGAGCGGAAGCCGCCGGAACCGCGGCTTCCAATTGAGAGAATCGTCCGTGCTGACGTACATTCAAGAACGCGCGGCGTTGAGATATTTCTACGCTAAACGTCGCGTGCTCGATGATGGCGTCACCACGGCGCCTACACTCGTATAACTAACTAACCCCTCTAAGGGGTGGGAATCTAAGGACTACCCCCTCTAAGACTGAGGACTACGCCTCTAAGGGGAGGAGGAGGAGGGGGCAGCCCCCCTTAGGGTTAGGGAGTGTAGGTAGGGTAAGTAGGTAGGGTGAATAAAAAAAGTGCAAACAACAACAACGAGTTTTCATCGTTTTATATTGCGTAAGTAAGCGAAAACGAGCGATAATACGTCAATGCGGTTTTAGCCAGTCAAATACGAGACAGTCGTTAGCCACCCTATCGGGGCCGAATAGGCACTGGAAACCCTTTATCGGCACACCGCGGCAACGTAAGAGCAGGTAAGCGACGCAATATTGTCCGCATACGTTCGAATCACCGCTCTGCAGTCGCTTGTCGTTGTACGTTCACGATTCGCAGTTGCGGCGCTGGAAGGCGCGGAAGTCGGCGTGCCGCGGCGGCAGGCTGTACGAGTCAAAGAATTCGACCCGTCGGTCGGCCGCCACGTAGTTATCGGTCTGCAGCGCTTTCGGCGGTTGCTGCTTCAGCAGCAGGGTCTCGAAGGCCGCAACGAGCGCCGGACCGGCTTTACTCTTCAACGGGACGCACCACGCCCGCTTCGAGAAGACGTCGATGACCGTCGATAGGAACGTTATACCGTCATTGTGCTTTTTCAGTATAGCTACGTCGACGAGGTCGGCTTGCCACTGCTGGTTTCGACCGCCCACGATAACGCAACGTTGTTTGAAATGTCGTTTAACCGGTTTGTGCAGGGTGTACGTATCCTCTGCCGCTAGCCACCGATTGACGATCGGTTTGCGTACTACCGCCGCCCCCCGCGCAATGTGTCGACGCCGCCGTAACTACCCGCCTGTTTCAGGTCGTAGTAGACGCGCTTCAAGCGGTCGTCATCGTTTCGTTGAGTTCGGCGCTTTCGTTGCGCACGACGAGGCCGCGGGGACACCATGACGACGACGACGACGACGACGACGAACGATTGACGACGACTAATATGCACATATATAGAGCGAAAGTCGCTGCGACTAGGAGGACGACGACGACGACTACCGACCTGCTTCGAGGGTTCATTGTGGTGAGTGGCTCAGACGGCGACGTTTCGTCCTCTTTAATACGTCTCCCACTCCAGACTGCTGCTGCTGCGACGACGAAGGCGACGACTACGTTTAGCTTTTCCACCCGGCGTCGCCTCGTCCTTATACGCTCCCCGAACGCTTCCCACCCGACAGGCGACGCCACCTTCTTCCTCGTTCGCATAAGATCGTTCACGAGATCGACCATGTTAATGCCCGCGATAGGTTGCCCGTCGTACACGAACTCGCCGCCGTCGTTCCATCGACACAACGGATCGGTTTTCATTTTCGCGATCAGGAGGTGGGCTTTCCCTTTCAGAGTTTTCGGCACGCTTTCCACGAACTCGCGCTCTATAGCGTTCAGCGAGCTCGGCTGGTTCGCCGCCGCCTCACCCGTCGTCGCCGCCCCGTTCACCACCGACACGCGTACTGGTTGCGCCGATCGAGTCGCCTCTATCGCGTTGTAACGACTCAGCAGTTGATTGTACGACGCCACCTTATCGCGCTCGGATAAATCCGACCGGTCTAGAACGTCCTTCATGTCGCTGTCCAGGTTACTCATCGGGCGTGATCGGGTCGTGCTCGGCGGCTGGTCGATGAGCGGCAGGAGACTCTCCAACAACCGCGGGTCCAACAACGCCATCTGCTTCGCGTGCTGCGTCCTCACCCGATATCCTGTCTGAGCAGCGGGAGAAGGACGGTGCTCGATAACGGGGCTAGCAACGCCGTCAGAAACCCGCCCGCTCCCTTCTGCAGGATGACCCGCTTCTGTTTGATGGGTACTTTTTTGTCGCTATCTTACGCAAATGGTTTCTGTATTTTAACAGTACTTTTTTCTGCTTCTTTGACAATTTCACGTTCCCTTTCAGAATGTTGTACGCGCAATCGCACATACTACAGATGAGGTCGGAGACCGCGTGGCCGAGTACGGATTTTTTCAGAACGACATTCCTCTTATATCTATTCAACATCTGCAGGGCCAGGATGTGCCTCTTCACGCGCTCTGTCATCCTGACACCGTCGTCATCGATGAATGACATGCGCAGTGACGCCTTCCTCTTTTTATACTCTTCTTACGTAGACGTACTGAATGCGATCGTCGGGAAAATGCACGTGCGCAGGCGCATGTTTTCCTCCGTTTCCTGTTTCAGGTCTACGAGTTGATAACCGTACGCTGCTGACGTGGCCTCTTTGAACGCCTCTACCATGTAGTTGATCCTGCCCAGATACATCTGTTTCGCTAGGTGACCTACTTGTCCGGCGTCCCGGGGTCTCTTGAATAGCACCATGTATTGCGCATTCAGACTTATCGTGCGGTTTTCGTTCCCTTTTGGAAAAACATTCTGCAGAAGCTGTACGACGGAAGCATTGCAGTGATGACTTTTTTTAGTAAACAAGGTCGTGATCCTGCTATCGGTTTCCTCCATGAGATCATCGAGTACTATAAGCGTCCTCGTTTTGGCGTCTGAAAGCTTCGGATCCGATAATCCGTCTACGAATTCTATTTCGGGCGTCATAGGGGTGTAGACGAATTGCCACTGGCCATAGCACCACAGGATTTTCTCCGGCGGCGGCTCGATCATAGAGGAAGCGAACTGTATTAGGCGAGCGACGAATGTAGTCTTACCGCACCCCGTAGGGCCGGCTACTATACACGTAAAGGGATGCTTCAAAGACGCGAACATATCGACGACTGGCGCGCGTGGAAACGAGCGATGACTTTGTATTCGTTTCTTCTATACTCATCGCGCACCTCCATCAACAATTTACCGAGCATATTTTGGCCTTCTTTACCCTCGAAGCCGCTACCCCTGATGGCTTCTTTCAACGGCACTCACTCTACCAATTCGACTTTCCCAGTAGCCAATAGGGCGTCTTTCAACTTTTTTGTCCCTCCGAGCTTGCTCATCAACAGGCTCTTCATACACTCGACCCTAACGGCATTCCATTCGTCTGCCGTTCTCGTTTTCTTGATGTCGTAACTTCGGCGCTTCGCTATATAGGCCGAACACGACTTTTTGATGTACTCCGCGCGTTCGCCGTCTTCGTAAAACGTCGCTTTTCTAAACTCCCGTCCGTACGACACGACTCGGCAGGGATAAAAATTCGACAGGAACGACGCCGAACCACCGAACTGTATCGGTGACTCCATACCGCTGATCTATCGCTACTGACTACGCCGCCACGCGTACAACCACTATATAACCTACAGGCGCTACCACTATAGGCACTACCGTCTACGCACGAGTGAAACCACTAGAGGTCAGCTCTAACGACGTATTTTTTTCAATTGCCACTGGTACTCATAACGTATCCACTAGAGGCGCTACCTACCAGCTTTAACGACATAACGAATGCTTATCCGCTAGAGGGCAGCTCCAATTTACTTAGAACCACCGGCGGCATCATAAAAAAGAGGTCATCCATCAAACGTTTTTTACAGGTAGGATGTCAAAAAGCAATTAAGAAAAGAAGGTTTTTGATTAGTAGATTTCTTTGACAGGTCATTACTCATTCATTTTTTATAAGTAAGAATCCAAATGGAATGACTGATCCAAAATCCTTTGATGTTCCTTTGATCTTATTCCGTGCACGGGGCCAACGAGCCCCTGATAACTACTTAAATGATCAGCTGTTTAACTATCTCCCATGTAAATCCTTATTTGGATGCGTACTTGTCGAGCTCAATCTATGGTGTAATTATGACATAGCAGAGTAACTGTTGGCCAACTTTCACTGAATCGAATATGTTTATGTTGTTGTACTAAATGGGAACGCCTGTTTGCTTCTCGTACATACATATCTGGTGTAACGTTTTGCTATTCGTTCACTCTAAATCTTAGTGCACCTGAACCGATAATTTGCCTTGTCAAATCGGGTACCGCCAATTTATTAATTTATTAATACTTACACTCGATTTTGTGACACATAAATAGTCATGTGTGTTTTTTATTAATGTTTACTTCTTCACAGTGTAGTAAGTACTGCTTGTGTGGGTACAATGTAATATGTTTATGGCTGTACGTGTTACTGGAATGGGTGTGTATTCATGATTATGTGTGCACCTGAACCAATTTACGATTGTACGTGCATGTTTGTATCTTTGCATGATGATATGTTTTACATAACGTATATATACTTGTAGGCTGTGTGTGGTTATCGTTTGTTTAGTTATATCAGATTTATTGTTTGTGGTAGACTAGAATGTATATATTCTGTTATGTGTTCGTGTGAAATGGCTATATATGCTTCTGCTCTCTATTATCTGCCAATTTTGAACGTATGCGTGTAATGTTCTATGTTTGTATTTATAATAAAATCGTAATATATGTATACTAAGTAGGTCTTTAATTTGTTTAATCGAGAAACGTTTAAATATTGGTTCCGTGTGGGAATTATATTTACTTAAATATATTGTTCTTACAATTTCCTTTTGTAGTTTATTTCTTCGATTAAATTAGTATCCCCAGATCATTACACAGTAGTTAATGTGAGGCAATATTAGTGAATTGCATAATGTAATTTTTACTCTAATTGGTACAACATGCTTCAATTTATTTATTACTCCAATTGTTCTTAAACATCTATTTGCTATTTTATCAATATGTTTATTCCAGTTTAACTACGATTCTAATGTAAGGTCCAGAAAGTTAACCAGTTTAATTCTATCAATATTTACACCATCAATTATTAGTGTTAGTTCTTCGACCGTTTTATTAGGCGTTTGACAAATCATACATTTTGTTTTATTAATATTTAACGATAACGTATTTAGTTTTAACCATGTATCTATTTTATGAAGTTCTCCATTAATCAAATATTCAGTATTAATTATGTTTGTGTCATCTTTGAAGGATTCAATTGTACTTGTTAGAGAAATATCATAAACATTAGTTATGAACTTAGATATAGTACTGTCTTTCGGATAATCATTGATATATATATTATATATTGCAATGACCCTAAAACTGATCCTTGTGGGACGCCTGTTTGCAAGGATAAAATGTCTGATTGTACCTCTTCCAGTTTTACATCTTGCTTACGGTATTCTAAATAGTAACGCATTAGATGTATAGATGCGGGTTCTAATCCATATTAGAGAGAAATACTTTACACAGATCAAGAAATTTACTAATAGGTAACTGGTTTTGGTACATTTTTGTAGTAATTCTATCAACTATTTCTAGAATAGCAATTAACATTAAAGCCATTAAAGCAAAATATGTATTAACCAGCTATTATATGTATGCTAGTGGGACTCTTAAGAACACTGTTATGTTAGTTGTGTCATGGTTATATTATAAACAAAATTTCAAATCAAAATATGTTTTTGAATATGTCTGACCATGTGTTCACCGTCAAACTAGATATGAAGTATTCTCAATAAAGCCATGAAATTAATATACATATGTTATTAGCTATTCGACAGGAACCCAATTGTAACAAATATAAGCGATACCCGCGAAACACATTTTCTAAGTCTGCATTCACCATATTAGTAATGATCCCACAAAACAACCCCGACACCTATACTATGGTGATATTATTAATGATCCCACAAAAAACAAACTAGATACAATTCAAAAGCCATCTTGTTCTATTTCGTCATAACTACCAACACTATTTTCTACGCACAACACAAATAAAATGATAACATTTGACATGGTGTGACGTATGATATGGAAGGAGTTCAAGCAAATATGGTCAACTTAAGCAACAAGAATACTATTAAACCGTGCATTGAGAGTTGATGAATATACATTACACATGACGGTTTATGTATTCTACGTACCAGAACACCATAAATAATACGTTATTTATAATATTCTAGAGACAAGAGATACTGCAAGAGAGACGGTCTACGTGCTTCGCCTGGTATCACACGAATCGGAAATGAAACTTCAATCGCATCTCTCTGGCGGGAACAAGCGTATTAAGTGTCCCATGTTTTGTTTTCAAATCTTCAATATGTCTACTTTATTATATTAAACAATGAAAATGATATCTGAAAGTAGCCAAATCAACAATGTGTCCAGGTTTCGTGAGAATCGACCATATACACATAATTTCAATAAACACACACACACACACACACACACACACACACACACACACACACACACACACACACACACACACACGCACACATCAACTGTTGCTAACATAGTTTAACAAAACAAAAAAATTACTTGACTGCTGCCGATATGTTCATATCAAAGGGTCATTATCGATAACATGTATGTGCGTAGTGACTGATTACATACACTTTGTAAGTATCCGTATCTTCATTAGATCGATACTAAACATAATACTATTACATTTGTCAAATATTTTGGAAAGAAAAAACACAGCGAGAGGTTCGGCAATATTGTACCTGACCCTCACCCCGGCACAGCAGGGAACAAGGAGGAGAGCAACAACACATCGTACAGCCACTATAACAACGCTTCTTTTTACCTGGTTCATCTCGACGACGGTCTGCCGCGTCTTGTCGATATGCCTCAGTTTGATGAGCGTCTCTCGGGCATGCTTCAGGATTAGACCAATATGGCTGCCCAACTGTTCGCTGTCCACTCGCTCCAAGGCATGCTCCAAGCGGGGTCGACTCCGGATCGACATTGCTTCCGACAGCTCTGCAAGTGACAGCGATGTATACGATATACATGCCTCTACGATTACGACACTACTAACACATGCCTCTACGATTACTACACTAATAGCAAAATAAATTAAAATAACAATACAATTTCTGCTCGTTTGATGCCGATTCTTTCAACAATGACATTCGATCAACTTGTGTGCTACTATCAGCCACGGTGTCAACATCCAGCGCAGAGGAACTGGTCAATTCTTCTCAAAGAACATGTATTGACAAACATGCACCAGAGAGACGGACTGCTATGCGGGGTAATATACCAAACCCGTGGTACAACAGCAACATCGATGACGCAAGGAGACAACGGCGAAAGAACCAGTCGTTGTGGAGACGCACAAAGCTTAAGATTAATCGACAAATGTACTTTGATGCACGCGATGAATGCAACAAGCTGATTGCCCTCTCAAAAACCAACTACTATCGAGATAAACTTCTGAGCAAAAACATGTTCAACATCGTGAAATCGCTGAGTGGGAAGCCATCACGTTCGTATCCCGAATATGACCCCGTCGTTGCCTGTTGCGATTCATTTTCGGACTATTTCAACAAGAAGGTAGCTGAAATTCGACTCGGCTTACATGCTGCCAGACATTGCATCACACCGCCGCGTGAAATACGTCGCTTTGTTACACCAATCGACACATTTACACCTACAACAACTAGTGAAATAACCATAATCATCACTATAATATGTACGTCTTGCACACTTGATCCGTTACCATCCGATCATGTAAAGCAGAACACTGACGCACTTGCGATCATTGTTGCCGACATAGCAAATGCGTGTTTGGCAGAAGGAACAATGCCGGGTGAACTGAAGCGAGCACTTGTGCATCTTCTTCTGAAGAAGCCGTCACTGTGTACGAATACCTTAAGTAACTACCGCCCAGTCAGCAATCTGGCCCAACTTTCTAAAGTGATTGACAAGGTTGTGGCCAACAGTTTGAGCATTCATCTAGCCAATGAATCACTCACGGATACATTTCAATCCGCATGCAAGCGAAACCACTCGACCGAGACAGCCCTAGTGTAGGTAGTTAACGAGATCAGGACCGTGCTAGACCGTAGACAAGGTACAATCGTTGTACTCATCGATCTAAGCGCCGCATTTGACTAGATCGCCTACAACAACGTAACGGCATCACCGTAGTGATTCTCTATTGGCTGGAATCTTACCTAAGTAATCGCAAGTAGTGTCGTCATCGACCGAATGTCTTCCAGCGAGACGACTTTGTTAACGGGAGTGCCGCAAGGGTCAAGGTTGGGACCACTGTTATTTTCACTATACGTGCAGCCGATCGGTGACATCATTCACAAACACGACTTAAAACATCACCACTACGCCGATGATCTACAACTGTTCTGTCACTTCGATGCATCTTCTCTGGTGAAATCTCGGCGTCCACCTTGATAGACACCTGGATATGACTGTGCAAGTGCCACGCACTATCAGCACTTGTTCGCTGCACCTGCGCAACATCGGGTTGCTTCACCGTTACCTCACTCAACCGACAGCGGAACGGGTGGTCAATGCCATGATTACAGCCCGTTTGGACTACTACAATTCTCTACTGTTCGGGACCTCAACCAATAACATTGCAGCGACTCCAGAATACCTCAGCTCGTCTTATCACTCGACAGGCTCGTTGTGAAAGTGCGACCCCTATTCTTCGCGAACTGCACTGGATACCTATTCTCTAGACCTCTCGCCTGTCTATATGCAGAAACTCGTGTCTACTTGCCAGCCAGACGTCTTCGGTCTGTTGACTCCCACGCTTTAGTTGTCCCGATAACTCGCAGCAGAGCCGGTGACTGTACATTTACTCACGCAGCGGCAACAGTGTTACCAGCAAAACATCACTGGAACCATTTAAATCCCCGTTGAAGGCTCACATGTTCACCGCAGCGTATATGTAACTCGGACGATTACCAACACTGTTTTACCATAGCTGATTGATGTTTAACGTTTATTTCTTATTTATTTTATTTACCCATTTATTTATTTATTTGTTATATTTTAGCCTAATTTATTGATGTTTACATTAATTTTAGTTTATTTATTAAAATAATAATAATATGATCTATTTTATTTTATGATATTTTATACCACATTCCTTTTCAATTTCTACTATATTTATTGTCTTAATTACTATTATTATTCGTTCATTTTATCTATGACATTGTTTTTATTCAAATGCATTATTTTTAACATACATTTCTATACTGTTGTAAAGCGCTGTGAACAACATTGGCTATGGCGCTTAGCAAAATAAAAAAATTATTATTATTATTACTATGCAAGTAGATTGGAAAATCTGTTTCTGTTTGCCGCGTTGATATTCGTTCATAAGATGGATTGCAAATGACAACCGTTCGGCTACACGAGTATTCATTTAACAAATACTAGTCCTATGTATCATATTATCTCTTTACTACTGATACCGCTGATGGTACTGCCGTTGCTATTCTCATGGCCCCTCTCTGTATCTCTCTCTCTCTCTCTCTCTCTCTCTCTCTCTCTCTCTCTCTCTCTCTCTCTCTCTCTCTCTCTCTCTCTCTCTCTCTCTCTCTCTCTCTCTCTCTCTCTCTCTCTCTCTCTCTCTCTCTCTCTCTCTCTCTCTCTCTCTCTCTCTCTCTCTCTCTCTCTCTCTCTCTCTCTCTCTCTCTCTCTCTCTCTCTCTCTCTCTCTCTCTCTCTCTCTCTCTCTCTCTCTCTCTCTCTCTCTCTCTCTCTCTCTATATATATATATATATATATATATGTATATATGTATATATGTATATATGTATATATATATATATAAATATATATATATATAAATATATATATACATATATATTACATATATATTATATATATATTATATATATATTATATATATTATATATATGTATATATATATATATATATATATATATATATATATATACATATATATGTATGTATATATACATATATATACTGTTACTACAAACAAGCACAGCAGGTTTTCATTAAGCAATTGAACTTGTATTATGTGCCATACCGTCGGACACATCCAGGACAACAAGGCGCCGTTCGGCTGCCTCCACAAGCTCTTCGCCTCCAGGCACGTTGGCTCGTCTAAAGTCGTCGATAGCACGTGATAGTTTCTCTTTGTCATTGCTCTCCGTTGCCGCCGCTAGGCTCGCTCGCAACTGGTTGCCCTCATAGTCTGAGACAAGTAGAACACGGTAGACCAATTTGTGTTTCATTACTATAAGTAAGTAAGTATGTATGTAAGTAAATAAAAGCTTTATTTAATGATGGTGACCATGTCACATGTTATATCGTGATTTTCAATGGGCTTCACACTACATTCTTACATCAACATTTACTTTATTATTGATAAAATATACAGTTCACAACAATAAAAATAGAAATAATAATATATTAATAAAATAAACAAAATAAATAAATAAAATAATAAATGATTTATATTACTCTACAAATAAAATAACCTCATGTATCAATTTACCCTTTCTAGACATAAAGATTGAAGTCAGTAATAATAGGTAATACAATCAAAATGAATTAATTTAAACAATTCATCATTTAAATATAAACAGTCATTCAGGCATATCAATTGAAAAATCAAACAATTGTACATGGCCTTCTTGATATTTTTTCTTTTTATTTATAATAATTTCTTTTTAATTATAGAGACAACTAACTTAGCAGTGTTCATTATTATTAATAGTAAGAATTACGTTAGTACTTCAACCTAGTTGTGTTTCTACGTTGGTTTCATGTAGATTTGTTAACATAGCATAATATACTAGTGCGCTCATTTATTTGACTAAATTATTGGTCACATCGTATCAGTGGCAATACTTACTCATTGTTGATGGTTCTGCATTTTCCTGAAAAGCAACGAAAGTATCACTATATGTTACTTGCACAAAACAAGGACATCACGAAACGTTTGAAATGAAATGTTGTTTTGTTATGAAAGAGGAATTATAAAACATCATGCAAATAAAGAAGCCAATCCACCGTTTTGTTTAAGTTCGTTGTTGGCTTATGTTAATTTAGTAATTAGCATGAAGCAAATGTCTGATCCACACCAAATGAACTTACGTTGTGGCTAATTTAAGTTGAATTAGTGATTAAGAACATCTACCAGTGAGACGAGAGTATGTTTCACAAACAAAGGTATCTCCTAGTGAGATACCAAAGTACTTCTTTTCACATAGCCACCATGTAGCAAAAGAGACGTAAACCCAGTATGCTTCCTATGCATATTGCTTGAGAGGGAGGGGAGGGAGGGAGGGAGGGAGAGAGAGAGAGAGGGGGAGAGAGAGAGAGAAAGAGGGAGAGAGAGAGAAAGAGAGACAGAGAGGGGGGGGGGGAGACGGAGAGAGAGAAAGAGAAAGACCACGGCTATGAGAATTGCATGAGATAGGAGGACAGGTGAAGAGGGATTCGAGAACGTCGGAAGAAAATGACCGGTGGAGTGTTCATATTAAACGAACGAAGTGTCCACCACCGAAACACCGCACCTAAGGCGTATACATCACCAATGCAAGAGATACCCGACATTACCTTGATAGTTCGTCTGATGTGAATGCGACGGACATTCTCCAGCCGGTTGTCTTCAAACACATTCAAAACATCAACGACGTAGTCGCCTTCCAGCGGCAGACTCACGACCCGTTCACGAGAACCTGATTCTTCTTGTTTCACCAAAAAAAAGTCCATCGGGTATTGCGCTGCCTTTCGTTCCGCCGCCACCAAAAACTCTTGCTCAGACTGTGGTAGAACCACTCTGAACTCCGATTCCGATGTTTCGCACCATTCCGGGTTATATGCTAATTCGCGTCTCTGTTCAGATTGATCGTTCTCAGAAAGATCTGTTCCACTGAGAGAAATAGTTTCATCTGTGTGATGACGCTCCTGGTGGCCCGTGTACCTAATCAGCGTGGTGTAGACATGGTGAAGCCGAGTTGTGTCCGACTGTCGCCGTACAAACATATTGAGACCATATTCACCGTTCTCCGTCAATATCACGTGAACGTCCACCTGGTTGCGAAGACATTTCAGATTGACGACGGCACCAGCAGACCGTTTGTTGATGTCTCGGGAGTAACAACCGAGTTCATAGTAAAGTACGCTTCTTGACATCGGCAAGTTGACTGTGAGACGAACATCAGCCACCTGTGTCTCGATGTACCCTTCTTTGCCTTTGCGGTCTATCTTAAAGTGTAACGCCTGTGCGTGTATCCCTGACCCGAGCACTCCCCAGCGGAGTGGCGGGAAGGGTGCAATTGGTGTCCCTGGATCATTAAACCGGATCAGATAGTTGCACACGTTCGTAAGGTCACCGCTGGAAGCGTGCTTGCCGGCGAACAGCATGTACGCATACTCACCCGACATCGGCAACCGCAGAGTGATGGTCACGTCATCACCGCGCAAGCGCAGTACGGCGTGCGACACGAGAGCGGCTTCGTCGAGGGTGTCATGTTTAAGACAGTGCCAGAACACGAGGTGTTTGTCCGTGGTTTTGAACAGCACAATTGTTATCTCGGGGTCATCTGGGTAAATGATACCCCCAATGTGTGTGACAGCAACAAGCCCCACCCATTCCAGGGCGGGTCCCGGGCCCCAGCCGATCTCCGGATCAGCCGGTGGCCGACGGCCGTTCGCACAATCGCATTCGATTATGTACGTACACACTAGGTCCATGACGTCGTGACGGTCAGTGTGACGCCCGAAAATATCCATGCGATATGTGCCTACTTCGTGTATGCGACACGTGTAGCTGATCCGATCGTCTGATTGGTGTAAGAAGACGCATCCTTTGCTCGATTCCTTCGCGCAATCCCCATTATCACCGTCGGCTTGGACTTTGAACAACAGGTAGCGGAACTGTGCGTTTGCACCTACGGATGCCGGGATACCGAATGTTATCGTCACTTCCGCGTCAGTTGTCTCCAGAACACAGCGCCGCTGGCTGTCATCTACCATCAGAAGACCTAAGTCGAAGAAACGATCCCGGACATAGAAGAACGTCTCGAACTGTTGCACGGACAGCGGCTGGGGTAACAACTGCCAGAGCGGATCGTCGGGTAGGTGCGTGCAGACAAACCGGTCGGGGTCGGTGAGGAAGAAGAACTCGTTCTTGTAGAAGCATTTCTCACCGGACGAGTCGTCCTCTTGTTCACCGGTAAGTCTTTCTCCGTCGACATCGATCAGCGACCAGCCGGCCACTCGGCGTTTGACGATAGCGCATGATGCCCATAGCACGTCCAACAGACGCCACTCGCCGTCCACTAGTACGGCATTCCACTGTGCGCGTCTTTCCTGTTTCTGACGCATACGTCGCTCGCCAACCTCGTAGGAGCCGTTCTTGGCGACGCCGCTGATGACGACACACGCAAGGCCGGCTGATCTGTAGAGATTTGGTGACAACAGCAATACATCAGTTCAAAAGACACGTATAAATGTAATGTAATGTTGTTTGACAACACTACAGACGAGAAGATTTAACAACATTTCAGATATATATTTGTTTCAAATATAAAATTGTTCTGGACGTATTGCTAGATATGATTTGTAACACTAACATTTGTAGTGGAACAAAGCAGATAAGCATCTATAATAGGAATTCATGCCAATAAGAAAAATATACCGACTGTAGTATCTAAATGTAAAACACGGTAGACCGCAACATTCAATGAAACAATGTAGCAAAATACAAAGAAACGTATTCCAATAACACTTTGATACAGTGAGACAATACACAGTTGCCAGTACACATACCTGCACAAGCGAGTAAAGAAATGCGCTTGGTTGTTCGTCTGGGCTGCTATATCCAGAAGACCCTTCAGTGGTGAATCCGGGTTCACGACTTCCTGTCTGAAAGAGTCGATGGTGTTGTAGTCGCGTGACGTCATCCATTGAAAGAGGACTCCTACGCGAGTGACGTCAGATCGACACGACTTTATCAGGTGTTTGGCCAAAGCGTCGTAACTCCCATACCATAGCTTTTGTGGAGTCTGCAACAGGGAAATCGGTAGTACCTTAAGTATGTATCCACCATGTTGTAGTACGTCTTCGTCTCTTTATTATCATACCATTGGTGTAACAGTTTGCAGACGTTATACTTACAGGCCACTGATGGAATGGTCTGTGGTAGCACAGTCCACGCCCATGGCATATATATGAGTCGTCAGATGCTACAAACAATGTGTTTTTCAGATAAATCCAGTTACATTTACTGTAATCCATTTATATTTACTATGTTATAATATAGATATGTGAACATAACAACATTACTCACTATGTTGCTCTACGAAGCTGAAATGTGGACGCTATGCCGAAAACAAGTAAGGACGTCGCATGCCTTACATATGAGGCAGCTCCGATCATTTATGGCATTAACAAGGAGAGCCCGCTTAACAATGAAAACGTACTCAAAATGGCAAACACTCCCAGCTTGGAACAACTTCTCATTTAAACAAAGTCAGGACAGGTCACGTGGTTAAGATGGGTGACAACTAAGTTCCAAAGCAAACTCTATGTTCACAATTTTCGTCAACTTTCAGGACCAAAAAAGAGAAATCACCCCAAACTGTGCTATAGTATAACATAATAAAAGGCGAAGAAGTGAACACTGTAACCTTTATGCGAATTGTTTTCATATCAAAAATCAAAAGACGGTGCCACAAAAAAGTTGGGATGGGATGGTAGATAGTCATACTGATGTAAATATGCAGAACATTTGTGACGTAGTTTGCAAAGAATAGATTAGAAAACAAACGTTCCTGTAATTCATGTTACTATTAAGAACCACCAATCATTTGTTAAAGGATGGTGTTCGTACTGTTTGGACAATGTCACTGTGGAAACTAGTCAGGAAACTTACATTGGAGACCCGCTTGTATAGTTTCTTGAAGTCTTTGGGATTGTATATTGCTTCCTTCCTGCAAGACGGCGGCTTGGGTGGAGGAAGATCAGACTGTTTGACGCGACGTTTTAGACATGTTTAGACACACAACACGCATGAATGCAAACGGTATCATTATACACTGACGCGATTCCTGCTACACACATTCAATAGCGATTCCTGAACGCCCACTGATATTAATAAACTAATACCAGAATGCGTACGTGCGCGAATGCTTGTGTGAATGTGTGTGTGCGCGGGGGGGGGGGGGAGTGCGTGTATGTATGTATGTATGTAAGTATGTATGTATGTATGTATGTATGTATGTGTATTTGTATGTGTATGTGTGTGCGTTTGTGTGTGTGTGAGTGTGTGTGTGGCTGTGTGTGTGTGTGTGTGCGCGCGCGTGTGTGTGTGTGCGTGTGTGTGCGACGATATGTCGTGAAATGTAGGCCCACATTCTACTTACATGTATTCCTCTTAGTGGTGATACCCTAAAGTTCCAGCAACAATAGGCCATTTCGTGTTCGTCTTCATCCAGAAATGAAAATCACTTTAGCTGCAGCTGCATACTTGGTTGAAACTTCGTTGATGACTGGTGTCTATAACAGTGACTACAAAAATTTCGCATATTTTAATGGATTCTACATATACATACAGCTGCAATGGACACATCGACCGATGCAGTGGCATGGACGAGCACCATTTTTAGAAAGACTAATTAAAGATCACATGGTGGATTTTCTTGTTAAACATAACTTGATAAACCCATCTCACCCCCATGGGTTTCTAAAAGCGAGGTCATGCTTAACAAATATGTTATGTTTTTTGGAAGATATCACTAAGTGGGTAGATGATGGATCACCAGTAGATATCATCTACTTAGATTTTCAAAAAGCTTTTGACAAAGTGCCACATCAAAGATTACTGCTTAAACTAAAGGCCCATGGCATAGGAAATGGTATAATTAACTGGATAGAAAAATGGCTGATTGACAGAAGACAACGGGTAGTTGTTGATGGGGAGGCTTCAAACTGGAAATCAGTTTTGAATGGGGTTCCACAGGGATCAGTACTGGGACCTATATTATTCTTAATATATATAAACGATTTGGACGATGACATATCTAGCAAGGTGTTGAAATTTGCAGATGATACAAAAGTGTTTAGAAGGATTAAAAGTGATGGAGATAGACAGCATTTACAAGATGATCTTGACAGATTGATCAAATGGTCTGAAAAGTGGCAAATGTTGTTCAATTTTGGGAAATGTAAATGCCTTCACACAGGACATGGGAACGAATATGTAGAATATACAATGGGGGGAACTGTACTAAGTACTACTGTAAAAGAAAAAGACTTAGGGCTGACAATTAGTGCTGACATGAAGGTTTCAGAGCAGTGTGGAATTGCAGCTTCAAAAGGAAATCAAATCCTTGGATTGATTAGGCGAAATATAGCATATAAAGAAAAGGAACTAATAATACCACTGTACAAAACAATAGTTAGGCCTCATTTAGAATATTGTATACAAGCGTGGAGGCCATACCGCAAGAAGGACATAGATATGCTAGAAAGAGTACAGAGGAGAGCGACTAAAATGATACAAAATCTGAGGGATCTTAGTTATGAAAGGCGCCTAAAAGAATGTGGTTTAACAACACTAGAGACCAGGAGATTGAGAGGAGATCAGATAGAAGTGTCTAAAATATTGAATGGTTATGAAAATATTGATAGAAATATGTTTTTTTCAGTTAAGAAAGATAGAAAGACTAGAGGACATGAAGTTACATTAGTAAAGGAGCAGTGTAGATTAGACGTAAGAAAGTTCTCATTTTCAAAAAGGACTGTGAATGAATGGAACAGATTATCTGATGATTGTGTGGGTGCTAGTAGCGTGAATATGTTTTAAAATAAAATCGACACATACCTCAGAAGGGCTGGATATATGTAGATAAAAGGGTTGGACTCTCGATAAGCCAAAGGGCTTCCTTGTCCATCTGCCATCTAGAGTTAATTCTCTGGATGGCAATCTTGTTAAATCTTGTTAAATCTTGTTAAATCATTTATGAACGAGCACAATTCCGAGCCTAAGCTATAAGTCCGTCACCCCGTCAGAATGACGGGATCATCAATGTGTGTTATGATTATTCTGACTAGGGCAATGTTTACCTCCTCCTTCAAAGCAAGTCAAATTAATTCAACGGTCACAAACCGACCATATTGTTTTAATACGATGTAGATTCAGCTTTGACGGAACAGTCCATTCAATGCCATGGTACAGTGTATTCCTACCTACCACACCACTGATTTCTTCACTTCCGGTAATAGAACGTACACTGTTGCATGTTGACGGGTACAATATGATCCTTGTTTAATCCCTGCAACATATGAGAGAAAGCTTGCGAAGAAACACCAGCCTTTACATTGAACACTCTGCACTGTTTGAACCAGTGGCAGATTTATAAAGCCTGCGTTATGCTAGTATTATGTAAATCACATTAACCTCATGCATGTAGAGATATCATTATGATTAGACGATCTGGTTGTAGATAATATTGTCGAGTTAATATTGTGACACTGCTCGTGCGAGCTATAGCTGGGCGTTGTTACAATGTCACGCGATACGGTGTTCTTTGTCTCTAAAGTATTTGTAGAAATATCACGTGTATGCATTGCAATTCCCACTGATTGATTGCCAAACCTTTTGCATGTACAAACCTGTTGATCTTCAGCATAATATACAAAATCACGGCATTGTCCACTGTGTCGCACAGTGTTTTGAGCGTACTGTAAAAACACTACCGCAGTGTTTTGAACGTACCCTCAAATCACTACTGTTCAGTTCAAAACATTACCCATGCGTACGGTCAATACACTACCCAATTTTAAAACACCACCGTCAGTATATTTAAAAAAAACACAATTATTGTAGTTTATATATATATATATATACATATATAATTATGTATATATATATATACATATATATCTATATGTAGATATATGCATATATATATATATGTATATATGCATAAATATATGTACACATATTTTATACTTATATATTTCTGTCTGCTCAGTCTTATTCTCAATTTGGAGGGTATCGACAGCGATGCCGCTGTTTCAAACGGACAAAAATCATACATATATATACATATACACATTATTGTATGTTATATATATACATATATATATATATACATATATATATATATGTATATATATATATATAAAATACAATAATTGTATTTTTGAAAAATATAGTGACGGTAGTGTTTTGAAAGAGGAGAAGGGGTGTTCAAGCGCCCAGCACCACAGCCAGTGGCGTTGAGGCCGGCTAGCCCTCTGTGGGGGTGAAAAGTGAAAATAGTAGCCTGCCGGTAAACCGTAGAACACGCAGGTTAACCTCACCTCCTTGGTTTCTGTAGCATTTCTGCTATTTCTGAATGTTTAAATCTACTTTCCTGAGGGTTAATTTGGGAAATGAGGAAGGTCAAGTCAGTAGATAGACATATTGTTGACCAACCGTTTTAGTTACGTAATTACAGCAACTCGGTTGCAGATGCGCTCAGTGGGGCGTGATATTCTGTTGCTAGCGTTTCTAGGCCAGCAGGTGGATTCACTGTAATCTCAGAGGGTGTTCCACAATGCTTAGTTTGAATTGTATATTGCATTAGCCAATAGAAATTATGGAAACCTGACATATGATGTGTAATTAGGTCCGCTTATATCAACGTCTGTTGTATGCATTTCGCCATCTGGGCGCTGGCGAAGGACTGGGACAGATCCAGGGTTGAACGAGACAGGTTGCCCTGCTGCCAAGAGAATGGCAAGTCAAGTCGTAAAGCGTGGTGGGAATCGTTAACGTGGGTTACGTTCCCAAGCTTTTGTGTGTGTGTAATATTCAGTGTCCAGATGACTGTTCGATCGAGCTTCGAAGAAGCCATGCCGCCACGTCAGCAGTATATTGAGACAACCTTCCGGTTGGCCCCAACGTATTTGTGTCGATGAGCGATAGTCGCGACGCGCTCATCCAGCTCGGGCCATCCTCGAACAGCGGTCTCACAGCGACATCATCAGAAAGCTTGACCGAATGCGACTCGCAGCGGCCGGCGGTAAACGTATACTGCTAGGCGTCGTCATTCGCGCGAACCCGTTCATCGTTAGTCAGGAAACTTACATTGGAGACCCGCTTGTATAATTTATTGAAGTCTTTGGGATTGTATATTGCTTCCTTCCTGCAAGACGGCGGCTTGGGTGGAGGAAGATCAGACTGTTTGACGCGACGTTTTAGACATGTTTAGACACACAACACGCATGAATGCAAACGGTATCATTACACACTGACGCGATTCCTGCTACACACATTCAATAGCGAAGTATTTATCTACTTCCTGAACTCCCACTGATATTAATAAACTAATACCAGAATGCGTACGTGCGCGAATGCTTGTATGAGTGTGTGTGCGGGGGGGGGGAGTGCGTATATGTATGTATGTATGTATGTATGTGTGTGTGTGTGTGTGTGTGTGCGTGTGTGTGTGTGGTTGTGTGTGTGTGCGCGCGCGCGTGTGTGCGTGTGTGTGCGACGATATGTCGTGAAATGTAGGCCCACATTCTACTTACATGTATTCCTCTTAGTGGTGATACCCTCAAGTTCCAGCGACAGTAAGCCATTTCGTGTCCGTCTTCACACAGAAATGAAAATCACTTTAGCTGCAGCTACATGCTTGGTTGAAACTTCGTTGATGACTGGTGTTTATAACAGTGACTAAACAAATTTCGCATATTTTAATGGATTCTACATACAGCTGCAATGGACACATCGACCGACGCAATGGCATGGACGAGCACCATTTGTGAACGAGCACAATTCCGAGCCTAAGCTATAAGTCCGTCACCCGTCAGAATGACGGGCTCATCAATGTGTGTTATGATTGTTCAGACTAGGGCAATGTTTACCTCCTCCTTCAAAGCAAGTCAAATTAATTCAACGGTCACAAACTGACCATATTGTTTTACTACGATGTAGATTCAGCTTTGACGGAACAGTCCATTCAATGCCATGGTACAGTGTATTCCTACCTACCACACCACTGATTTCTTCACTTCCGGTAATAGAACGTACACTGTTGCATGTTGACGGGTACAATATGATCCTTGTTTAATCCCTGCAGCATATGAGAGAAAGCTTGCGAAGAAACACCAGCCTTTACATTGAACACTCTGCACTGTTTGAACCAGTGGCAGATTTATAAAGCCTGCGCTATTCTAGTATTATGTAAATCACATTAACCTCATGCATGTAGAGATATCATTATGACTAGCCTGCCGCCTTTCGCATTCATGACCTGATTCAAACAGACGATCTGGTTGTAGATAATATTGTCGAGTTAATATTGTGACACTGCTCGTGCGAGCTATAGCTGGGCGTTGTTACAATGTCATGCGATACGGTGTTCTTTGTCTCTAAAGTATTTGTAGAAATATCACGTGTATGCATTGCAATTCCCACTGATTGATTGCCAAGCCTTTTGCGTGTACAAACCTGTTGATCTTCAGCATAATATACAAAATCACGGCATTGTCCACTGTGTCGCACAGTGTTTTGAACGTACCCTCAAATCACTACTGTTAAGTTCAAAACATTACCCATGCGTACGGTCAATACACTACCCAATTTCAAAACACCACCGTCAGTATATTTTTTTTAAACACAATTATTGTGGTTTATATATATATATATATATATATATACATATATATGTGTGTATATACATATATACATATATATATGTATATATATACATATATAATTATGTATATATATATATACATATATATATATTTATATATATATCTATATGTAGATATATGCATATATATATATATATGTATATATGCATACATATATATACACATATTTTATACATATATATTTCTGTCTGCTCGGTGTTATACTCAATTTGGAGGGTATCGACAGCGATGCCGCTGTTTCAAACGGACAAGAATCATACATATATATACATATACACATTATTGTATTTTATATATATATATATATATGTATGTATATAAAATACAATAATTGTATTTTTGAAAAATATAGTGACGGTAGTGTTTTGAAAGGGGGGAAGGGGTGTTCAAGCGCCCAGCACCACAGCCAGTGGCGTTGGGACCGGCTAGCCCTCTGTGGGGGTGAACAGTGAAAATAGTAGCCTGCCGGTAAACCGTAGAACACCCAGGTTAACCTCACCTCCTTGGTTTCTGAAGGCGAAGGACTGGGACAGATCCAGGGTTGAACGAGACATGTTGCCCTGCTGCCAAGAGAATGGCAAGTCAAGTCGTAAAGCGTGGTGGGAATCGTTAACGTGGGTTACGTTCCCAAGCTTTTGTGTGTGTGCAATATTCAGTGTCCAGAGTGACTGTTCGATCGAGCTTCGAAGAAGCCATGCCGCCACGTCAGCAGTATATTGAGACAACCTTCCGGTTGGCCCCAACGTATTTGTGTCGATGAGCGATAATCGCGACGCGCTCATCCAGCTCGGGCCATCCTCGAACAGCGGTCTCACAGCGACATCGTCAGAAAGCTTGACCGAATGCGACTCGCAGCGGCCGGCGGTAAACGTATACTGCTAGGCGTCGTCATTCGCGCGAACCCGTTTATCCGACTTCTCGATCGTTTGCGACAGGGCAAGACCTCTCGATCGAATTCGTAGCGGCCGGCAGTAAGCGTCTACTGCCCGGCTTCGTCTTTCATTTAAACGTATTCAACTGACTTCGCAATCGTTTGCGACCGTGCGATCATTGAACGGACGCGACTCGAGAATTCGCGGCGTACGACGGCAATCGTCAAGTGCCCGGCATCATCACTCGTGCGGCCGAGATACACCGTTCTAATTGTGTTCTGAGCTCGGCGTGTTGACTTCAACAAACGTTCGTATATATTCGAGATGGGATTAGCCCAGTGTCAATGTCTATTTTCTGATTGAATGCATCTATTATTTGCTATATTATGATTGGTAGTTATCTGTGGTTTTGAAGTGAGGTATTATTACCCTTGTAGTATTCACATACATAAATGTATATATATATATATATATATATATGTGTGTGTGTGTGTGTGTGTGTGTGTGTGTGTGTGTGTGTGTGTGTGTGTGTGTGTGTGTGTGTGTGTGTGTGTGTGTGTGTGTGTGTGTGTGTGTGTGTGTGTGTGTGTGTGTGTGTGTGTGTGTGTGTGTGTGTGTGTGTGTGTGTGTGTGTGTGTGTTGTAACAGATTACTGTAATGAGAGTCCGCGAGGACTAGCTTATACTGTGTATTTATATTATGGAAGTTATTCTTAGATAACACTTGGCGCCTAGTGTATGATCGTGTAGCGGTATAATCCACCTTAGAAAGGAAGTGGAATTTGATAATCGAAAGATTCAGTGTTATTGTTTATTATGTTCTATTAAGATTTGGTTACGGAATTTCTTTATTCTGTTTATTTTGTTAATCGATATATTTTCCAAATGGAAGATATCTTGTAATAAAGTTTATTAAATTTTCCTCGTTCTTTGTTGCTTGTTCACGATAACCGTTCTTTCTCATATGCGTTGACCTTGATATATAAGAACCCTATTAGACTGAGCCATTTAGTCGCTAATCCGTAACAATTTCCCAGGTGAACCACTACCTTGTGGTTGTGTGCAAACGAGGCTCTGACTAGGGGAAGGAAAACCCCAAAATTAAACCTATTGCGGAGGGCCAGCACATGCTGGAAACTGTTATGACGAGGCGACGCTCCATATACCTGAGGACATCAGATACATGGAAAGTATGACACTTTCGAATCAAAACCAATCGGACGTTCGGCAGCCGACAGCGTCGCTGACCAGATCAAAGGAAACTGTAAATATAAGATGTTGAAACGTGAGAAAGCTATATTCAATAGGTAAATCAGCACAGCTTGCAAAATAAATGGATAAATACAAATTCGATGTCATGGACATTAGCGAATGCAGATGGGCAGGACACGGGAAAGTCAAGTTGAACACTGGAGAGAGTGTTATTTTCTCTGGGAGAGAAGACATACATGGAGTGGCAATAATGATGAGAAAGAAAGCAGAACAAGCATTACTAGAGTGGAAACGTACCAGTCATAGGATTATATATGCTAGATTCTTTTCAAGACATGTGATACTATCAATCATACAAACATATGCACCAACAAATTAAACAAGTGACGAAGAGAAATACCAGTTATATGAACAGTTGCAGTCAGTTATGGGCAATGTACATAAACATGACATGCTCATAGTAATGGGGGACCTAAATGCCAAAGTCGGAGAAGACAATGAGGGCTACGAAGACATAATGGGAAGCCATGGAATTGGTGAAAGAAATGGAAATGGAGAAAGATTGACTTCTTGTGGTAACAGGTACCATATTTCCACATCGACTCGTCCGTAAGCAGACATCGACATCTCCAGGAAGGCGAACCAAAAAACAAACAACATAGAACAAGCAAAGTCAGAAAGGATAAAGCAGAGCTACAAGGATAAGTATCAACAAAAAGACAAAGACATAAAGAGCATGATACAAGATAAAAGAAAGTGGGTAGACAACCTGTGCACAGAAGCAGAGAAAGCAGCCGGGAATGGAAGGATGAAAGAAGTCTACAACATCACAAAGACACTTAGTAACGACAAAAACAAGACAGCAAATGCAGTAAAAGACAAATCTGGAAACCTAATAACTAAAGGACCAGCCAGGCGGGCAAGATGGAAGGAGCATTTTGAAGAAGTACTTAATAGACCTATGCCCGGTGACCCCGTTATATATATTGAATTAGATCCGATCATAGATGAAACCAGCACAGACTCTATAACAAAAACAGAGATTAGAGCAGCACTGAGGAGGCTAAAGAATGGGAAAGCCGGAGGTAAAAATGACATTACGGCAGAATTGTTGAAAGCAGACATGGCGACAACAGAAAAGTGTTCGGAAGAGTGATAATAGGACAGAATAAGAGATGGACTTGACAACAAGTTGAGAGATGAACAACCAGGTTTCAGAAGAGGACGAAGCACAGTTGAGCATATATTCATTCTTCGAAAAATAATAGAACAGGTAGTGGAATGGCAAGCAACGCTGTATGTAACTTTTGTAGACTTCGAAAAGGCATTTGACTATGTGCACCAAGAGAGCCTTTGGGAACTCATGGCGAACTACGGAATCCCATACAAGATAGTAAGAAAGGTCAAGATTTTGTACGAGGACAGTGAATGTGCAGTGTTAGATGAAGGTGAACAATCTGAGTGGTTCAATGTAAAACCTGGAGTTACGCAAGGAGATGTAACGTCCGGATTTCTTTTCTTGATGGTAATCGACTGGAAAATGAGGAAAACAACTGAAGAAAACAACACAAGGATAAGGTGGAGATTCATTCCAAAACTTGAAGACTTGGACTTCGCAGATGACATTGCTCTTATGTCATCAAGTCACAGTTACATGCAAGCAAAGGCAACAAATATGAATGCATTCGGATAAAAAACGGCCTAAAAATCCATAAAAATTAAACTGAAGTACTGAGGATAAACAGCAAATACAACAACATAATACAAATTGATGACCAACAACTGAATGAAGTAGAGAAATATACATACCTGGGCGCAAACGTCAGCAAGCAAGGAGGAGGGGGTGGCGATATTAACAACAGAATAAGAAAAGCAAGGACATCATTCATGAAACTCAAGCAGATATGGAGCTCAAATGTGTACACATTAAAAACTAAACTCAGATTATACAATACTCTGGTCAAATCAGTGTTACTGTATGGATGTGAAACATGGAAAGTAAACAAAAGCGACAACAAGATGGCCAGTGGTAATTTGAAACAAAGACATTGAGAACATAACAGCACAAGAGATCATCACAGAAGTACAGAGAAGAAGGTGGAATTGGATCGGGCATGTGCTGAGAAAGAAGGACCACAACCACTTCTTGACAGCAATGACATGGATGCCGGAAGGAACAAGAAAAGTTGGTCGTCCAAAAACAACGTGGAGAACCACAGTGGAAAAAGTACGAAAACAACTGGACTGGGCAACTTGGAGCAAAGCCAGACAAATAGCCGTTGACAGGGCGAGATGGCGGAGTCGCACAGCAGCCTTATGGGCCACAAGGCCCGAAGAGGATAGGTAAGGTAAGTGTTTTGAAATTGGGTAGTGTTTTGAGCGTACGTATGGGTAATGTTTTGAACTTAACAGTAGTGTTTTGAGGGTACGTTCAAAACACTGCGGTATTGTTTTTATAGTACGCTTAAAACACTGTGCGACACAAGGGACAATGCCGTTCGCATCAACCACAGCGGACGATCGGTCACTCGGCATGGCATTGAATGCTGCCAGACATACAATGAAAATGCCGGGATCGCGACAGGACCCGCAAATCCACTTGTTGTCTGCGGCATTTGGTAGGTCATGTACATATTATAATGTCGTCGACTTTATTGGTAAAGATTTGGTGGAGGAAAAGGCTGTTGCGGGAACCTATGACGGTAGCTGAATTGTTGTGAAGTCGGGAGTGAAGCCATAACTAGTACCCATTACCCTGTCACAGTGGTCCATTACAAATCTATGGACTGTAAATGTGTACAGTCCTGTTCGTACAAGGGATGCACTCAATCACACCCAGCGACCTCTCATTCCTAGGGCCAGACTTACGCCCACCCTAGGTATGAAATCCCTCTAGTAAATCCCATGCTAGGACTTAACGTGGGGGCATGGCGAGTTGAGTTAGATGATGACACAGATAAAGCATTTTTATTAAGCGGTTTAACCAAAACGGATAGACGGCAAGAGCAACCACTCCGCCTAAATACTGGTCGAAAAGTGAAGCCACGCAATTAGCAGCGCCACATGGCGGCTAGCTAGGAGAACTACCCGGTGGCTATAACTTCTCAGTACTGACGCACACTGTTTTCACTAAAACAGCGCTCATATAATTATGTATGTGCATTCGTATGAGTACACCTGATCAAAAATATACGTAATTTGTTGTAAAAACTATTATCTATTTTGTGTACACCATCAAACAATCTTCAAAACGAGCAATTTTATTGTCGAAATATATTGTTCACAGAACTATGCCTGCTTCATGCTGCTGTCGTGGGCGTGAGAATTGAACTGAAGTTCTCACACGTGTGACAACTTCAATACTTTCCTGTTTCTCCCTCTTGATTTGTTTCTTCCACTAAATTAATTACTAATTTTGCTGGATATTCTGGAACTGTTAGTTTTTGTTTAATTATCTTGGCAAATGTAGCAGTTATTGTACATATATTCCGAAGGCTTGCCAAGAAAATCCTCTCATATGTTACATTACACACATTTTGGCATCTGTACACATAATTAAAGAAAGAAAGTAATGGATTATTTTATATTCTAAATTGTAAAGGATTCTTGTCCGTTTGAAACAGCGTCGATACCCTCCAATTTGAGAATAAGACAGAAACGTTTCCCACACAGTAGAATACTACACGAGTTATAAATAATGAGACACTGGTATATGTGCGTATAGGAACAACATGTATTTATATGGATGCAAGTTGCAAGTCGTCTAAATCATAATTGTAACGGATTCTCGTCCGTTGGAAATAGCAGATCTGCCTGTTGACATCCTCGCAACACCAGTCGGACTCGGAGTCTACACAGAAACGTATCCAGACTTTTGTTAATAAAAAAGCCCTATATATTGTACATATACTACACAACAAAACGTGCTACTCTCTCTTCCTATGCCAGAGGCTACATAGTGGTGAACATTCAATTATCGTACACTAAAGCAACTACTGGTGGGTAGGTGTACCGTATGCGTAGCTGTAGGATGGGTGCGTTGAGGGAGTGAATTCTTCGATTTATGTCATTAGTTATAACATACCATGAAGGTCAGCAGTGAATTATAACACAACCATTCTCAGTTATTTGTACCTTTCGGCATATTTTGGAAAGCGAAAAAACTTTTCCGGATATATTTAATTTATTTCTAGAGTTTTAACAATTCGGTGCGCTGCCACAAGCAGTGCTGTCGCGTTTCGACGCCACCGTGAAGTTCTACTAACGTGCTGCTGGAGGCCGCGGCTGCATGCCGGCCTCACTGAAAACAGCTTGTGTTTCCTCTTGCCGTCAGTTCTTTTTGGTTTGAGTAATGGTTTTCACATTGTTGACAGTGATTTCCTTGTTGTACATGTGGAGGTGAACAATCTCCCAACGTCGCCAGGAAATTAGAATTATGAGGCAACCAAGCAACAGGTTTTGTCAGAAATTTCAGGTGGAAATTACGTCGTTCATGTGACATTAAACCAGTTTTAGTAAGCCCATTAGGGGCTATCCCCAAATCGGCGGGAGGTGTTCGCTTTATCCACGATTATAGCCGACTAGTTGGTAATGCATTGAACGATTATGCCACCTTTCAATTTTCACAAAAATTCAGTCTCAGAAATTAGCTTTCAATTATATTAAACAACATATCAATGTTGTGCGCATAATGTATCTAGAGGCAGGTCATGACAATTCTTTTCATAATTCTTTGCATATGTACACATGTTACTGAAAGGAGCTAAATGGTTCTATGGGTATCACTTAAACAAACGCTTCCTATGACACGTAATATTTTTCACAGGATGTTTACATTTGTTGATTATTCTTCACCTTTAGAGGTAACTTTCTGGGATTCATGCCTGGTCAGTTTCTTCTCCTTCTTTCAAAAATTGAACCTTTTGGTGAATGACGTGGAGTCTTTCAATCCAAAATTACACTTGTGCCGCAGAGATGCAGTCTTTTCCCTTAGGGTTACTTTAGCCGTATATCGGTCAGAGATTATCCAATATCGACAGCGCATTTTGTATATCCCACTTCCACGCATCCCGGATACACCACCGTGCCCTTCACAAATACTAGTTCTCGCTTTGCGACTCTGCAACGCTCCGCCTTCTGCGCCTTTGTTCACATCAAAACATATTAATTACAGTTGCAAACGTGTAAACATTAGTTTTACAAATTAAAAATTCCATATGTACAAACCACATAGGGCAGCGATGTCTAAGCTAGGACTGTATGCGGGAGAGATTGATTTTGGAGATGTTATTACGCCTTTGTAATGCAATGCACGTATGTAAAGAAAAACGTGGTAGGCAGCGCTTGTCAGAGGTCGTGCGCATAATTATGATTGTGACATAGGCAAACAGTGACGTACTGGATCCGTCATTTGTCTCAACACCATCATGAATTCCCAAGCAATACAAGTACAGCACAGGTACGGGCACGGGCACGGGCACGGGCACGGGCACGGGCACGGGCACGGGCACGGGCACGGGCACACATGCACTAACATGTGGACACGCACACGTGCACTGACGCAAGCGCACACGCACACACGGACGCATGCACGCCCGCACACACACATGCTGGCTGAATTATGGTATATATATATATATATATATATATATATATATATATATATATATAGACTCACCGGGAATGGCAGTATCGAGGCCAGCCTCTCCCTTGACAGACAAAGAAACAAGAGGAGAACACTATTATACTGACTCGACTATAAACCTGATCCTCAATTTCTGTTTTCTTTTCTTTCTTTTTCTTACCCCTCACTGATCTTACACTGCGGCCTCCACCAACCGTCTCCACTGCCTTCTATCTGTCATTCTCATTCACCACACCTCTACCAATCCTCCAAATCTCTCTTTACACAATCCTCCCATCGCAGTACGCACATCGTTCTCCTTTAAGGCTTCTGCTTTCTTTGCCAACCGTTGTATTCCCATTCTCTCCACATGCCCTGCCCACTTTAGTCGACGCCTCGCCAGTTATTTCTTAATTCTTTCATTTCCACCAACCTCCTCTGTCGTAAGTAGTCTCAGATATCAATGGATTACGAAAATGTACAATTTGAGTTTTGTCTTTGTTAATAGACATGCCCCAGTCATTGCACCATTTCCAGATAACATTTAGCAATGTCTGCAGTTCTTCTGCTGATCCGGTCAGCACCACAATGTCATCTGCGTATGCTAACATTGTAACAATTTCGTCTTCGATCTTAACACCTTTACCCGTGCCTTTCAATTCAGCTGATAAGTCGTTTATAAACATATTGAACATGATAGGGTATAGAACACATCCCTGCTTAAGCCCGCATTCAACACTGAACCAGTCAAACTTTAACTTGTTGACCCTAACAGAACATTTGTAATCAACCTATAATGATTTCAAAGCCTCATGCATTTTCCCTTGTATGTTAAAGTTACAATTTTTTGTCCAGAGGAAATTTATATTGATACGGTCATAAGCTTTACTAAAATCCACGACACATGCAAACGTACAGGCATGCTGGGGTCACACACGAATGAGCACTTGTGCTTACACTATATGCGTATGTCTCTCATCGCATCCTCAACTTTCCTCCATGCTTTTGCCCTTACCTTTCTTCTATGCCAGTAAGAATACTGCTAAAACATTGCATATAGTACATAAATAACGAGAAAACCACGAACACCAGGAGGCTGCCGCATCGTTGTTTTATTCAATATTCATAATGCTAGTTTCTACAACTGGTGTACTTAACTAAGTGTGGTACACGATTCATACAGCATATGTTGGTAACCAGTTTAGTTTTCCACTCACACGTGAGTAACGTGGTAACCAGAATAAATGTAAACACCGTTGACTTATTATTAGTGCACGTTGAAAATACCACCAACGTGATTGTGAGGTACACGTCGGATTACATGTAATAATAGTACCAGATAATTACGGAGCAACTATACATCCACGCCTTGCTGCAAACCAACAGAAAGTAACCCAGACGGATTATAGTTTCCCAGTTAGCCACGTGAAGAACTATAACAAAAATCCACAGTTTATACAAATGTGTTGTTTTTTATGTAGCTACGTTGTATTTCCTTGAAATAAACAATGGAACCCACTTTACAATTTACGGGCATTTTTCAAACATTTTCATCGCTATGTGTATGCATGTAATTATAATAATATCAATATTGCAATGCATTTGCGTTTTTTGAGTCGATTAATTAAATGTTTGAAATATATTTAGTTATGAAAAACAGGTTGGTACGAGGTAATATGAATTACTTGTTACGTCCTCACACTGTGTAGTTAGTTCTATATAATTCTCATCCATTTACGTTGCATTCGATTAAGTAAGCACAATCACCATTTAGTAGTTTCATTACACCACGATTAATGTCTTAATATAATATTGTCTAGATGCAAAGCTTATATTATCTACGGTATATGTCTTGGAAAGAAAGCGTCGATGACAGTCGCTTGCCATTGTTGGCGTCTTCAACCTTTGTGAATTGTTTTCACTTCGTCGTCTGTCAATGCTTTCTCAAAGATGCACAACTGAAAGGAAATAGCAACTGTTCTTAACTGTTTATTTTGCATTTGATAACGGCGTGTTAATATTCCGATCAACTACGCATATGCGACATGTTTTTGAACTAGATTAGACACATTAAGATATGTTGTTATACTTGCATCATGGAATTATAAATGTATTAGATGCATTGAGGTGGAAAATGAGCCACTTTTGTCTTAACACCCTCATTATAGTAACTACAACAATGACAGTATAAGCCGTACCATCGTGTTGTTGATATTAAACCTTCAACATCGTCATACAAAATTTGCATTTTTATTTTACTAAAGCTACGTAGATTGTTATAATTTGTTCGTGAATGGTCTTATAAAATGGCCACAACATATTTTGTATTTAGTGTGTTTGCTTAGCTTTTCTTTGTCGTGTCGAGTCAGCAACGGAATGTCCTATTACTATTAGTATTATTATCATCATAATAGTAGTAGTAGTTGTTGTAGTAGCAGTAGTAGTAGTAGTAGTAGTAGTAGTAGTAGAAATAGTAGTAGTAATAGTAGTAGTAGTAGTAGTAGTAGTAGTAGTAGTAGTAGTAGTAGTAGTAGTAGTAGTAGTAGTAATAGTAATAGTGGTAGTAGCATAGTAGAGTAGTAGTAATAGTAGTAGTAGAAAAAGAAATAGAAATAATAGTACTACGTACAACACACGGCTAAGGTCAGAGTTTACATCGTAACATCAATGCCTTTACGTATTTGTCTAATTACACATTTATTTAAAAAAATGGACTCACGTTGTCCATGAATCCGGTGAAATAACTTCCGCTGAGGGTGGAGTGTCCAATGACCAGAGGACACTGACTCTCACGAACATTACCTGTCGAACAACAACAGTTCAGTTACAATGCCATGAGTCAGTCGTTAAGCGAGCACGAAACACGCGTGTGCGCGTGTGCGCGTGTGCGCGTGTGCGCGTGTGCGCGTGTGCGAGTGTGCGCGTGTGCATGCATGCGTGAATGCGTGCCCGCATGCACGTATGCATATGCATGTATACGTATGCACCGTCTCCACGGATTATGGATCAGCGAGACCTACCACTGATGCCTCCTAGAACAGTCTTCACTCCGTTGATGTAAACGACGAGTTGGAGTCCGTCGTACGACAGAGCAACATGGTTCCACTCGTCCGGTACGATCTGAAGTACATGCATAAATAAATGTATGAAACTACATCTGCACATATTTGGACAATTGAATAGCTCACTGTGATAAGCACACACACACACACACACACACACACACACACACACACACACACACACACACACACACACACACACACACACACACACACACACACACATATATATATATATATATTGTAAACACAGTGTATATATAAAGAAACTTTTGTTGTTTACACAGATCTATTTATCTAGTTTACTAAATTCGCTGGCGTGACACTGATACGATGTGACAGAAGGAATAGTGTCCTATTGTAGGTTCACTGTGGATAGTAATAAGCAATAACGTAGGTAAACAACAACTCGGACGTACAGGTCATCGCATAAAAGATCAGTGATAGAGGTATTACTAATACTATAACTTATTTTGTGTGTATCAGTTATTAAAGCAGGCTACCTTAAGCAGAGTATCTTAGCATAATATCAACCAGCTTACACCCACCCATGGGGCATCAAACCCAGTGCAGAAACCATCGCCTTTACAATATTTTTTAATATGAACTTGTTCATATGACCACTTAGTTTTGCTGTCGCCAATTATGCATAATAATGTCCTATTAAAACGAATATAACTCCAGAGCGGCGCCACCTGGCGAACCACCTAGCATTCAATCTGTTCACGGGAAAAGTTAATATGTTTGCGGGAAAAGTAAATACCTTTGCGGTTTTTTCCTTCGCCAGTTGGAAGAGGCAAAAATCCTCAGTTACGAATCAATAGAGAGGATATACATTTTCAGTGCCTCCAATTTAGCACAGTAATGCATAAATAACGCAAATCAACAGCAATGATAAACATCATTGTTTCCTACCGGCAGGCCTTCTCTCTCAATCTTCATCCCACCGTCGGTGACGAATTGTACACCGACCGAGTCTTTTTTGGAGCTAATCAAAATCGATGGGTCAAACTCGCAGTTGCCGTTGTCAAACAGTCCTTGACTAAGCTCAGAAGGACCTGTTCGTTTGAACCAGAAACTGACCGCGATCTGCTTGAACTTGTTGTACGCGTTTGTGAAGCGAGGCATCTCAAGGGTTGAGTTTCCGAGGAATACGGCTGACTTGCCAAATTTGGTATCTCTGCGTGTCACCCCAATGCTCTGTACGTAGACATTCTTGGTAGCTTGGAATCCATTCCAGCCCTTCTCGAAATCGATGCACATCACTTCAGAGGGCGTACCAACTTGAGGAGCAACTGAAATAGTTTAAACGCATTCATAATTAAATACATTCTCACAAGTGCATTTGCTATATATAAAACCTCATATTGTACATTTGTGAGCATTTTAGTTACATGTATACGTATACGTTACGAACAAAATTACTTATTTTCAAATGCAACTCAATACATCTGCTCTGGACATGCACGACAGCAGTTCTTACAATAAGCACGCACCGCTTCAAACAATGCAATGTAAGAATATTTATTTATTTTTTATTTAATTATGTTCCTCGTGATACCTGTTATTAAATACGGCTTCCGCGGTTTCGACGAATTGAGTTGAAACTCTAAACCAAACGGATTGGATTGGTTTCAGCGGTTAAATGAGCGACGACGAATACAATGGATTTGCAACACGTACAGACACAAAGTTGTTACTATCACCACTACAATTACTACTTGGAGTACTACAACGAGAAGTTAGCGAGAAGCTGCTGTCATTCATACTTGTAGACGGCGGGGGTCCCCCAGGCACGCACGCGCATGCGCTCTTGCTGAAGATTGTCCCAGAAGCACAGCTCATGATGTAACCGCTTGATATATATTGTATCTCGTTTCCAGCAACTTCCTCCAACTCACACACAGGAGGAGGCCCTGAAACAAGTGATAGTCTGCAAAACTATGATGACGTGTTATCTAAGAATATAAATATAACAATCAGAAGTAAGACGTCAGAGTTCATTATGAATTGTGAACGTTGCTATTATCAAATCAATGGAGAAAGACACGCAACGTAGACATATTACATTGTTCTGGGAGTTCGAGCTTACCTAGCCTTACGGTAGCATATATGCATGTTAAAACATTGCTACAGCCATTCAGCAATGGTTCTCGCGATAACAGTCCCCAACATATTGCACAGTCGTGATCGTAACAGCGCTACAACAGACGCTACTTCGTTGAAGGATCTCATGCATAGTTCTTTGTCCGACGTCTCACCTGTTGATGTCGTGGTTGGCGTATCGTCGACGCAGTCCGGATTTGTCCGGATGCTGCACGAGAGATTGTCCTGGTTCCACAACAGGCACTTGGGACATTTGCGATGATAAGCGATCCAGCCAGTTTGTAGTCGATGACACTGATAGTACTGGGCGCAGTCGCACGTGTCCTCCAGATAACCGACATTGTTGGACGTCACGGTGCATCGTAGACAATCCTCTATAAGCAACACAATCGTCTCAGTTTTACGTTATGTGAGAAGAGACTAAGTGTTTCTTGTATCTCGCAGTCTTTATTTCGGTAAACGTTTCAATTCTCTTCGTCAAGCTGACTGCCGTTAGATGACCACGTGATAGTCAACTACCAATAGCCAGTTTGATGACGACAACTGAACACTGCCGAAACAGTCAAACAGTAGTTGTATTGGCAGTGACAGAGATATCATACCATTATTACGTTATCTACACATTAACGTTTCTCAGTAAATTAGCATTAAGTTTTCGGTCATACTTATTAAACACATAAATTGTCATATTTAAAAAGCAAATTATCATTTAATTTCCCTTCGTTTGCATGAAACATATTTTGTGGAGTTTTCAGAGAATGTGTCATTAATAATCAAAGTCACCATAAACAAATAATGATAAACAGCCATTCTATATATATTTTATGGCAAACTAGTCATCTACAATCTAGGATTTAACAGCTGGTTTTCACACGTAACCACATAATACAATATCAATCATGGTTCCTGCATACAATGACAACCTTGCTTTTTCTAGATACATTTATATTAAAGTTATTTCCATACAAGATAACTAGTTTTGCATTGTCAAAGACAAAGATAAGAGCATAACATGGCAACGCATTTCCAACGAATGTCGGTATCAACATATAGAACATTGTTTTACACATATTGTAGTCTCAAGACAATTGCAACGCTTCCTGAACGAGAATGGCATACTGGGCGTCTACCAGAATGCCTACCGACCACGCCACTGTGCGGAGAAAGCACTCTTACGCATTCACAGTGAGGTGGCCAAGCGATTGATGCTCGTCGTGGAGTACTTCTTGTGCTTCTCCATTTAACAGCAGCCTTCGACAATAAATCACGATATCTTACTACGGAGACTATTTGGCTATGGCATATGCGGCGAAGCGCATGCGTGGTTGGCGTCATACCTATACGGTCGTACCTCAGCCGTGCGTGTCGGGAAAGAAGTGTCTGAGTGTACCGTGATGAAATCCGGAGTACCACAGGGGTCGGTTATTGGGCCGGTGCTCTTCAACGCCTACATTGCGCCTTTAACGAATTTACTCAACCGACACAACGTACAACACCATCTGTACGCCGATGATACGCAGTTATCCGTAGATTTTCCACCGTTTGAGCATACAAATGCTCTCATCAGAATGGAGGCTTGCATCAGTGAAGTTAAAACGTGGCTCTATGACAACGGACTGGTTCTCAACGAGAGCAAAACGGAAGCAATTGTTATACGTTCATCGAGCTTGCGCAGACCAATACTCATTGATCATGTCGAGATATGCGGACAATATGTAGCGACATCGACCATCGTCCGTGACCTTGGTGTTGCAGTCGATGCTGATTTATCGATGGCGACGCAGGTTGCAAATGTATGTCGAAGTGCTTAATACCATCTCTCGAGAATTGCTTGTGTACGAGAGGCAATGACGACCAGTGTTTGCAAATGTCTTGTCCATGCACTTGTGACATCCAGAATTGATTATGGAAATGCGATGCTGTTTGGTATACCTGACCGTCTGCTGCACCGTCTAGTCCAACGGTCAACCGCTCGTGTTGTGATGCAACTTCGACGAGGTGACCGGCGATCTATCACTGCGGTCCTACAACAGCTACACTGGCTCCCAGTGAGAAAGCGCATCGAGTACAAGTTACTCATGGTTGTACACACGGCACTGTATGCAGGCACGCCAGTGTATCTCGCGTCACTGCTACATCGTTACGCACCACGCAGGACCCTACGCTCTGGTTGTGGTCTGCTTCAGTATGTTCCACGCGTAACCCTAGAACGTTATGGTCGCCGGGCGTTTGCATGTGCTGGGCCGACATTGTGGAACTCTCTGCCTCTGGAACTACGCGCGATTGAGAACACTAGACAGTTTGGAAAATTATTGAAGACATTTCTGTTCTCAAACTAATATAATCAGACATAATTTAACCTTTGCATTATTCATGCATATAGTTTTAATAAATGTTTAGTCTTATTTATCTCAGAATCACATTTTAGTATCTAATCAAATTATTTAATGTAAATTAGGCTTCTTCTTTTTATTTTTTTATTTTTTTTATTTTTATTTATATATTTATTTATTTATATAATTTTCAGTATGTTCAGCTGTTCAGCACTTTTGCTAATCGTTTATTTTATTATTGCATTTACCCGTAATTTTACTATACTTAGGCTTATGTATATATATATATATATATATATATATATGTATATAGTACATACTACGATATTGTTTGCTAATTTTATTTATTTTCTTATTTATTCTCTTAAATGTGTTTTTATGCTTCTTAGATGATTGCCAATTTGTAAACACCCGTGAACAAGGGTCATTAGTCCCGGATTTTATGGTGTATAAATAAAGTTTATTATTATTATTATTATTATAAAACACACTGGGTGCTGAAATCACATAATTAGGAAAATTACATAATTTATGGATGAATAGTTTAATAACCGATCCAGAGTGTTTTACCTGCTGGGATGAAATTGCCGTCACACAGACAGTCGCGGGTCTGTGAACCGACTCCCGGGCAGTCGTTCCCTCCGTGTTGCGGCTCTGGGTTGTTACAACGACGGATTCTTCGCTGTTTTCCCTTACCACACTTCTCGGAACAACCTCCCCACTTGGACCACTCGCTCCACTGACCATTGACGACATCTACAGACACACAACATAATACATCAGGCGGTCGATGACGTTTCCTTTTATGGCTTATTGATTATTGATATTGATTAACCCTTTTGTATTGGTGCGCCTCTCAGCATGGTTTCCGAGGATTTAGGCGCAACAAAAATGATCTTATTATTATTATTATTAAGAACGCTCTTAACGCTAAGATAATTGTCTTGATAAATGTCACTATCAATAGGCGAACATAGGAGTTTACACAAAAATATGACGCTAGGTAGTGGCGTAACTTTAAGCACGCTTCATGAAACCGGCCCCTGGATGTTGGTGATTCCTTTAACATTGTTGTTGGAGATAGTCTACTAGAGAAACGTAAAGTGTAGCCCAAATATATTTACACATTTATCGCAAGAAAGCTTTATGCATTCATACCTTCTCCATCACAGTTGACACCGTTGAAACCGTTTACACAAGAGCACATGTAACCCGCAGCCGAGTTGCTGCATGTTCCACCGTTCTTGCAAGGATTGCTCCCACAGTTGTCCAACACTGGAACAGACGTTTGTTAAATAATGTGTTCTTTACACGAAACATTATAATTTTGCACAGTTACACTGGTATGACACATATGTTTTGTTCTGATAACATTTGCATAATTACGCACGCATGCTCGAACAAAAACACACAGCGCGCAAACAAACACAACATGAATTTCCTCTGTATTTTAGGTAGTGTTGTGTTATGACTATATGCAATAATGCAAAAAGAATGGTGGGAATGTGGCACTCTCATTATTATTATTATTATCATTATCATTATTACATGTAGTAGTATACAGTGTATTAACTAAAACATTTTCATATGTGTAATCTAGTTATGTGTAGTAGTCGCCTACCTACAAGTGTTATTAACCTACTTGTGTTGCAGTTCGGATCAGTGTACCCAGGTGTACACGAACACGTGTACCTGTTAACACCGTCAATGCATCTTCCGCCATGGTCACATGGATTTGGGGTGCAATCGTCAATATCTACAACAACAATATTAACGTAGGCAGTTATATGCTCAAGCATGAGAAATGGTCACAATATCAATTTATCACATATATGTTTCATGCATATACCGAAAGGTTACCTGTTTTTGCATGTACGGTGTGTGTGTGTGTGTGTGTGTGTGTGTGTGTGTGTGTGTGTGTGTGTGTGTGTGTGTGTGTGTGTGTGTGTGAGTGTGTGGTGTGTGTGTGTGTGTGTGTGTGTGTGTGTGTGTGTGTGTGTGTGTGTGTGTGTGTGTGTGTGTGTGTGAGTGTGTGTGTGTGTGTGTGTGGTGTGTGTGTGTGTGTGTGTGTGTGTGTGTGTGTGTGTGTGTGTGTGTGTGTGTGTGTGTGTGTGTGTGTGTGTGTGTGTGTGTGTGTGTGTGTGTGTGTGTGTGTGTGTGTGTGTGTGTGTGTGTGTGTGTGTGTGTGTGTGTGTGTGTGTGTGTGTGTGTGTGTGTGTGTGTGTGTGTGTGTGTGTGTGTGTGTTAGTTTAACTGCTTGCTTGTGTGTGTGTGTGGGTTGGGTGTATTGTTGATCATACAAGCAAGTTTACCAACTGTTTGCCTGTCTTTAAACTGATATTGCTCAAGTGTTAACATAAGTTACATCTGCCGTTGTATAGACTGTCTTAACCATTCTGTTACGTGGGCATACGTCACTGGTACGAACTAATCAGCAACTTAGTGGGCAGGTTGACGTACTAGTGTAGCAGTTTCGACCAGTGTATCCGACAACACACGAGCAGTTGTAGGTGTTAGTACCGTCGACGCATGTACCGCCATTAGCACACGGCGAGTTGGCGCAGTCATCCTTGTCTGCGAAATATTAATCACGACTTGGTTATGTTGGCTGCACGAAAATATTGATATATGTATATATATATATATATATATATATAAATATATATATATATTATAATATCATGTATATCTATATATATATATTCTTATACATATATATATATATATAAAGAGAGAGAGAGATGAATGAGTGAGTGAGTGAGTGAGTGAGTGAGTGAGTGAGTGAGTGAGTGAGTGAGTGAGTGAGTGAGTGAGTGAGTGAGTGAGTGAGTGAGTGAGTGAGTGAGTGAGTGAGTGAGTGAGTGAGTGAGTGAGTGAGTGAGTGAGTGAGTGAGTGAGTGAGTGAGTGAGTGAGTGAGTGAGTGAGTGAGTGAGTGAGTGAGTGAGTGAGTGAGTGAGTGAGTGAGTGAGTGAGTGAGTGAGTGAGTGAGTGAGTGAGTGAGTGAGTGAGTGAGTGAGTGAGTGAGTGAGTGAGTGAGTGAGTGAGTGAGTGAGTGAGTGAGTGAGTGAGTGAGTGAGTGAGTGAGTGAGTGAGTGAGTGAGTGCGTGAATGAGTGAGTGACAGGGAGGGAGGGAGAGGGAGGGAGGGAGGGAGAGGGAGGGAGGGAGGGAGGCAGGAAGTGACGGAGGGAGGGAGGGACAGACAGGGACAGACAGACAAACATACATACATACATACATAGAGATATACATACAAACATGCATACATACGTACGTACGTACGTGTGTACGTACGTATGTACAAACATACACACATACATATATATGCGTATATGTACGTACGTATGTAGAAACATACACACATACATATATATGCGTATATGCATACGTTCATATGAACACCAGCGTGTCGCAAATACTTTTTTCTATCTTCTAGCGAACCCTCTGTGATTGTATATGTATATGTATGTTTAAACAAAAATATGCATTCATCTATGTTATTTAACAGGACAGATGAGGATAACTCCCGGTTACTATCCTCAGTCTTGTTCAATTGATCATTGATTAATGTTCAGTGGCATGGGAATGTAACGGCTGAATGCATCCCTGTGCCATGACTAAATCACGCATTTACGTCTCCGTTGTAGACTGATAGTCGTTATTTAGATGTATCATTAATCATATATGTTTTTCTTTTTTACGTTTAATTTACAAAAATTGTTTTGCAGAGAAGACAATCTACCCGAAAGAACTAAACTGATTTTATCAGATGTCTGGGTTTAGGGTTTACATTCGCCACCTATACTCCGTTGCCAGTGCATTAGGGTCTTGGTTCATGTTCCAAATCCTTAACAGAGGATACTTGAACCCAGTACACCCATTTTCCTAAAATACATACATACTTACATACATATATACCTACAAACATACATACGAGATAAGTTTGCGTAAGATAGTATTATATATTATACATCATCTTGTTATCGATGCTATACATCGTTAATATTATTACATAAACACATCTGCCACTTTCTTAGTTTGAAACCCGCATTTGTTACATGCAATTATGTACAAAGCAGCGCAAATCCGTTCACATTGTTAAATTATTAAAAACGTCCTGTGGTCTGTGGCATTCTTGTTTACATCGAGAGTTGCCAGACTACAATATATACAGGAATCAAATGAAATCCTCTATGCCACGTCGATAGTCTGCCTACCATCAATCGAAAGTGTGTGTGCACTATATATCGCTGTCGTTCGTATTATACTTGTTTGACGAACACAAGAACATATATATTTCGCATGTTTCTTTCCCTCTGAAATAAAGTATACTTCCCAAAATACGCAATGTAATAATGATGTGTTTGTCTTACTACTTTATGGGCACACCTTAGCTAGGCAATGCACAGTGTACTGTGAAATAGCATATTTGAAACAATGGTTTTCCAAGTAGCGACCCATACATGTGTTGTATACGTACTTGTTTGACAGTTGGCACCAGACAGACCTGTCGGACATTCGCAGAAGTAACCATCTTTCCCACGTTTACATGTTCCGCCGTTCAAGCAAGGATTACCCGCACAGTAATCGACTCCTGTAACAATTAGGTCGCATAATAAGCAACAACATCTGCTCATGGAAATTATGGAAATATAAACTCTCAACTTTCTCGTTTGCTTAGCGGACATGTTTTTTTTTACTAAGAATCGGTATTTTGACTTTTTGTGTCATTTCAATTTGCCCCATTTTTATTTGTATAATACCCGACTATTATAATACGGGAATAATAGATAACTATATTTTCTTTAGTTTCCTTTCTAGGTCATACACACGGAATTCCATTACATTTGTATTTGCATACATGTAATATTACTAGTGGTTTGTCAATACAATTATTTATTCTGTTGTGGTGACACAAAATAACACATTACTCACTAGACAATACGAAGGCAACGTTGTCGAATTCGGCGCTGGTGTAAGTATCGTTTCGGTAGCAATTGGCCCTTTCAGAAACTTTTGTCGACATCGATATCTTTATTTCGTTCCTTTCAACCTTGTATCGCTACCAACGAGAAATCATATTTTCCATATGGACCATAACGATGTTTAAGTTTATATATATGTGGGATAACGTCCATACAGAACCAACAGTAGATTATAGCTAACAGTGTCTGATGCGGACGGACATTTATAATTCTAATGTATTACTAGAAGGTAGTCTTACTTGATTGAAAATATGCTCATCACTCATACATAAGACAACAATGTCATAACTAGATATTTGTAAGATGTTCTTAAACTTATACAAAATCTATGTAAACACATCTCGCTGCAGTACATTCGATGAAGAACACGTAAGAGTGTGATCACATAAGAATCGGGTATCGTGATGGGTAATGCATTGGCAGCCATGACACAACAGTTGCATCTGGTGAATATTGGCTGTTATCCTGGACACTATGTTTGGACACTCAAATTCGCAAGTACCACACCATATATCGATCGGGTGTGATTCGAACAAATACGTAACTCTAGATTTGTTCTTGTCTTTGCGATCTTGTGAGATCATCTGTAACCGACTGTAAGTTGTCAAATGAACGATGTAAATATAGCGGCAATAATACTAAATATAATCTGCTAGATGATAGCAGGGTACACTCACGGCACAGTAGAACGTCGGGTGTGAAACGTTTGGTAAGTTTTGTAGGTAACCCAGTATTAGTATGTCGCCGTTTGCATCGCAGTCGAGTGAACTTCCGGCGATGTTATCCATGCACGTGAAGGATAAACTCATTGGCATAGCTGTAAGAACCCACATTCACACATGAGATGAAACATTGTTGGACCAATTGCGGCCTTGTAGTCTACATTAGAACATGTTTTTTGGATATACATACTCTCTCTGTGTCTCTCTGTCTCTCTGTCTCTCTGTCTCTCTGTCTCTCTGTCTCTCTGTCTCTCTGTCACTCTGTCACTCTGACTCTTTGTCTCTCTGTATATCTCGCTGTCTCTCTGTATGTCTCTCTGTCTCTATGACTCTCTGTCTCTGTCTCTTCTCTCTGTCTGTCTGTCTCTCTCTGTCTGTCTGTCTGTCTGTCTCTCTCTCTCTCTCTCTGTCTCTCTGTATCTCTGTCTCTCTGTCTCTCTGTCTCTCTGTCTCTGTGTCACTCTGTCTCTTTGTCTCTCTGTATGTCTCACTGTCTCTCTGTATGTCTCTCTGTCTCTATGACTCTCTGTCTCTGTCTCTTCTCTCTGTCTGTCTGTCTGTCTCTGTCTGTCTGTCTGTCTGTCTGTCTGTCTGTCTGTCTGTCTCTCTCTCTCTCTCTGTCTCACCCACTCGCTCCCTCGCTCGCTCACTTTCTCTCTCCCACCCTCCTTCCCTCCCTCCCTCCCTCCCTCCCTCCCTCCCTCCCTCCCTCCCTCCCTCCCTCCCTCCCTCCCTCCCTCCCTTCCTCCCTCCCTCCCTCCCTCCTTCCCTCCCTCCCTCCCTCCCTCCATCCCTCCTTCCCTTCTCTCCCTCCCTCACCCCCTTTCTCCCTCCTCCCTCCTTTCCTCCTTCTGCAGTGTTATGTTCGTAAAGTAATTTATCTGATGGTATATGCGTGGGTGTGCGTGTGTGTAAAATAGTGTGACTATTCTTATTCGAGTTTGTTGTTTAACAGCCAATTCGCGTGTACTTTACTAGAGAAAAAAACAAGTATTATTACAACAGTGGAAACATTTCATTGATACGCATAATTGCTATAAAAGTAATAGCCTGTGCTCACTATGAACATCTACACAGTCACTGAAACGATTTGCGAACAATCAACGCACGCTCTTGTAAGAATTCATTAGGGCACATACCATCTCCTTTCATTGTGATTGTGTTACCCGACACTTCCGTCGTTGACATCGTATCGATGTCGCAGGTAACTTCACACCCCGCCGTCGAGTTGTTCACGTGGTAGATGCCGTCAGCAAACGGACATGTAGAACCAACAAACGGGGCTGCAAAATGGTGATAGAACGATATGATAGTTGTTTCTTATGCAGAGCGACGTTCCGGTATGTAAACCGGTATAATACAGGTCGACGTGACAATGTTAGGTGTATGTGCACACGTACTAAACACGCCCACAAATAAATCGTAATTGCAAACAATGTAGGTCAAGAGGGAAAAAATAATCAACTTACCTTTGATGAAGACTTCCGCATCTTTTTCTTCCGTCACAGATAAACAGTTTCTGGCATCGTCCTCTTTGTCTAAACAAATATACTACGTACTCAAATCAAAACTTGTTATAGCAGATTTGCATATACGCTCGTGTACGTACGCACACACGCATGCGCATTATTATAAACAATTACTATTAATACAACTGTATAGCTCATTCCTCGATCAAACCCTGTCATCACAACCAATAGCAATTACACCAAATGCAACTAATGCAAACACCTTAACAACCGAAACAAGGCGAATATTATGAAAATAAAATATTTGTGACATGAACGATATGTAATACTTTATAATAATTATCACCATGAAAACAATGCAACGATTTGCTTTTTTTGCAGTTGTTCCACGACATGTAATTGGTGACATAAACTATACATGCACGTTCAAGAGATATACAGTTGACCGACTACTAGTAGCACCTACCGTCACTTATTGTCTGTTTTTGCACCAGAATACTTCTGCCGTTTCGCATCATCTGTGCACGGAAACATGTCGTTGACACTTTTGACGTGTAGTAAACATTCCCGTCGACTTCGTATAAGTCTCCACATTTCGAATCTGAAAGTGGACGCTTTTGAATGTCACTGCAGATTATACAAAATAGTAGATATATGCCAGTGAATAATATTTGTAGCCCTACTGGGTGCTATGGTTTGTCGATGTTAAGCGGATTTAAATACAAATTAACAGGGGAACCATTAGATGCAGGTGATGATATCGTTTTTCATAATACTAAAAAAACGCGCGCTATATGAGCAGTGCCACAAAGACACAAAGGCTGTTCCGTCATCGAGTCAAACGTACGTTCATACAAAATACTGAATAAACAGTATATACGATAACTTTGACTTACTTAACATGGCTCCGTCCATCCCTTCCAGGAGTCCTGCAGAAGTGTATCGAGACACGTAACTGGTATCGTCTTCGAAATAATTCAGCCAGTTGCTGTCCTGGTAGTTTGCCGGGAAGTGGCACGTTTCTAGATCGGTATTAACGAATACATGTAAGTAGTAATGTATACAAAGGAACAATGGTGGCATTAATGGAGAGGAAAACCATAGCCACAATATCGACATCAACGACGAACATATATATTCATATTATATATGTTCATATATATTCATATTATATATGTTCATATATATTCATATTATATATGTTCCTTCCACAAACGCACTCATTACAAGGGTATAACCTAATTGTATTCAGTTAGACACTCTTATTGGGAACGTGTTATAAGTGATACACGTCTTGCCCATTTCAACATCGATACGTGGTTTATAATTATGTATTTGGCAAGTTATGTATTGTAATTGTTGTTGTTATTACAATAAACTAAAAATATAATATTGTACCCATCGTCGTCGTCATCATTATTATCACCAGAATAATAACAATTATTATCATCATAACTATCATTTGCTATAATCATATTGGTTCAGATACCATTGTACTCGATTACAAGGGATCGCAGGCAGAGGGGAGTCAAGAGAGAGGGGAGGAGAGTGAGAGACCCTGAGAGACACAGAGACACAGAGACACAGAGACACAGAGACACAGAGACACAGAGACACAGAGACACAGAGACACAGAGACACAGAGACACACAGACACACAGACACACAGACACACATACACACAGACACACAGACACACAGACACACAGACACACAGACACACAGACACACAGACACACAGACACACAGACACACAGACACACAGACACACTGACACACTGACACACAGATACAGAGACACAGAGGCGTAGAGTTACAGGAACACAGATACACCGAGACATAGACACACAGAGAAACAGAGATACGGAGACACAGAGACACAAAGACACAGGTACAGAAACATACAGAGACACAGACACACAGAGATATAGAAACAAAGAAACACAGAGACGCAGATACATATATACATAGATTAACAGAGACAGATATACACGAGAATACATCATTATTTTGGTTTATGTAGAACGTGTGATTTACATCCTCACAATTATTGTAATATTTCGTTTCAATCAATAACTTTTAATTCCAAGAAACTTTGTACATTCCACGATTATAATAAACATAATCGTAATCATAATAACATATAAACATATATTATTCAGCAATTAACATATGGAATTTAGATATAATGAAATCAGCTCTATCATAGTGTGCAACAGGGAAGAATCGAAGTGTAACACTTATCTAAGAAAGCAGTCTTGGCACAGTTACAATATCACTCATCCACACGATACGCCTTCACAATCATCTATGAGCATTATAAGTAGTTGTGTCATTCATTTCTAAATAACACCAAGCACGTTACATCGAGCTAAAACGACCTATTGTTTTGTGATTAGATTAAATAGTACGTTACTCACTGGAGAGAACGTAGGCTACGTTATCGAAGTCGGCGGTGGTGTAGCTACTGGCCGGGACGCACGTGGCCCTTGCAGACACTTTGGTTGACATCGATATCTTTATTTCGCCCCCTTCAATCTTGTAACGCTGCACACGATAAATAAGACGATTTATCACATGCTGTCAGAATGTTATAACACTATGTTCTTTGTACTTTTAGGGAGATGAGTAATACATTATATTAATATTTATGTCATGTGGGAGAGATAATGTAATGTAGCATCAATATTTAAAAAAAATAAAGTATCCTCCCGATGCGCTTTGTGGTTGGGACGTCATGACAATTAATGCAAGTTTAGACACACAATGCTCAGTCTCACGTATCTAGAGAATAATTGGAATGCAACGTACACAATCAATTCCAGAATATCTATCTATATATATATATATATATATATATCGTACTATATACAATATATATAGTGTTTCTGTGCGTGGGTGCATGCGTGCGTGGGTGTGTGTAGTATAACGAATGTGTGCTGTCCATTGACCGATGTGAATGCCATTGTGGCGGAGGTAACATCACGAATGGCAGCACTGAATACTCACGGCACAGTAGAACGTGGGATGTGGAACGCGCGGAAAGTTCCATAGGTAACCCATTATTAGAATGTCGCCGTTGGCGTCGCTGTCGAGTGAACTTCCTGCGATGTCATCCATGCATGTGAACGTCAAACTCATTGGCATATCTGTAAGAACGCACGGTTACAGATGTGAAGAAACGTCGTTGGATTCTCGATTGACCAATCTCGTATGTGTCTATTAGAGCGTATTGAAGAATTTGTAAAATCGTGTCTTATCTTATGACAAACCATGTCCAATTAAGACTAATGCTTAAATTTGAGGGACATATTCCATAATTGTTTAGATATATAGATTTCATAACTTTAGAAATGTTATATAATCACGGTATATTCAGATGCATTTACTCCTCTCGGCTAAAAGCATGTGGCGTTTACATTCATCGTAAATAAACGGCTCTGCAAACTAGTAAAATAGTGTGATGTTCGCCTGATGAAAGTATTCCCAGAAGGCTGAAAGCATATATAGTTATGTAGTCTGTTCTTATATGATGAGTGTTTTAAAATAAACTTACACATTTCAATGAATAAATATGCTTACACATAATAATTTTACTGAGTTCTCAGTAAGTCTTTAGAAAGTACAAGCAGCAAGATGTATCTATTGACATTGGAGAGACCCGTTGCGTACACCAATGTACAAATACAGCGACGCAAAAAGTAAATATTAGCCTTTTTACGTCCCTACTAGAAAAGGGTCAATACTATAATACTAATATTAATACTACTAATAATAATAACAACAACAATAATGATATAATATGACATAAAACAGCTAGCTGTTGTGCGAACAATAGATGTGTCACTCGCTCGTAACTGTTACATTATCAGCTATACTAGGAGCTAGTAGACAATTGCATGTGACTCGGCCGTTATGGTACGCACCGTCGCCTCTCAATGTGATGGTGCTACCGGACACTTCTACCGTAGACACAGTGTCGGTGTCGCAGGTAACGTCACACCCCTCTGTCGAGTTCGTCACCAAGTAGACGCCGTCAGCAAATGGACAAGCAGAACCGGCAAACGGTGCTGCAACATGATGACATATGGGTGTAGTTATTTCATATGCAGACAACAGTCTGGATCCGAATAATTACTCAGCAAAGTCCTAAAACGATACAGGATACAAGATACTTTATTGAATTTCTCAAAAAGAGAATGTCATATGGTATTTTCTAAAAAGTATATAATACATAGATAATCAATGTAATTAAATATAACATACCCACGCGTTCATCCCCCTCATTCGTAGAGTGGTGACTGCGGTGGTGACAAGGAGGATACACCACTACGGTTAACAATTTCATAACCTGATCAAAGTTATACAATAAATATAAATATAATTGTTATAATACTTCCTTGTAACAGTCAAAATGTATTGGGATTTATGCATGGCTTGGCATCCCAGTCATGCAGTAACAACAAATGCAATATTCTGCTGCAATAACTTAATCACAAATATCACCACAAATCTTTGAAAGTATTTTGAAACATGTGCAAGGCAGCACATGGATATATATATATATATATATGTATATATATATATATACATATATATATATACATATATATATATATATATATATATATATATATATATATGTATATATATATATATATATATATATATATATATATATATGTATATATATATATATATATTTTTTTTTTGTCTACATTAGTAACAGATGGTTAAATAAGAAAATGACTTAATTTAAATCACAAAAACACTACATCATAAAGTGGCTCAGTTCGCAGTAACCTTTAGGATTTATTGATAATGTTGAAGGACATTGGTACAAAACTGCTCAGTAACGTCGCATTCTTCGCATTGAAATCTCATATTATGTTGAGAGTTTATTTCAATGTATCTTTCTGAAGAATTGGTGAGGCCACGACAAGTTACACATTTACGTCCAGTGTGGTAGCTTTGAGTTCCACTGGCATCCTGGCATTGACACCAGAGGACGAACCAGCGGCTTGTAGTGTCTCTTCTGAAAGACATAGGTGGATATATACAGACACACCTGCAACCCCCATAAACGTGTGGTGCTATTGTATAGACCGCAGGTCAAGCGGTTAAGTAGAAGGGACATACTTTTGACAAAAACTTCCGCATTCACTGCATCCGTCACACCTAGGCAACTGCTCGCATCGTCCACCTTGTCTGAAGAAACGTACAACATAGTATTGGTAAATATCAGTGTGATTCAATATGCAACTCGTTCCTATGCTCATTCAGGAGAAAAACATAATGATCTCAACAAATGTGACAACATCAATATCACAATAAAAATAACAAAGTCAACATTATAATACAATATTAATGTTGACCAATAAATATGTTCTATAGTAACATATTCTCTGATTCCAAACCTTCGCTAACTTGCGGCCACACTCATTCATGAGAAAGGCTATGGGAGTAAGCCCTACATAAATCCGGAGTGGAGCCCTGAACACAGTTTGGTGATCACGCTGTAACTATTCCGGTACCTTCTGCAGCCAAGCTGGTGTCAAAAGTCATGCTTCGAATTCCTAAGGTCGAGAGAGGGATCCTGACGACTGGGCAGCCCTGGATCTCTTACATTTTTGCCCAGACCTGCGCTCTGGAGAGGCCAATCCAGCCTCACTTTACAGTGAGGAATTAACACGGGAGACAGCGTTACGAGTAATAAGCCTAACTTGATTGGCGTAGAAAACGGGGCTACGGATTGTTTCTGACGGTGGGAGAGATCATCGCGTCTCAGTAGTCAGCTACCGCTTGCCTAAGCTCGGCAGCCCCCAGCCAGTACCACCTACCACATAAGGAACCCAAATATAATAGAGCTTTCGAGTGTGATTCTGGCAAGAACCGTCAGGATTAGTGGTAAAGTGGTGGGAGAAAAGCAGACCAGTCTAGAGGATCTGAACAGGCAGGGGCAGAGAGACAGGGAAGGAGGGTCCCCTCAGACCCCGAACATCCCCTGCTTCCATGCTAAAAAAAACGCTTCCTTCTGGCCGCCGCTTTCAACTCCCTCAATGTAATCTGAATAGCACTCGAAACTCATTTGTTCCCTCGACAATTACTCTAATGAATGAGTAACTGTCCTTCGTTCCCTTCATCTCTGAAAGTCTTCCCTGCCAGTTTGACACTGAGTGAGCTGAGATGCTTTGTGATTTATGAGATGATTTAACTTATGTAACTTAGTAGTATTTATTTAACGTATTTAACTTATCTTAACTTATTTAACCGATATAATGTTATCACTAATTTTACATTTTTATGTTGCATGTACATTTGTTTTATTTGTTTTAATATGCTGCTACACTCCAAAATAATTTCCTCCCTAGGAACAATAAAGTATTGTGATTGTGATTGATTGTGATTGATTCAATGGGTACTTGGCGCTTAGTGCTTAGGCACCACAAGCAGAGTGAACACTGCACCAGGCAAAACACAACAAATTAAGAAGTACCCAGCACTTCGGTTCGCAAGCTTGAACGTAGGACCATGTGTCCTGGTATCTTAGATGACCTGACACAGGTAAATGACAGCAGGAAAACAACCATTAGTGATAGAGAGCTCGCCAGATTCGATGTCAGCATCGCGGCTCTCAATGAAACAAGACTTGCCTCCAGTGGATCTCTGAGGGAAGAGAACGTCACTTTCTTGTGGAAAGGGACGGAGCCCGAGGAACCTCACCTGTACGGAGTTGGTGTTGCTGTCAAGAACACTCTACTTGATTCTGTGGTGCTTCCCACTGGCGGCACTGAGCGTATCATATCTATCCGTCTCATCACGGCTGCACGGTTTGTGCACAATTTCAGCAACTACGCCCCTACCTTGGGGGCTTCCGAAGACATCAAGGACCATTTCTATGATAAGCTTGACTGCCTGATTGTCAATAATCCAAAAGCTGAGCCCCTCATCCTTTCTTGGCGATTTTAATGCCAGAGTAGGCTCAGACCATGAGTAACGGCCGTCCTGCATTATATACCACGGCACTGGGAGGATGAACGACAATGGACACATACTGTTGGAGCTATGCTCACTTCACAAAGTGTCATGGAAGCATCCAAGGTCTCATAAATGGCATTAATTGGATCTCGCCATCGCCAGACGCTCCGCTCTGAACAACGTCCTAACAACAACCATCGTATGCAGTAAAGTGAGAATGTCACCACACAAACTGAACCGCAATCGCATCAATGTTGCTAGAACTGCAGACCCACGGCGAAGAGATCAATTTGTAATCGACAGGACCTTCCAGAACAGGATGTCACAGCAATGTGGAACACCCTCAGCCATGTCACCTACAATGCAGCGATAACTGCATTTGACAAGAAAGAAAGGTCAAACCAAGATTGGCTCAACGCTAACCTACATATGATCGTACCGGTCATCGAAGCCAATCGAGAAGCCCTCCTTACTCACAAACACAATCCATGCGAGAAGACATTGTCGGCTCTCAGATTTACACGAACCATTGCACAACGCAGCTCTCAGATCTACACGGAGCACCGCACAACGCCCCGCAAGAATATGTGTTATTAACTACTGGCTGAAACAATTTGTGCGAGAATATCCAAAGCACAGCCGACTGTGGGAACGTACGCGGCATGTACATCATTAATCACTAATATCCACATCAACGGAGATGCTCACAGATCGAGATCAACAGTTGTAGCTGTGGGTAGATTTGGGTTGAACATTATTCAGAACTACACTCCCGAGAAACAGTCGTTACAGACTCTGCTCTCAACGCCATCAAGGACTTCCCTATGATGGACGAGCTGGACAGTGAGCCCTCGATCGAGGACCTGAGCAAAGCTATCGAGTCCCCCTCTTGCGGCGAGGCACCAGGAAATGAAAGCATACCACTAGATGTGATCAAGTGTGGGAAGCCCGCCTTACTATAGCACTTCCATCACCTACTCTGTCCCTGCTGGAATGAAGGAGCAGTACCTCAAGAAATGCGGGATGCTGCATTTGTGACCTTGTACAAAAACAAAGGCGACCGCAATAACTGCAACAACTATAGGGGCATATCATTATTTGGCATTGTGGGCTCTTGCTAATCACACTTGTGAAACTTGCTTCTCGTGCTTACCCAGAATCCTAGTGTGGATTCATCGCAGGGAGATCCGCCATCGATATGATATTCTCAGTATGCCCGCTCCAGGAAAAGTGCTGAGATCAAGGAATGCCCCAGTACATGGCGACCTAAATAAGGCTGTTGATCTTGCCAGCAGAATGGGAATCTTCCGCCTGCTTGAGAAGATCGGCTGCCCTCCTAATGTACGCAGAATGGTGGTTTTCTTTCACGAGAACATGAAAGACACAGTTGTGTATGATGGTTCGACGTCGGAACCCGTCCCCGTCTGCAGTGGCGTCAAGCAAGGCTGCGTTCTCGCTCCAACGCTGTTTTAAATAGTCTTCTCACTCCTGCTGTCGTATGCATTCGACTCTTCCTCAGACGGCATTTACCTGCACACCAGATCTGGTGGGAAGCCGTTCAAACTGGCACGTCTGCGTGCTAAACCAAAGGTAACAGAGGTGTGCGTCGGGGAACTGCTTTTGCGGATGAAGCAGCACTCACTTCCCATTCAGGAGAGGCCCATCAGGGGCAGGTTAATCGCTTTGCAGACGCCTGCAGAGAGTGTGGACTCACAGTCAGCCTGAAGAAGACAAATGTCTTTGCGAGGGATGCCTGACAACTCTCGTCTATCACGATCAATGACTATACCCAGGAGGTAGTATAACACTTCACCTGACTCGGGTTAAACATCTCCAACAACCTTTCGCTGGACACTGAGATAAACAGGTACATCGGAAAAGCTGCAGTCACTATTGCCAAGCTGACCAAAAGAGTATGAGAAAACACGATGCTCACCTGACTGAGAATACCACGATAATAGTCTACCAGGCCTGTGTGCTGAGCACCCTTCTCTATGACAGCGAATTATGGACCACCTATTTGCGTCAGGTGCGCCGCCTCAACACCTTCCACATGCGGTGCCTCAAGCGCATCTTCGGTATCATCTGACATGACGGTGTCCCGTGCAGCGACATGCTGGACCGTGCTAAAATCTCCAGCATGTACTTAATGCTGAGCCAGAAACGTCTCTGCTGGCTGGGCCACGTACTGCGCATGGAGGACGGCCGTTTGCCGAAAGACAGCCTCTATGGACAACTCACCACTGTTGTAAGGCCAGTGGGACGCCCAGCCCTCAAATTCAAGGACGTCTGCAAGCGCGACCTGAAAGCCTGTGGCATCAGCCGAAAATTGCACTACTTGGCGTCAGACTGCAGATAGAGGCATTGGGTGGGGTGATGGCAAGAGACACCAGCATGCGGCTGAGAAGAGGATGCGGCACAATCAACAATCAGAACTACCACCGTCATCCTGTTTCGTATGCTCTGGCTGCGACCGGGACTGTCACTCCCGAATCGGACTGCACAGCCATAGCGGACGCTGCCACATCTCCACAAACTGAAAACAGGGCTTATCATCATCGTCTCTCGAGACTACGCTCTTCTTACTACACATAGTAACATCACACAGAACAAAATCAACGCAAACATTATTTCTTGTAATTTTTATTTTACTGATATGGAGAAACTCAAGAGATAACATTTATAAATAAACGAATACTAGTACCACCTACCGTCACTTATCAACAGTTTCTGCACAAGCATGCTTCTTCCGTTACGCATCATCTGCGAACGGAAACATGAGGACGATAGTCTTGATGTGTAATAGACATACCCGTCTGCTTCATATAAGTCGCCACATTTTGAATCTGAAACATGACGCCAATTGAATTTAGCTACACGTTTAAATGAGACAATTAATATGTGCGATATGCCTGAACAATTACCTGTTGCCGTGGATAACAACATATGTATTTGTTTTATATATTTGTAATCGTGAAAACAGATTCCTGCGCACACTATGTATATGATCCGGCCCATAGGCTGGGTGCGATTAGTTCACACGAACCCCTCCACCCTCGCTGAAGTAAAACTGGTCTGCTTGAGGAAAAAAGACCGCCGGAATAAAAACTTTGAGGTTTTTGGTGAGCCTGCAGGGGGATGCAGTTGCAAGTCTCAACGGGGTGCTGCTGGATAGTGTTTGATCATATGCCAAAATGGATGGTCTTGTTACCTAGTATACATCCCTAAATATGAATGCGATCGTGAAACATTTTGTTATGATGGTGATGATATGTGTGTGTATGTGCGTGCGTGCGTACGTGTTTGTATGTGTGTGTGTGTGTGTGTGTGTGTGTGTGTGTGTGTGTGTGTGTGTGTGTGTGTGTGTGTGTGTGTGTGTGTGTGTGTGTGTGTGTGTGTGTGTGTGTGTGTGTGTGTGTGTGTGTGTGTGTGTGTGTGTGTGTGTGTGTGTGTGTGTGTGTGTGTGTGTGTGTGTGTGTGTGTGTGTGTGTGTGTGTGTGAAAATGTATCAATCAAATAATGACAGCAATCGCATTGCCCTGCCCACCATAACGCCAACGACGTACCTGACAAGGCTCCGTCCATCCCTTCTAAGAATCCTGCAGACATGTATCTGGAGACGTAACTGGAACTGGCTACGTAGTAGTTCAACCAATCGCTGCCACGGTAGTTTGCCGGGAACTTGCACTCATCTAGATGCGTATTAAAGAATGCATAACATGTATCATCTCCACATTATAACTAGAAAGGAGATAGTCACAGCGATGACATAGACACCGACGACCAACGGTATAAATTATGTAGGGATGTTTTTATTCAGACTTGTTGCTCAGTAATGTCACATATTGTGGATAAAACTAACTGAATTCATATAAAGCTACCATAGTCACTGGTCACATGGAACAAAGAGAATTGGTTGTCACGGTACAAAAAGTATGATTAGTCGAAGAGAGAGACGGATGGACAAGGGAGGCACAGAGAGAAAGGGGAGGTACATTTTATATGTTTATTTTATTTTATTTGAATATTGAAGTGCAATCGAAATAGCTTGTTGTGATATTTTGCTATACGAAGAGCATACTTACTCATGTCACAGTTGGGACCGGTGAATCCAAGGGCACATTCACACTTGTAGGAGTTCATGCCGTCAATGCACGTTCCACCATTGGCGCATGGGCTCGAAGCACACTCGTCGATATCTATCAAATATGTTAATATACAATTTGTATGACCAATTTAAAAGCAATAATAATAATAATTATTATTATTACACAACAACGCTTCATATGCAAAACACACATATGTTTAAATATGTGCCATTTAAATTATACTTTCATGTGTCTTTATAGTAAACGTAAGTTCTTATATAGCGCTGTATCCAGTCACTAGGACTGCTCGAAGTGTTCTACCCTTTATTCCGTCGCATACCTTTTAAATCGAACACCATCTCGACTTCTCTGGGAAGCATTCAGCTTCGTTCCAATTAATGTGCGAAAACTATTCATACACAAATATCCATCACTATCTATAGCAAGGTACTCAGTCATACAGCTGAGTGAACTGGAGCAACGCAGAGTGAACGAACTTGCTCATGGTTCAACACGGCAGCAAAGGATTCGAACCCGGTTCTATCGATTGAGAGTCATAACGAAATATGAAAATATAAAAATGTCTATGTGCACACACAATCATAATTACAAAAAAACACCTGCATACAAGGTCAACACACTTAACACATATATAACAATCATAACACTGAAATGTGTGACGAATTCGTGGTTATGATTTCTTCCTCTCATTCGAGAATCCAAGGGAACATTCGTAAGCTGTGATATGATTCCAGTTGTTAGTAAAATGTTGTATGATGTATATTAGTATGTTCCATGTGTTGATATTTAGGCAAATGTGTTGTATATTGTATATCACATCAGTTTATGATATGATGTTTGTATTTCATTTACAATGTTGTTAAAATATAAGTTGTGACAGGTTTTAGTTGTATTTAGGCAAGTGTGTTGTGTATTAGTGTGGCCCATGTATTAACAAGTGTGGTGTGCGTATGTCACATCCACGTATAATATAATTATTGTATTAATATGTTGATGTCGAGATTTCAATTATTATATTATGTTAGAATGTGTGTTGTAAAATATTTTCAGTTGTTAGTATTTAGGCAAGTGTGTTATGTATTAATATATGCCATGTCTTGGTATTTAGGCCAGTGACCATATATTGTATGAATTACGTATGTTTATAAGTTAACAAAAACACTGTTGAATTTGGACTGTATAACTGTTTTGATTTTAATAATATATGGGATTAAATAACAGTATAATAACTACTAACGATAATAATAATTGAAATAATTTACCAGTTGAAGTTGAAACTGCACATCGCACCGATAGGCATTGGCATACCGAAGAATGTATTTACAAATGCGAAATCTACTTGCAATGAAGTAGTAGAACATTAATACTCATAGTAAAACATGCAGAAATATCACAAACGCCCTTATTTCTGTATAGAAACACCAAGTACCCAATATAATTTAACTCCCACCAATTCGCCCAGCTTTAATTCGCAGAACACAGCTGTGCGAAAAAGAAATGGAATTTTATTCGCAGAACCCATTTCTGCGAATAAGGATTGGCTTTCAACTCGCAGCATTTGCATTTACAATATAGTTTTGTGACCCCGGAAATGTTCTATATCCCCACCAGTGTTGCAGTCGGGACCAGAATTTCCAGCCGGACATTCACGTGTGTAGGTGTAAACACCTTTATGAATCACATGTGAATTATATATTCACACTTCTATAACGTCATGATGAAATATGAAACGGATACACAAATAACACAGGGGCACCTGTTGTGGAAATATTAAAATTCCTACACTATTATGATATATATTAAACTCGGAGAAAATCATTTACAGTACTTGTCAAGACAATATTTGCACATTTAGCAGACACAATTAACCTATTTATATAAAATATGAATTAATGTGAAAATCACAAGACTGACACATGTGACGAATTCATGTTCATTGCCATTGTGCAAGGGTCGCTACCTGCGATGATTATATAGGCGATATGCTTCCGTATCAGCTGTATTAAGTCCATATACTTTAATAAGCAACAATGTTGTCATTTTATACTAACACAACGTTGTAGGATCACTGCAAAGTAACATATATAAACATAATATGTTCGACACACATGACGGTTTCACGCTCGTCGCAACTGTTCAAGATTCGCTACATATTCTGATTGTCTCTATGTAGATATGCGGTAGCATCGGCTGTGCTAATTCCAAATGTACACATTATGAACAGGATCTACCGAATCGAGAACGTGACAGTAGATGGTGGAAACGCCACCGCCGACACTTGAAGTTGATAAATATTGTCAACACTATAAAATGTGGCTAATTTCTACTTGTCCGCAACATTCATTGCAATGTTTTTTATCTCACCGAATGACCTCCATAATTAAACCGAGAGACAGAAAAACCTGTTTTCCAGTAATCTTTGTTTGCATCGTAATAAGACGAGAATAATGTATAATTCTGTTGATTTCAAAGTAACTCGTAAGCAATGTTGATTAATCTTATATAAGGTAAAACTTACTGGTTTCGCAAATGGTGCCTGTGAAACCGGCAGCGCATACGCAGGTGTAGGAGGTTCTTGTATCGACACATATCCCTCCATGAATACAAGGATTTTTTATTTCGCAAAAACTCATTTCTACAAAATAAAACAAATTGAACAATTAGCATTGTTTTAATTAACATTAGCTACATCCAAATGTGTTCTAACCTCGTACCATCATTGACATATGGGTTCGAACCACATTTGTCGTATCCATCGAACACATTAATATACATTCATGTGTTCATTTACTAAGCAATGATCATAATAGAGGAACATTACCCCTACTTATGTCAAATTAATGGAATTACATTTAAGAAAGCATCAGGATGTATATTTTGTATTATTAATTGCTGTTTATATTGTACTAGCGGAGTTACCCGGGCAAAGGGCAGTCACATGCGCTAAAATTTATTGGAAATTGTGACCATCAAATCCCCACTGACTCTAAAAAAATTCGAAACAAATTTCAATCTACAAAATGATCACATATAGTATTCCAGCCCCACATATGCAAAAATTACGGAGTTTAATGCCATTTAAAAACTGTGACCTCCTAAGATCCGATTAAAATTAAACGAATTAAAAAAAATCCAAATCGACGGATCATACCCAATGGGCCCGCTAGATCACAAAGAAAATGTTAGCCCAATACATAACAATCTAACGGAGATATGGATCCTGTTGTGTACTTGTATGCCAGTGAATATCACCATCGAATAAGTATAATTCAAGAAACATTTAATTGGCAGAACAACTGAAAAAAACACATGTGGTCACTTCCACAAAACAAGATGGCAGACACTATAAAGCAATTGGTCAGAGTCTGGGCAATCGTCACTAGAGGGTGGTTCAATGATAACAATGAGTGCCACTGACACACAATAGCATGGACTGCAATGTCAGTTAATACAACATATAGTTCATATAGCATAGAATGAGAAACATGACAGATCCTCAGACTTACAAAGAAACAGCCAGACAGAGAACCGTATTGTTTTATAACATAGATTCTATTTCGAGCTGTCCATTTGTTCCAATCAGCACTCCGACAAAGTTTGTGCTGAAATAATTGATCAATTTGTCTAATGCACGGTTGTTTACGGGATCGGCACACTTATGTCAATTAACTTAGGACACATGCAGACTGTTATACACAAACCAAAATCCAACATCACGTTATTGTGGTACTATATCAGGTTCACGAGGTTGGGGAACTTGATACATTGTTAGTACTACCAAAAATTTCCAGGTCAATTGAAATTTCATATACACATATAGCTTCTGCTATTTTATCAGCAGGATACTCTACTGTAGCAATGAAAAAATAAACAAACACATGATTTGAGCTACAAGGTTTATGCTCCACTGTCTCCTTATTGTAATCCTCTACAACCGTTTATTTGTTTCTAACTGTTTACCGTCTGTACAGTTGATCCCACGCCAGTTACGAATGTAACGTTCTTGGTGACCAATTTACAACACCCGAACCCCAATCGGTTCGGTTGACGTACTGTTCTTGTGGGCCTAGAACGACCACCCGATACTGCAGTTTCGTGTTCTTTGTTAATTTTCACAACATTTGCAATGTCACGATTGTCCGTCATATCGACAACATGTCTGATAACTGGTGTTCATCTCATAAACAGAACGTAGTCTGTCGACGGTTACATTGTCATATTTATCTTCGAAGTGTATTCAAAAACACTTACCCCAACGGCGCACAACCCGAAAGGGACCCGTATACTTCGGTTGGAATGAACGCTGGACCTTATCCACACGAACGAGTACTTTCTTTGTAGTCCAAAGGTCATGTGGCGCATTTTAGCCTACCCACGGGTTCTCGGTGAAACGTTGGGCCGCCATGGCCGATGCCAACTCTCTGCCGAATACTGAGGCATTGTCGATGTTGGCTCGCTGAACGACCAACAGACCCGGCAACGCCGGCTGTTGTCCAGTTACCACTACGGATGGCGAGACACCCGTGTCCAGGTTTGTTGCTGCACGTAATCCAAGCATCACCCAAGATAACTCGCCAAGCCGAGCGCGTATCGAGTTTTTCAAACAGCGATGCATCCGCGATGTTGTGGATGATAGCTTGTTGTTGGGTCGCGGGTAATTCCCATCAACCGGCAAACCTCCACCCACAAGTCAGACACGAACGGCGATCCCCGGTCTGACGGTTGAATGCACCAACACTTTTGCACAAGCTTTTGCGTTCGCCGCCTCTCCGTACATTGTAATTGGAAACGCTTCTGGCCAAGCTGTCCATCTGTCGATTACAGTGAGCAACGAGTTATTTCCTTCACACGCTGGATTCAGTGGGCCGACGAGATCTACGTGGATATGACTGAATTGCCTGGTCGGCGTTTTTGTATGCACCTGGACTTTCGCTTTCTGACATGCCTCGCATAATTTGGTCCATTCTGCAACATCCTAACCCATGCCTTGCCACGAGTATGAACGTTTGATAAACACAATGCCGGCCTTTACACATGGGTGTGCCAGACCGTGGAGATTGTCGAATACGACACGTTGCAAAGCCTTTGGAACTAGGACGCGTGCCTCCGGTGTCTGCCCAAACAAGTGTTTTGTCCGCACACTCCATCAAATCCGGCTTGAATCTTGACGACGAGGTGCTGTGATGCTTGATCCATTGCAGTAATGCTTTGTCGTCCTCCTGAGCAACGCGAAATTCTCTCGGTGCCGGCACGGTAACAGCTGCGGACGGGTTCGGCGTGAAAATGGCCTTACAAACCAAGACTGATGCGGCATATTCGTCAACTCCAACGACCGTACTCGAAGTGCAAGGAGCCTCTGTCGCCGGAACAAACACCGGTGCCCGGAGCTGCTTAGTTTGTAGATCTCGCTGTCGCTGTAATTGTGACAAAAACACGTCATCAATCAACTCCTCGTCGTGAATTGCTTCCTCTGGCAACGAATCCTCTGTCAACAATTCGTCTTCTAAACCACAGAAGGAAGAGCCGTTTGAATGAATCGTCTCTTTATGCTGCAGCTTACAGCGCGACAATGCAATTGCAACAGTACTTCTCTTGCCCTTCATATAGTGGAGTTGGTCAAAAAATTGTGCTAATTTGAGCAAATGGCGTCTTGGCATTGGGAGAGCCTATCTGCCTTTTCGGTCAAGGCACCTACTAGAGATCCGTCCTAACGATGATCGGTTGACCTTTTAGATAGGAGCGGAAATTATCTACCGCACAGGACACTTTGACAAGTTCTACAGTATGTATGTCGGGGGCTAAGTAATTGAGTTGCGCTTTGTTAAGCTGTTTACTCCAGAAGCTTAACGGCTTCCACGTTCCCCGTTGGAATTGAACTAGGACACCCCACGGTGACATTGGATGCATCATGGATGAGGGGCAGGATGAGTTTCGAGGTAGCGGTTTCAAAAATAACATCTTCTGCCTTAGTGTAGGTTTCAGACATCTTAATGTTCTCACTCACGGTCCGTTTTGCTGAAGACGCATTGCTCACTTCTGCGGCCTCCAATAACGGCAAGAGTTGTAAATCGAGTTAGCGAAATTTGTCAAGAGCTCCCACCATGGTTTTTCGAAGATCTTGCACTGTTTCACGAATATCGCACTCCTCTTTCACGCTTTCAAGTCGGGTAGCAATATTCATTATGTGTCTCTTGGCCGACGATCGACGCGATAGAATAGTCTGCAGACGCTCAACCATCCGGATATTTTAGCTTGTATACGCTATTATAGGCAGACCCACGATACACGACCGAGCACGAGGGGTGTCCGTGTGCAGTTTAGCGTAATGCGACAAAGCAGTGGCCGGTTACATGAAGGGCTAAGAACTTTCTTAACGCTAAGATGATTGTCTTAGTAAATGACGTGTTTTTTAATACAAGCGAACATAAGATTTTATCCAAACTCGTGACCCTAAGTACTTGCGTAACTTTAAGAATGCTTCATGAAATCGGCCCTTGGTGTGTGCGTTCAGCCGTGACGAGCTCGATCAAACATGTGAATGGACCAAATGTTTTCCTTCTTTAATTGCTGTTGTCTCACCTCTGTTACTCAAAGCATGACATAGATGCACTTGTATCACGTCAGGGTCACCACTTATAGTTTCTGCTATTTTACCAGCGGGACACACTATTGGAGCAATGAAAGGATAAACACGTACTTTGAGCTAGAAGGTTTATTCTCCACTGTCTCCTTATCATAATCCTCCACAATTGTTTATTTGTTACTAACTGTTTACCGTCTCTACACACACATGCAGAAGAAGCTTTCCGGAAACTAACGTGTAATATACCACAGTTTTTATGCAAGTTACGTAAAACGTTTCTAATTGAGGTTTTCTTTTCGTCCGAGGGGTCTGATATGAACTCATAAAAGATTGACACCCGAGAGGTAAGCCATCTTGGAAGAAAACGTGAACACACATATTCACACACATACAAACACGTACACACATACGTACAAACATACTTACATACTTACATACATACATACATACTTACATACATACATACATGCACACATACATGAATACGTGCATACGTGCATACGTGCATACGTGCATACGTGCATACGTGCATACGAGCATACATACATACGTACATACATATATACGTACATACGTACATACGTACATACATACATACGTACATACATATATACGTACATACGTACATACGTACATACATACATACATACATACCTTCATTCATACGTACATACATACACACATACATACATACATACACGCATACAGACATGCATACATACATACATGCATACATATATGCATACATACATGCATACATACATACATGCATACACACATCCATACATACATGCATACATACATACATACGTACATACGTACATACGTACATACGTACATACGTACATACGTACATACGTACACACATACATACATACATACATACACGCATACACGCATACATACATGCATACATATATGCATACATACATGCATACATACATGCATGCATACACACATCCATACATACATGCATACATACATATATACACGCAAACATACATGCATACATACGTAAATACATACATGCATACGTGCATACGTGCATACGTGCATACGTACATACGTACATGTGTGCATGCATGCACACATGCATACATACATACTTACCTTGCTGAACTATGTGCTTAAGTGTAATAGATGTATCTTGCTGCAATATTCAGGTATAGAAAATGCAAACTTACGGATGTAACAATTGGTACCGGCGATTCCAAGGGGACATTTACACGTGTAGGAATTCACTGCATCAGTGCACGTTCCACCATTGGCGCATGGGCTCGAAGCACACTCGTCGATATCTATACAATATGATAATATAATATTTATATGTTCATTTAGCAAGTTTGCATAGTCGTTCTAAAGTAGCACATATAGGCATAGCAAGTTAGACTCAGTTCACGTTACTCTAACGCAAGGTTGCAGCGTCGTCCTAAAGTAGCACATATAGGCATAGTAAGTTAGACATGTTTCACGGTTTTTTTTTACTGTTCAAGAGTGGCTACATGTTTTGATTGTCTGTTTTAAGATATGCGGTAACATCAGCTATGCTAATTCAACATGTACACATAATCAAGACAATCTACCGGATCATATAGTTGTCGAGAACATTACTTAATTGTAGAAAATGATACCGCCGACATTTGAAGTCAATTAAGGTAGGCAACACTACGGTCGTTAGCAAGTGCTATGTAAAGAAGCTACGTTCTACTTGTACGCAACATTCATCGCGATACTTTTAACTCACCATATGAGCTCCATAATTATTATAAATAATGAGGTCAGAATATTATAAAATTACAGTTGGTTTCATCGTCACGCGAAGGACATGTTGACAATTAAGTAAGACAAAACTTACTGATGTCGCAATAGATGCCTACGAAACCAGCAGCACATTTGCAGGCTTACGACGTTACTGTATGATAACAATAGCAATATAGGATGTGCAAAGACTTCGTTTTTTAGTTGACTACACTTATACAGTATGGCAGTACTATTTGAAAGCTTAGACTTAACACTTGCTATATGGTCTTTCCAATTCAACTTATCATCGATCAACTTGGACACTCGTACTCTATCAATGTTTACACCTTTGGTTTATATGTCAACATTAACAGTACAGTCGGAAGGTACGCCCCCCATGCACCCAGTGGATTTCTAAATGAAAGTTACTGTTTTGCAACCCTGAAGGTGTCTAGTAAACAGATATGGATGTTCACATTTCAAAATAATGTCTGGAGGGGTCCGTTTGACGGCCATTTTAGATTTTGTTACGCGCGACTGGTAAATCAAGGATATCCATAACTTTTGAACTAGTCATCGTACAAAGACAAATGAACCCACTTTTTCGTATAACTGTGGCATGAGGATGTCGCTTGAGATGGTCATCGTGACGATTCAACGAGATATTTTGCCTCAAAATGCACATAATACCATATTTTCAAGCTTGAAATAGAGTTAAATACTAAGTTAAGGATAGGTGATTGCACATAAGCACAGACTCAACATTATATGCCACTACTAGGCAGAAAATGGGGTAATTATGAGTCCAAGTAGAGAGGAAACTACACAAAAGCTATCAACTACGATCAGTATCTACATCTACTCAAGTACTATCTACCCGTAACTTACCCTCGACACTACACACTAATTTTAGTGCAATTTTTTATAATTTGTATAAATTTATATGTACATACATAAATGATTTGTCTTAATATACAACTATTAATTCACTGAACTTCAACTTTTCATCGGTAGTCTTCATCAGGAACAGTTTGTCCTCTGCTCGCCAGATGGCGTGGCGGCAGACTTTCCAACTCGTGACTCAATCAAGCGACAGTGGTTGAAACATTGAAGTGAGTGAATTAATAGGTGTATATTAACAAAAATTGTTTATGTAATTATTTTTCCAACTTGACGAATATTTTAACGAATTATATGTGTATTAATTGTTATACTTATTTATATTAGTTTTAAAGTTTAGTTTTAAAAGGGGAGGTTATAACACTTCTGGTGGGCGACAATAGGAGCATTTGTTAGTATCTGTATCTGTATTAGTTTTATGTACATTTGATGTATTAATTTGTTATTATACCAGATGAGGTATTTCAATGCGCCATATACCTTGCTGACTTGTATTTAACTTTTTCAGAGTAGTGTAATGATACAACTGTGGTGGTGGTGCCTAGCACTTGGCTACCAAGAAACGAAAGCGTGATTGATCGGAAGTATACCAGAAGCGCCTTCCGACCTGCATTATACACATCATTGGCATTGACCATGGCCCCTTTACATAATTTACCAACGTCAAGGGACCAGCAGCTGATAGGTTCGCGCAACTTCATGGTATTCGTGGTAAAAGACTTGCCGAGCCTCACAATTCATTTCATCGCATGGCATATGTTTGTCGTCTCATCCCTGAGAGTCTTGACGGTGTTGATTTAGAAACAATTGGGTATCACCGAGGGTGCTACCGGCGCTTCAAAACCAAGTTGGATCGTTTGGAGGGTACAGTAGATACTTCAACAGAAGCATCAGCGTCACACTCTCCTCGAAAATCGCCATCGTCCTCTGCAGGGCCACTATGCATCTTCTGCGAAAGGCTTGAGATAAAGGTATCCGGGAAGACTCAAGAGAGAATCAACTTTCCATTATGGAACAAGAGGCCGGCTGCTTGGAAGGAGGTTGAGCTTCGAGCCCTAGCATTGGGATATACCCGTCTGCATCGCGAGGTCAAAGGCAAAGATCTGTATGCCGCTGAAGCTCAGTACCACCTTTACTGTCGCAATTCGAGCAACACCAAGTACCGCAATCATGTTCGTGCACAGAGGCGAACCGACACCCGTAATCTTGACACAGAACAAGGTCGCAAGACTGCTGCACACCAGCAGTCATTCAGATCTGTGGTAGAATTTATTGATGATCATGTGATTGAGTAGAATGATGTGGTGCAGCTCTCCTCTCTGCGGCTCCTCTACATCAAGGAACTATAACAAAATGGCTACCTAACGCCTGACTATAGGAGCGAGAAACTCAAGAACCGACTCGTGGTTCACAAAATCAGTAAGCAAATTGCTTTCACCAACGTGAATGCAGGTGTCAAGGGCTTTGTCACATACAATCTGGTCTACGATGCCAGCATCACGGTTGCGGACGCTGTGGCCTACGCGTACAACCTCGGCTCCAAGATCAAGTGTGATGATGCACCTCTCTTTCTCCGAGAAGTGATCCTACGAGCCTTCAGCGTGTCCAAGTCACTAACCTGGCCTCCCACAACTCAAGACCTCGAGATCAAGTCCGAGGATCTCCACCCTCCAGACCTGATCTTTTTCCTCAACATTGTTATGTCTGGAGAGGCAGAGGTTGGGGAGAGGTGAGAGAAGACGATACGCCTCGTGCTGTCTATTTGCCAAGACCTCTGCCGTGCGGTGACGAAGGGTGAGTGGAAGCTGCCGAAACACATCCTCCTCTGCTGCACAGTCCGGCACCTGTACCGCAGCAAGCAACTGACCATCATCCTCAACAGACTCGGCCACTCTGAGTCCTACGACTTCGGCCTGGAACTCAAGACGGCCATGGCTAAGGCCATCAATGAGGTGTCGACCTACATGACTCCTCAGACTATCACTGGGGAAGGAAACGACGTGTTTTATCTCGAATGGGATAACCTAAACGAAATCACTATCAATGTCCATGGCACTAATGTCGTGAATAGTGCAGGCGACATCATGAGTCAGGAGGTGAAACCTGGCTTCGATAGCATGCAGGAGCGGGCTTGCCGCTCTATGACCGGGCTAAGAGTTGGTGACTCAAGATGGATACCCCCTAAACCCTCCCTCCTCTACATACTTACAAACAAGTAGGACCCAAATTCCCAGATGGAGCCGCGTTCACACATCGTACGGAAGTGGGAAGCAGCCGGTCCCTGCATTTGGTGGATTCATCTCCGCCACTGGAACGAAGCCCGCCAGGAAGTCGACTATTGATTACGTTACCCCATATTGATTACTTTACCAGCCATTCACCGAGTACTGTCTAATCTAGGAGCTACTGCGACTGTCTGAAGAAGCTACCTCCGAGGTCGGACAGAAGTACGTCCTCAACACGTTCGACCTCGATGGGTGCAGATAATTACAAGTCGCATGTAGTCACCCCAGGACAGTTCCACATTTTGATGAATTACAAGTTCATGGGCTCGGGCTATGCTGAGATTATCCTCGAGGCTGGTCTCGTCACCAGCGGCTGCCTGAACAGTGTCCTCATTGTGAAGGCATATGCAAAGGCGCTATTCTGTCTGAAGACTGTCTGTGAGGCGATGGAGCGGCTACTGATGGAGAAGATTGAACAGGAGGAAAACGTCCATGTAAACAACCAAGTGGCCCTCCTCAACCTGGTCAAGTCCTGCAGTCGAGGGAAGCATCATCGTTAACAAGTACGTGGAGTTTGAGGACAATGTGCGTGCCGGTCACCTGGGCAAGACCCCTACCTTCTGGTTCGGCTTCATTGAGCACACGCGCATCATCCTCATGCTAATCTATTCTGTGAAGACCAACAACCTCAAGCTCTTCCACAAGTGCAATGGGGAAATGGCAAACCTTTTCTTCGCATTTGATGGCCCGAACTACTCCAGGTACTTGGACTGGCTGGAGGTGTTCTTAACCAACATCGACCTGTCTCACCCTGGCGCGAAGGAGCTTCTCGAGAAGGGCGGCATCACAGTGGCACGGTCACTCATTCCCGGTGCACTCAGCGCAGTCGACAAAACCAAGGAGGATACATTCATGTAGTTCGCCAAGTCGGCAGGAGGTCTAGTAGGGCTGTTTACAATGTTCGGTGCTTATCAGCGTTGGTGCCGCACCGTGTGGATTGAAGTACAATCGAAATATCTTGCTGTAAATATTTAGTTTTATGAAGGGCATACTTACTCATGTCACAGTTGAGACCGGCGAATCCAAGGGCACATTCACACGTATAGGAGTTCATGCCGTCAATGCACGTTCCACCATTGGCGCATGGGCTCGAAGCACACTCGTCGATATCTATCAAATATGATATTGTAATTTTTACATGTTCATTTAGTAAACAATGCTTTTGTTATTTTACACTAAGACAAGTTTGCATCGTCGTCCTAAAGTAGCACATATAGGCATAGTAAATTAGACACAGTTCACGTTACACTAACGGAAGGTTGCTTCGTCGTTCTAAACGGTATAGTAAGTTTGACACATTTCAAGTTTTTTGCCACTGTTCAAGAGTGGCTACAGAACAGAACAGAACAGAACAGAAGTGGATTTATTTATCCAGATTGTACATCCAATAATTATATGACAAATTATAATATAAAAAGGTGTACAATGAGGATGATGGAGACTCCCACTAAGACTTGAAAAGAAGTCGCTACCGTGGGAACCACACATAGTATAATTATAGTTCAGTTTCTGTTGAAAGAAAAAAACATGTTGCCTATTATCTAAGACATAAGCAGTAACATAAAATAAGATACATCGTCAGTGAAAAAAAACAAGATAAATTATTTTATTATAAGATGTATGTTCATAGAATGTGGTGCGGTAAGCAGTATTTTATGGTGTTTGGGTGTGGGTGACATCATTGTGGTTGATTGCGTATATACATGCAGGCATAACAGTTAATGTTTGTGCACGTGTTGTTGTAGTTAATAATGAAATGGTTCTTAGCGTACTTAAAAAAAACATGTAAACTGTGTGTATACAGTTTAGCTGTCACACTAAGGGAAGTGTTGTTAATTGTGTTTGGTAAACTGTATTTAAGACATAGTTTTGCAAATGAATATTTTGTTCCGTAAATGTGAATTTTGTGTTGATTGCGTGTATTGTGAACATGAATCATGGTATTTGTAGCTATTTTCCAATTTAGCAGATGAACAGGTAATTTGTTATGTATAAATTTATAGTAAAATTTTTATTCTTGAATGGCTAATATCATTTAGTTTTAGTAAGTTTAATTTTTTGAATAACGGGTCAGTGTGAGCATAAAAATTACTCAAAGTTATTATGCGTATAGCCCTTTTCTGAAGTTGATTAATTCTTTGATGTTGTTAAACAGTAAATTATGTGTGGTACTAATAATGTATTATACAATATTATTTTTATTCCCATTGGCAGAATTTGTTTAAGTCTATATAGTATACAGATTATTCTGGAATATTTGTTTGATACATTTTCAGAGTGTTTTTTCCAGTTTAGATGTGTATCCAAAGTTAATCCCAGGAAATTTAAACTGTCAACTTTTGTAATTATACTATTACTGATTTTAGAAATAGGTGTGTTAAATGTTTTTTGGGCTTGTGGAAAACCATGAATTTAGATTTAGTTACGTTAAGAGAAAGTTTATTTATTACTAGCCATTCATTAATTTTGTGGAGTTCTTCATTAATCTGTGTTTCAGCATCATCGGTGTGCGAGATTGTGAAATTGCTCATTGTACTTAATAAAGTAGTGTCATATGCATAGGATATAAAATTGAACATTTGGCTCGATTAAGAAAAGTCATTAATATAAATAATAAACAAAATTGGTCCAAGAATGGAGCCTTGGGGTACTCCGGTTTCTATAGATAATATATCAGATTTTATATAATTAATTTCTACATATTGTGTTCTATTTGATAGATAACTTTCTTAAAGTTTCAGAGACACCCCTCCAATGCCGTTATGTTTTAATTTACAAAGTAATGTATTGTGGTCTAAGGTATCGAATGCTTTAGGTACCTCATTATTATCCATGTAGGTTGGGATTTCGAAAAAGGTTGTTACTTTCAAAATAAGAAGATAGTTGATTTCCCATAATTTTTTCCAATACTTTATATATAGTTGGCAGGAGAGAAATTGGTCTATTGGGTCACCGTTTTTAAATAACGGAATAACTTTGGCCACCTTTAGTTTTTCATGGAATATTCCCGTATTAAAAACGTGATTTATAAGTAGCGTTAAAGATTTTATTATCTTAGGTGCGATTTGTCTTAGCAAATTGGTTGAAATGAAATCAGACCGGGTACTATTTTTAGACGGAAGGTTGTCTATTGTTTTTTGTATAATTAGTTAACTACATGTTTTGATTGTTTGCTTTAAGATATGCGGTAACATCAGCTATGCTAATTCAAAATGTACACATTATGAAGAGAATTTACCGGACCCGATCACATAGTTGTCGAGAACATTACTTAATTGTAGAAAATAACACCGTCGACATTTGAAGTCAATTAATGTAGGCAACTCTACGGTCGTTAGCAAGTGCTGTGTAAAGTTACTACGTTCTACTTGTACGAAACATTCATCGCGATGCTTTTATCTCAACAGGGGAGCTCGATTAATATATCGAGAGATAGAAAAACCTGTTTTTTTCCAAAAATCTTTGTTTGAAACATACAGAGGCTAGAATATTCAAAAATTACAGTTGGCAGGAGAGAAATTGGTCTATAGTTGTTGATTGTTGATAGGTCACCGTTTTAAAATAACGGAATAACTTTGGCCATCTTTAGTTTTTCATGGAATATTCCCGTATTAAAAACGTGATTTATAAGTAGCATTAAAGATTTTATTATCTTAGGTGCGATTTGTTTTAGCAAATTGGTTGAAATGAAATCAGACCCGGTACTATTTTTAGACGGAAGGTTGTCTATTGTTTTTTGTATAATTAGTTAACTACATGTTTTGATTGTTTGTTTTAAGATATGCGGTAATATCAGCTATGCTAATTCAAAATGTACACATTATGAAGAGAATTTACCGGACCCGATCACATAGTTGTCGAGAACATTACTTAATTGTAGAAAATAACACCGTCGACATTTGAAGTCAATTAATGTAGGCAACTCTACGGTCGTTAGCAAGTGCTACGTAAAGTTACTACGTCCTACTTGTACGAAACATTCATCGCGATGCTTTTATCTCAACAGGGGAGCTCGATTAATATATCGAGAGATAGAAAAACCTGTTTTTCCCAATAATCTTTGTTTGAAACATACATATGCTAAAATTACAGTTGGTTTTATCGTCACTTATCACACTAGGATAAGTTGATAATTGATTAAGAGAAAACTTACTGATGTCGCAATAGATGCCTGCGAAACCAGGAGCATATTTGCAGGCGTACGAGGTTACTATATCGTAACAATAGCAATATAGCATGTGCATAGACTGTTAGTTTATTAGCTGACTACACTTATACAATATGGCAAGTAGTATAGTAGGAGGCTCGCAACCCTGATATCCGCAAAATTGAGCGGTATTGTGTTTCGCTCGGTACCGGAAAATATTTTTAACTGAATTAAACACCAAGTAGGCGTTCATCAGGAAAGCTCATGCACCGAACATATAGCAAACCTTAGCAAAGCAATAAAGTCATCCTTACGACAACCAAATCAATAAGAAAGATCATAAACAAAATTAGAACACAACAAGTACGATTTATAGGCGGTATCGTGAGAAAGACAAAGTTAGAACATATAGTAACTACAGGGAAGATAGAAAGAAAAAGATTATTTAGAGGACGCCAGAGAATAGAAAGTATGTCAACATTGTATGGAAGGAGCACAACAGAACTGCTACAAACTACAAACGACCCTGCGGTTTGAGGAGGGGGCATTTTCGCCAACGCCTGTGACAGACATGGCACAATAAAGAAGAAAAAGCAAAATCATCGAGCAGTCAATAGAATGGAACTCTCCTGTATCAATTAATTTGCTAAACTTTTCGAAAAAGCTTTTGACAGCCTAGACCGTGATGTTGTTTGAAACTGTATTCCAGACAAGGTCATCTTAAGAATCAAATGCACATACAAAAGAATGACCTACAGGATCCTGCATTAAGGGAATTCCATAGACACGTTCGACGTAAAGACAGGCCTGAAACAGGGCTACGCAATGTCATCATTTGTCTTTCTGATGGCTGTTGAATGAACTAATGAACTATGGGAACAGCTACAGAAGGAAGGCAAAATAGCATACAGTGGACGCTATGGGGGAAATTTGATGACCCTGACATTATTGATAACGTGTCCCTTCTTTTACACAATCATTGACAACTGTAAGAAAAACACCACTCATAGAAACAAATGTGGCGTCTTAGAACTAATGTGAACAAAAGTAAAACAAACATCATCAGAATCAACAGCAAGTTCACCAGTCCAATTATACAACCGCGACAAGTCCTAGATGAAGTGAAGTCTTTAACACATCTAAGAAGCATAATGGACAAACATTGAGGAAAAGACAGTGCTGTAAGAGCTAGGGTAGGGAAAGCAGGGGCAGATTACATTGTACTTAACAAGATAAATTAGACGTAGGAAATGGAGCTGGATAGGTAATGCGATCTGGAAACCTACACATCACATTTCAAGAGAGGCACTCACGTGGAACCTGCAGTGCAGAATAGAAAGCGGAAGGCCAAGAAACACCTGGCGCAGAAAACATGGAAAAAATATGGTAAGAACTGTATCCCCAAAGCCGTGTTCTTTGGAGAGAAGTCATTGATAGCCTATGCTCTATCAGGGAGTGAAAAGTCATTGTTAAGCTGCGTGTTTAACATGAGTCATACCAGTCACAAATGTACACTTTTTTAAATAGATACATTTACGCATACACTGGTCCAAAACAGCAGAATAATCGTATAAAACTGTACAAACAATTATTGCCATGATACAAACACACTTACCAGTCTCGCAGTGGACGCCATTATAACCAGCAGCACAGTTACAGACGTACGCAGTTTCTGTACCTGTACACGTCGCACCATTCATACAACGGTTTCGGGTGCACACCACCATAACTACAAAAGAAAGACACAAATTATACATTTTCATTAGCATAGGCTACGTGAAGAATTGTGGTAATGTCATCTCACACAGCTTCATTATTCAAATGTATAAATTACATTTATACAAACACAACATTGAAGTAGTACCAGGGAAATATGTGTATGGTCCGTGTACGCTTCTACGTCGGCACGAGTAGGCTATCATACCATCATTGCCACATGTTCCAGTATTGCATATGGAATAGTAGCGCACTTCTGAATATTAGCGAGTTAATCATAAATAATAGTAATGGAGACAATTACTCCGTGATATTACTTAGATACAGTTTATATTAATACATAAATATAGAAGCACTTTAATATATCGCTGCAATGTGTATTTATATAAAATAAATCTTACTAATTTCACAGTCGGGACCGGTAAACCCAGTGGTGCATGCGCACGTGTAAGAGTTCACGGCATCAGTGCACGTTCCATCATTGACGCATGGGTACGAAGCACACTCGTCGATATCTATAAAATGTGTTAATATAACAGTTATATGTTCATTTAGTGAGCATTGATGTTAGAACACCATTTTTTAGTACACAACTATAAATGTTCGAAGGCGGTTGAAACGTCGATTGTGAGTCGAAAGGTTCTAGTTGTACATTAAGAAAATTGTGTTATTTCATTTCTTCCAAATTTAGCATTTTCATGAAGCAGTGACGCTGTTATGTTATACTAACGCAACTTGTAGGGTCGCCATAAAATAACATATGTAAACATAATAAGTTAGACACACATGAGGGCATCACGGTGTTTGCAACTGTTCAAAAGTCGCATAACATATTCTGATTGCCTGTATTAAGCGGTAACATCAGCTGTGCTAATTCCAAATGTACACATTATGAACAGGGTCTACCGAATCGCATAGTTGTCGAGAACATTACAGTAATTGTAGAAAACACCACTGCGGATATTTGAAGTCGACTAACATTGGCTACCCTACGGTCGCTAGCAAACGCTATGTTGAGTTACTATATTCTACTTGTACACTGTACGCAACGTTCATTGCGATACTTTTATCTCACCACACGAACTCCATAAATCTACCGAGAGATACCTGTTTTTTTTCTCAATAATCTTTGGTTGAAATTTACTGAGGTCAGAGTAATATATAATTTATGTTCATTTCAAAGTCACTCGTAGGCAGTGTTGATAAATCATTAAGAAAATACTTACTGATGTCGCAATATGTGCCTTTGAAACCAGGAGTACATCTGCAGGCGTGCGAGGTTACTGTATCGTAACATGCCGCTCCATTCATACAAGGATTTGGATTGCAAATTTCGTAATCTATGAAATATAAGGTATAGTACACAAGCTGTTATCGTGGTTGATTCTTTGAAGGTTGCGTGTATGACATCCAATAACTACACCCTTTTAAAACTCCAACTGCGCCTTCTTAGTCATCAGTTGTAATCTTCAACTCTACCCCCCACGAGGATCACCAAAAAACAACAATTCTTCTCACCCTTCTCATCGCCACATGCACCCATCTCATCCGTTTACAAGCTTAACTCTTTCCATCAAGCATGACTTTATTGGAAGGAGCGTTGGCTTCCCTTGAATGACCAAACATACGAGCACGGTATATATGTTGTATTGTATTGTATTGTATTGTATTGTATTGTATTGTATTTATTCAGATACGATGAGTCTGGTTGGGAATGCACACACTTGTGTAAAAACATAAGATCTGCAACTTGCCTACGATGTTGAATGGAACGAAGTCTAAAATGATGACAAAGCTGAGGATAACTGTCAGAGGAGTACTGTATTTTGGATTTGTAACATAGATATTTCATGAATTTCTTTTGAACTCGTTCGATTTTGTCAATAAACGTACGTAGCCAGGGATTCCAGATAACACTGCAATACTCCAACTGGCTACTAACTAGAGATATATACAAGGATCGCAAAGCCTGTACATCGGTAAATGTTGTGCAAACGCGCTTAATAAAACTACTCATATTAAAAGCTTTACAAACACAACGATTAATATGACCTTTAAAAGTCAAACTGTCGGTCAATGTGATACCGAGATCTTTGACAGCGGTGACCTTTGGCAGAGACTGGCTTACAATCGTGTAGTCATAGGATATACGTCGTAAAGTAAAGTAAAGTTGTTGTTGTTATAAAGTAAAGTAAGACATTTTTGGACTGTTTTACACAATCTTCTTCAACATCATATCATTGCAGTATGTTATAATGAAGAAGAGGGTAGGGAACGTAATACAGAGTCAGTACTAACAAGATGCCCATCCGCCGGATGAAGCTACATAGATACATACATAGAAGACGGTTTACGGAAACTAATATGTAATGTAATGTAACTTTCTTAGAGAAGTTACGTAAAATACCCCAACGATTTAGCCGACTTCGGAACACTCGCAGAAAATACATATAGCGTATACGTCCGACTAACATACGAGTCCTAAAACGCATAAGAACTCTTCACCAGCGGGAAAAGTAAACAAACAAAGGCTTTACTTGTCGAGAGATGCAAGCCATCTTGGAAGAAAACGTGAACACACACACACACTTACACACACCACGTACACACGTACACACGTACACACATACACGAATGCATCAATGCATAAATACATAAATACATAAATACATAAATACATAAATACATAAATACATCAGTACATCAGTACATCAGTACATCAGTACATCAGTACATAAATACATAAATACATAAATACACAAAAACATAAAAACGTAAATACGTAAATACGTAAATGCGTAAATGCTTAAATGCGTAAATGCGTAAATGCGTAAATGCATAAATGCGTAAATGCATCAATGCATCAATGCATAAATGCATAAATGCATAAATACATAAATACATAAATACATAAATACATAAATACGTACATACGTACATACATACATACATACATACATACATACATACATACATACATACATACATACATACATACATACATACATCCATACATGCGTATCAACGCACAAACCATTGTTTGATTATGTGCTTTACTCACCCCAAAATTATTTTAAAACTTTCGTCAAAATAGTCCCTGTTCAAGTTGTGAGGATTAAAATTGACACCCTTTTAAGTGGGTCGGAGTCACATACGACAAATTAGGCAACATTACACCCTTTTCAAATCCACGGATTAAACCCAAATGATATTATTAATTGCCTTTGAACATGTTGCATATAATGTGTGCCTGATGATAGTAAGTACATATCCTTTAGTAATGTGTTCAAATATTGAACTTTCCATGCTTTACTGTAAAACACGTTTTATGATGTCAAAATATAATATTTTTTCATTTACCAATAAGTGTGGTTTTATGGTAGATTTTTGTAACAGAAATGCAGGCTCACATTCGCAATGTACACCCCAGTAGCCAGGAAGGCAATCACACTTGTAGCCACAAACCAGATCTGTGCAACTTCCTCCATTTCTGCATTCATTCGGAGTACATTCGTCGACATCTGCAACCCATGCGAATACACTGTGTACACACTCAATTATAGTCGCAGCATTATGCGATCGTCCTTTCTTTACATACACTGTGTATCAGTTTCCTGAACACCACATAAACATTTGTTCACATAATATGCAATTTAAATATAAAACACAGCAAAAAAATTATATCTGCATGTCATACGTCATTATTCCGCTGGCCGCTGTAATTAAAAAACCCAGCATTTATTGAATAGCAGTTCTGAAGCCAAAGAGACGTACATACAAATTGCAATACGCATTTTCAAATAAATAAATATATGTCGTACAAGTTGTACGTACAGTTTCTTAAAGAAAGCTTAACATTATACAGTCATTTGCAAAAGTTTAAGATCAGGCACGATTTTTAAGTATTTTATGGTATGGCATCAGATTGCATCAGATAATGTATGGATTGTATCATCCTATTTGGGCCTTGAAGCAATACGCCTAGTCAGTACATCCAGGTCATTTGTTCGCTGCTGTCAGTATCGATTAGGTGTTTTTCAGTTTTGTCTTCATCCCTGAAATGGACAAAAAATCGTCTTTGACAGAGGTTCTAAGGGCACAAATAGTGACTCTACATGGAGAAGGATATACGGAAAGAGACTTTAGTGCTAAATTACGTTATTCCAAGACAGCCGTGCACAACGCCATTGTCAAATTCAATACTGACGGCACTTTTCGTGACAGTAAAAGGAGTGGTCGTCAACGGAAAACTACGCGCAGGGATGACCATGCAATGAGACGCATCGTGATTTGCTCGCCAATGAGTTCATGCAAGAAAATTCGGGCTGCTTTATGCTTAAAAGGTACGGAAATAAGTCTCAGTACTGTTTCGAGACGTCTCAGCAAGGAATTTGGGCTCAAGTCCCGCAAGCCGGCCCGGAAGCCACGCCTGACACCTGTGATGAAAAAAAGAGACTGGACTTTGCCAGACGACATCACCACTGGACTCTCGCGCAGTGGAAGAAAATGTTGTTCTCACATGAATCGACCATGCAGCAGTTTATACCTCGCAAGAGGCATGTTAGGCGGCCAGTAGGTAAGCGATTTGATGAGAAATATACAGCAGCCACAATGAAACACCCGCCAAGTCAGATGATTTGGGGTGCCACGTAATTTTTTGCCCTTCTGGTCTGTATTTAGTTCACCTAACACCACTATGAATGGACCTAGGTACGTGGAGTTGCTGTAGGAGAAGCTGAAACTGCATATGGACATCGACAAATGTACGATTTCCATGTAAGATGGCGCTCCTTGTCATCGATCCAAGGTAGCCACTGATTTCCTCAAGAAGAACAAAATCTCCGTGCTGGAATGGCCTGGGAACAGCCCAGATCTAAATGCCATTGAGAACCTGTGGATCATAATGAAGGATAAGGTGGCAGACAAGCAACCATCAAGCGCTAAAAACTTGAAACAAGCTATCAAGGACGTTTGGGTCACCGAAATCACCCAGGAGTACTGCGAATCTTTGGTTTCTAGCATGCCATATCGCATCTAGGCGGTCATTGACAGCAAAGGAGGCCACATTAAATACTGAAAAGTAGAGACACTGACACTTTTGGACGACATATAGTTTCATATTATGTTGTACTATGTTTATTTGGCGAAATAAACTGATATCATGTTATGTGAAGGCAAACAAATCATAGTTTTGTCAAATTTCTTCAAAAAATCGTGCCTGGTCTTAAACTTTTGCAAATGACTGTAGCTTAACTCATAATGCAACTTTAATGTGGAATGGTCATAATATAACAACATGTGGACTTAATTCGTATCAATGTTTGTGACATCATTTTTATTATGCATTACTGTCTTTGTTTGCTCTCTACGTGTGTGGTAGCCTCATTTGTAATTTTTTTATATGCGACACATATGCTCAAAGATGGTATTACATGAGGTACGCGTTAAAATAATAAGCGATGCTCATAATATTACAACTTGTTGTATCCATATGTCGAATACGTTGATACGTGTAGTTATTAGTACAACACGATACAAACATATGTAATGATATGCTTTCCTCTTGCGCTATATAATGATTAATGACGTGATTCCTTATACACCTCCGAAATACTAAGGCCACAATAATGTATACTTAATGTAGGTTCCAACGTCACTCGTAGGCAACGCCGATCAGTCATTAAGAAACACTTACTGATGTCGCAATTGGTGCCTGCGAAACCAGCAGCACACATGCATGCGTACGAGGTTACTGTATCGTCACATGTCGCTCCATTCATACAAGGATTTGAACTGCACGGATCGGAATCTACGACACATAAAGTACACAGGCCCTTATCGCGGTCGATTTTGTTGAGGTTGCGTTAAAGACCTCCTATAACTGCACCCTTTTGAGATTCACGAAAAACCTCCAGCTGCATCTCCTTGGTGATCACTTATGACCACCAACTGTACCCCTAAAGAGGATTACCAAAACAATAACTTCTCCCACCCGTCACTCCTCCACATGGACCAACCTCATCCCTTTTCAAACCTAACTATTTTCCCTCAAGCATAACTTTATTGCCTCAGCGGGAAGGAGCGTTGGCTCCCTTTGAAATGAAATGTGTTATAAATTAAAGTAAGACATATTCGGACTGTTGTACACCATCGTCTCCATCATCACATCATTGTGGTATTGTAATTTGTTTAATGTTTAGTGAAGGGAGCGTAATACAGTGTCAGTACTAGCAGAATGCCCATCCGCCGGATGAAGCTACATACACAGACATAGAAGACGGTTTACCGAAACTGAAATGTAATATAATGTAGTTTCCTTAGAGAAGTAAAACATCACCAAAGTGGTGTAGGGCCTCGGAAAAATCGCAGAAAATACGCGTAGCGTCATTAAAGATCGAGTTACGTCCGTCTAGCATACGAGCCCTAAAACCTGTAAGAACCCTTCACCAACGGGATATGTAAACAAATAACGGCTTTAATTTTTGTCCGATGGGTCAGATATGAATTCATGAAAGATTGATATCCGAGATGCAAGCCATCTTGGAAGAAAACGTGAACAAACAAATATACACACACCCACGTACACACATACATACATACATACATACATACATACATACATACATACATGCATACATGCATACATGCTGACATGCTGACATGCTGACATGCTGACATGCATACATGCATACATGCATACATGCATACATGCATACATGCATACATACATACGTGCATACATGCATACATACGTACATACTTACTTACTTACATACATACATACATACCTACATACATACCTACCTACCTACATACATACATACATACATACTTACATACATACACGCAAATACACACACACACACACACACACACACACACACACACACACACACACACACACACACACACACACACACACACACACAAACTATGTGAATGCACTTAGTACGGCAGATAAAAGTACGACATTTGGCACATAGTTAGACGTTATCAAGCAACAATATTTAGACCCCGGGGCATCACTGAATTTTCCCTGGAAACCGTTGGCAGCCATTTAAAAAATGGCCACCAAAACTGATAATCCTCATATCTTGAGAACTGCGTCATACACAGTTGTCATCTTGGGCTCACAATATAGGTTTTCGAAGGCAACTATTTCAAATATTTCATCTGTGACCTTGTCCAACATTTAATATATTGGCAGCTATCTCCCTATTGTCACCAAGAGCCGTAACGTCGGTGTAAAAATTAAGATGTGTGGACAGCGATTTAAATTTATTCAATTATGTTTTGCAATTTATCTTTGTTGACATTCATATCCTCCAGTTTAAAAAATGGTGGCCGACAAAACCAATTATTTCCATATCTTACGAACTACATCATATATAGCTTTTACTTTTGTGTCAAAATGTAAGTTTTCCGGGGTACCGATTTCACATATTTTACTTTTGACCTTGTCCGACATTCGTAACCGCCATTTGTAAAAATGACGCCCGTTAAACCAATGTTTTCCATATCTTCAGAAGTACATGACATAAAGCTGTAATTATGGTGCCGAAATGTATGTTATTGAAGGAAACGATTTCAAATAATTAACTTTTAACCTTGTCCGATATCCATATAGCCGACATTTTTAAAGATGGCAACCTTCAACACATCTAGGTTTGTATTCAGAAAGGTATCTGATATAACTTTTATGGTGCATCACATTTCCCGCCACATTTGCACATTTCAGTACAACACAGTTCCGCCTTTCTGCTTGTACAGGTGTTCGGCTTACAGCCTTTCAGATAACCACACTTCAACAGTTCTCGACACGATTGGTGTCCAACTGTCTCCTTGTGGTGTCCATCCCCATCACTGTGGAGATGGTATCTCTAGCACTGGATGAAGTAGGTTTGTTGTCCCCCAATTGTGACCTCCCTGGTGAGCCGCATGCTTGGTGTGTTGAAGCTGTGCGGCGTGTGTCGGTTGAATGTCTGGATGAAGTAGGTTTGTTGTCCCCCAATTGTGACCTCCCTGGTGAGCCGCATGATTGGTGTGTTGAAGCACTGCGGCGCGTGTCGGTGGAATGTGATCTATTTTATGATATCCATCCAATCTTCTGTCTCACCCTGGCGCGAAGGTGCTTCTCGAGAAGGGCGGCATCACAGTGGCACGGTCACTCATTCTCGGTGCACTCAGCGCAGTCGACAAAACCAAGGAGGATACATTCATGAAGTTCGCCAAGTCGGCAGGAGGTCTAGTAGGGCTGTTCACAATGTTCGGTGCTTATCAGCGTTGGTGCCGCACCGTGTGGATTGAAGTACAATCGAAATATCTTGCTGTAAATATTTAGTTTTATGAAGGGCATACTTACTCATGTCACAGTTGAGACCGGCGAATCCACGGGCACATTCACACGTGTAGGAGTTCACGACGTCAATGCACGTTCCACCATTGGCGCATGGGCTCGAAGCACACTCGTCGATATCTATAAAATATGATATTGTAATTTTACATGTTCATTTAGTAAACAATGCTGTTGTTATTTTACACTAAGACAAGTTTGCATCGTCGTCCTAAAGTAGCACATATAGGCATAGTAAATTAGACACAGTTCACGTTACACTAACGGAAGGTTGCTTCGTCGTTCTAAAGTAGCACATATAGGTATAGTAAGTTAGACACATTTCACGTTTTTTGCCACTGGTCAAGAGTGGCTACAGAACAGAACAGAACAGAACAGAAGTGGATTTATTTATCCAGACTGTACATCCAATAATTATATGACAAAATATTAATATAAAAAGGTGTACAATGAGGATGATGGAGACTCCCACTAAGACTAGAAAAGAAGTCGCTTCCGTGGGAGCCACACATAGTATAATTATAGTTCAGTTTATGTTGAAAGAAAAAAACATGTTGCCTATTATCTAAGACATAAGCAGTAACATAAAATAAGATACATCGTCAGTGAAAAAACCAAGATAAATTATTTTATTATAAGATGTATGTTCATAGAATGTGGTGCGGTAAGCAGTATGTTATGGTGTTTGGGTGTGGGTGACATCATTGTGGTTGATTGCGTGTATACATGCAGGCATAACAGTTAATGTTTGTGCACGTGTTGTTGTAGTTAATAATGAAAAGGTTCTTAGCGTACTTAAAAAACCATGTAAACTGTGTATATAAAGTTTAGCTGTCACACTAACGGAAGTGTTGTTAATTGTGTTTGGTAAACTGTATTTAAGACATAGTTTTGCAAATGAATATTTTGTTCCGTAAATGTGAATTTTGTGTTGGTTGCGTGTATTGTGACCATTAATCATGGTATTTGTAGCTATTTTCCAATTTAGAAGATGAACAGGTAATTTGTTATGTATAAATTTATAGTAAAATTTTAATTCTTGAAGGGCTAATATCATTTATTTTTAGTAAGTTTAATTTTTTGAATAACGGGTCAGTGTGAGCATAAAAATGACTCAAAGTTATTATGCGTATAGCCCTTTTCTGAAGTTGATTAATTCTTTGATGTTGTTAAACAGTAAGTTATGTGTGGTGCTAATAATGTATTATACAATATTATTTTTATTCTCATTGGCAGAATTTGTTTAAGTCTATATAGTATACCGATTATTCTGGAATATTTGTTTGATACATTTTCAGAGTGTTTTTTTCCAGTTTAGATGTGTATCCAAAGTTAATCCCAGGAAATTTAAACTGTCCACTTTTGTAATTATACTATTATTGATTTTAGAAATAGGTGTGTTAAATGTTTTTTTGGGCGTGTGGAAAACCATGAATTTAGATTTAGTTACGTTAAGAGAAAGTTTATTTATTACTAGTCATTCATTAATTTTGTGGAGTTCTTCATTAATCTATGTTTCAGCATCATCGGTGTGCGAGATTGTGAAATAAATAATAAAGTAGTGTCGTCTGCATAGGATATAAAATTGAACATTTGGCTCGCTTGAGAAAAGTAATTAATATAAATAATAAACAAAATTGGTCCAAGAATGGAGCCTTGGGGTACTCCGGTTTCTATAGATAAGATATCAGATTTTATATAATTAATTTCTACATATTGTGTTCTATTTGATAGATAACTTTCATAAAGTTTCAGAGACACCCCTCCAATGCCGTAATGTTTTAATTTACAAAGTAATGTATTGTGGTCTAAGGTATCGAATGCTTTAGAGAGATCAAGAAATATGCTAAAAGGTACCTCATTAGTATCCATGTAGGTTGGGATTTCGAAAAAGGTTGTTACTTTCAAAATAGGAAGATAGTTGATTTCCCATAATTTTTCTCCAATACTTTAGATATAGTTGGCAAGAGAGAAATTGGTCTATAGTTGTTGATTGTTGATGGGTCACCGTTTTTAAATAACGGAATAACTTTGGCCACCTTTAGTTTTTCATGGAATATTCCCGTATTAAAAACGTGATTTATAAGTAGCGTTAAAGATTTTAATATCTTAGGTGCGATTTGTCTTAGCAAATTGGTTGAAATGAAATCAGACCCGGTACTATTTTTAGACGGAAGGTTGTCTATTGTTTTTTGTATAATTAGTTAACTACATGTTTTGATTGTTTGTTTTACGATATGCGGTAACATCAGCTATGCTAATTCAAAATGTACTCATTATGAAGAGAATTTACCGGACCCGATCACATAGTTGTCGAGAACATTACTTAATTGTAGAAAATAACACCGTCGACATTTGAAGTCAATTAATGTACGCAACTATACGGTCGTTAGCAAGTGCTGTGTAAAATTACTACGTTCTACTTGTACGAAACATTCATCGCGATGCTTTTATCTCAACAGGGGAGCTCGATAAATATATCGAGAGATAGAAAAACCAGTTTTTTCCAATAATCTTTGTTTGAAACGTACATATGCTAAAATTACAGTTGGTTTTATCGTCACTTATCACACTAGGATAAGTTGATAATTGATTAAGAGAAAACTTACTGATGTCGCAATAGATGTCTCCGAAACCAGGAGCATATTTGCAGGCGTACGAGGTTACTATATCGTAACAATAGCAATATAACATGTGCATAGACTGTTAGTTTATTAGCTGACTACACTTATACAATATGGCAAGTAGTATAGTAGGAGGCTCGCAACCCTGATATCCGCAAAATTGAGCGGTATTGTGTTTCGCTCGGAACCGGAAAAGATTTTTAACTGAATTAAACACCAAGTAGGCGTTCATCAGGAAAGCTCATACACCGAACATATAGCAACCCTTAGCAAAGCAATAAAGTCATCCATACGACAACCAAATCAATAAGAAAGATCATAAACAAAATTAGAACACAACAAGTACGATTTATAGGCGGTCTCGTGAGAAAGACAAAGTTAGAACATATAGTAACTACAGGGAAGATAGAAAGAAAAAGATTATTTAGAGGACGCCAGAGAATAGATAGTATGTCAACATTGTATGGAAGGAGCACAACAGAACTGCTACAAACTACAAACGACCCTGCGGTTTGAGGAGGGGGCATTTTCGCCAACGCCTGTGACAGACATGGCACAATAAAGAAGAAGAAGCGAAATCATCGAGCAGTCAATAGAATGGAACTCTCCTGTATCAATTAATTTGCTAGACTTTCCGAAAAAGCTTTTGACAGCCTAGACCGTGATGTTGTTTGAAATTGTATTCCAGACAAGGTCATCTTAAGAATCAAATGCACATACAAAAGAATGACCTACAGGATCCTGCATTAAGGGAATTCCATAGACACGTTCGACGTAAAGACAGGCCTGAAACAGGGCTACGCAATGTCATCATTTGTCTTTCTGATGGCTATTGAATGAACTAATGAACTATGGGAACAGCTACAGAAGGAAGGCAAAATAGCATACAGTGGACGATATGGCGGAAATTTGATGACCCTGACATTATTGATAACGTGTCGCTTCTTTTACACAACCATTGACAACTGTAAGAAAAACACCACTCATAGAAACAAATGTGGCGCCTTAGAACTAATGTGAACAAAAGTAAAACAAACATCATCAGAATCAACAGCAAGTTCACCAGTCCAATTATACAACCGCGACAAGTCCTAGATGAAGTGATGTCTTTAACACATCTAAGAAGCATAATGGACAAACATTGCTGTAAGAGCTAGGGTAGGGAAAGCAGGGGCAGATTACATTGTACTTAAATTAGACGTAGGAAATGGAGCTAGATAGGTAATGCGATCTGGAAACCTACACATCACATTTCAAGAGAGGCACTCACGTGGAACCTGCAGTGCAGAATAGAAAGCGGAAGGCCAAGAAACACCTGGCGCAGAAAACATGGAAAAGATAAGGTAAGAACTGAATCCCCAAAGCCGTCTTCGTTGGAGAGAAGTCGTTGATACCCTGTGCTCTGTCAGGGAGTGAAAAGTCAATGTTAAGCTGCGTGTTTAACATGAGTCATACTAGTCACAAATGTACACTTTTTTTAAATAGATACATTTACGCATACACTGCTCAAAAACAGCAGAGTAATCGTATAAAACTGTACAAACAATTATTGCCATGATACAAACACACTTACCCGTCTCGCAGCGGACGCCATTATAACCAGCAGCACAGTTACAGACGTACGCAGTTTCTGTACCTGTACACGTCGCACCATTCATACAACGATTTGGGGTGCACACCTCCATAACTACAAAAGAAATACACAAATTATACATTTTCATTAGCATAGGCTACGTGAAGAATTGTGGTAACGTCATCTCACACAGCTTCATTATTCAATAGTATAAATTACATTTTTACAAACACAACATTTAAGTAGTACCAGGGAAATATGTGTAGAGTCCGTGTACGCTTCTACGTCGGCACGAGTAGGCTATCATACCATCATTGCCACATGTTCCAGTATTGCATATGGAATAGTAGCGCACTTCTGAATATCAGCGAGTTAGTCATAAATAATAGTAATGGAGACAATTACTCCGTGATATTACTTAGATACAGTTTATATTAATACATAAATATAGAAGCACTATTAATATATCGCTGCAATGTGTATTTATATAAAATAAATCTTACTAATTTCACAGTCGGGACCGGTAAACCCAGTGGTGCATGCGCACGTGTAAGAGTTCACGGCATCAGTGCACGTTCCATCATTGACGCATGGGTACGAAGCACACTCGTCGATATCTATAAAATGTGTTAATCTAACAGTTATATGTTCACAGCACACTCGTCGATATCTATAAAATGTGTTAATATAAGAGTTATATGTTCATTTAGTGAGCATTGATGTTAGAACACCATTTTTAGTACACAACTAGTAATGTTCGAAGGCGGTTGAAACGTCGATTGTGAGTCGAAAGGTTCTAGTAGTTCATGAAGCAGTGACGCTGTTATGTTATACTAACGCAACTTGTAGGGTCGCCATAAAATAACATATGTAAACATAATAAGTTAGACACACATGAGGGTATCACGGGGTTTGCAACTGTTCAAAAGTCGCATAACATATTCTGATTGCCTGTATTAAGCGGTAACACCAGCTGTGCTAATTCCAAATGTACACATTATGAACAGGGTCTCCCGAATCGCATAGTTGTCGAGAACATTACAGTAATTGTAGAAAACACCACTGCGGACATTTGAAGTCAACTAACGTTGGCTACCCTACGGTCGCTAGCAAACGCTATGTAGAGTTACTATATTCTACTTGTACACTGTACGCAACGTTCATCGCGATACTTTTATCTCACCACACGAACTCCATAAATCTACCGAGAGATAGAAAGACCTTTTTTTGTCCAGTAATCTTTGGTTGAAACTTACTGAGACCACATTAATATTTTATGTTCGTTTCAAAGTCACTCGTAGGCAATGTTGATAAATTAAGAAAAGACTTACTGATGTCGCAATAGGTGCCTGTGAAACCAGAAACACATCTGCAGGCGATCGAGGTTACTGTTTCGTAACATGTCGCTCCATTCATACAAGGATTTGGACTGCACGGTTCGTAATCTGTGATATATAAGGTATAGTGCACAAGCTGTTATCGTGGTTGATTCTTTGTAGATTACGTGTATCACCTCCAATAACTACACCCTTCTAAAACTCACGAGAAACCTCCAACTGCACCTTCTTAGTGATCACTTGTAATCTCCAACTGTACCCCCCACGAGGATCACCAAAAAACAACAATTCTTCTCACCCTTCTCATCGCCACATGCACCCATCTCATCCGTTTACAAGCTTAACTCTTTCCATCAAGCATGACTTTATTGCCTCAGCTGGAAGGAGCGTTGGCTTCCCTTGAATGACCAAACATACGAGCACGGTAAATATGTTGTATTGTATTGTATTGTATTTATTCAGATTCCAACAGGTCCAGTGGACCCAGTAACGGGACTGATAACTGAAACAATACATATAAATAATAAAACAATAATAGAATAATAAAAACAATAAGGACATCAAAGCCACACAATATCAACATCAAATATACCAGGCAAACATCTGTTATACATAGAAATGTTTTTGAATTGAGGATCTAAATGGTTCAGCTCCTTAATATATATCATAAGTTGGATCTCTTAAATAAAATGTGTTGAACGTAGTCATACATCTATTCAAAACACAGTGTTTTCTAATGTTGATTCTGATATTGGAAACTCTAAAAGGGGTGTAGTTTCGTAGAGATCGTGAAGGACAGTGAAATTGTATAGCCCCTACCAAATACGATGAGTCTGGTTGGGAGTGCACACACTTGTGTAAAAACATAAGATCTGCAACTTACCTACGATGTTGAAGGGAACGAAGTCTAAAATGATGGCAAAGCTGAGGATAACTGTCAGAGGAGTACTGTATTTTGGATTTGTAACATAGATATTTCATGAATTTCTTTTGAACTCGTTCGATTTTGTCAATACACGTACATAGCCAGGGATTCCAGATAACACTGCAATACTCCAACTGGCTACTAACTAGAGATATATACAAGGATCGCAAAGCCTGTACATCGGTAAATGTTGTGCAAACGCGCTTAATAAAACTACTCATCTTAAAAGCTTTACAAACACAACGATTAATATGACCTTTAAAAGTCAAACTGTCGGTCAATGTGATACCGAGATCTTTGACAGCGGTGACCTTGGGCAGAGACTGGCTTACAATCGTGTAGTCATAGGATATACGTCGTAAAGTAAAGTTGTTGTTGTTGTTGTAAAGTAAAGTGAGACATTTTTGGACTGTTTTACCAATCTTCTTCAACATCATATCACTGCAGTATGATATAATGAAGAAGAGGGTAGGGAACGTAATACAGAGTCAGTACTAACAAGATGCCCATCCGCCGGATGAAGCTACATAGATACATACATAGAAGACGGTTTACGGAAACTAATATGTAATGTAATGTAACTTTCTTAGAGAAGTTACGTAAAATATCCCCAACGATTTAGCCGACTTCGGAACACTCGCACAAAATAAGTATAGCGTATACGTCCGTCTAACATACGAGTCCTAAAACGCATAAGAACTCTTCACCAGCGGGAAAAGTAAACAAACAAAGGCTTTACTTTTCGTCCGAGGGGTCAGATATGAACTCATGAAAGATTGACTCCCGAGATGCAAGCCATCTTGGAAGAAAACGTGAACACACACACCCACACTTACACACACCACGTACACACGTACATACATACATAAATACATAAATGCATGAATGCATGAATGCATACATACATACATACATACATACATACATACATACATACATACATACATACATACATACATACATACATACATACATACATACATACATACATACATACATACATACATACATACATACATACATACATACATACATACATACGTGAACACACACACCCACACTTACACACACCACGTACACACGTACATACATACATAAATACATAAATGCATGAATGCATGAATGCATACATACATACATACATACATACATACATACATACATACATACATACATACATACATACATACATACATACATACATACATACATACATACATACATACATACATACATACATACATACGTGAACACACACACCCACACTTACACACACCACGTACACACGTACATACATACATAAATACATAAATGCATGAATGCATGAATGCATACATACATACATACATACATACATACATACATACATACATACATACATACATACATACATACATACATACATACATACATACATACATACATACGTGAACACACACACCCACACTTACACACACCACGTACACACGTACATACATACATAAATACATAAATGCATGAATGCATGAATGCATACATACATACATACATACATACATACATACATACATACATACATACATACATACATACATACATACATACATACATACATACATACATACATACATACATACATACATACAAACATACATACATACATACATACATACATACAAACATACATACATACAAACATACATACATACATACATACTTGCGTATGAACGCACAAACCCTTGTTTGATTAAGAGCTTTACTCACCCCAACATTATTTTAAAACTTCCGTCAAAATAGTCCCTGTTCAAGTTGTGAGGATTAAAATTGACACCCTTTTAAGTGGGTCGGAGTCACATACGACAAATTAGGCAACATTACACCCTTTTCAAATCCACGGATTAAACCCAAATGATATTATTAATTGCCTTTGAACATGTTGCATATAATGTGTGCCTGATGATAGTAAGTACATATCCTTTAGTAATGTGTTCAAATATTGAACTTTCCATCCTTTACTGTAAAACACGTTTTATGATGTCAAAATATAATATTTTTTCATTTACCAATAAGTGTGGTTTTATGGTAGATTTTTGTAACAGAAACGCAGGCTCACGTTCGCAATTTTCACCCCAGGAGCCAGGAAGGCAATCACACTTGTAGCCATCAACCAGATCTGTGCAACTTCCTCCATTTCTGCATCGATTCGGAGCACATTCGTCGACATCTGCAAACCATGCGAATACACTGTGTACATACTCAATTATAGTCGCAGCATTATGCGATCGTCCTTTCTTTGCATACAACTTCCCAATAAATCATCATATTCCATTGAGACATACACTGTATATCAGTTTCCTGAACACCACATAAACGTTTGTTCACATAATATGCAATTTAAATATAAAACACAGCAAAAAAATAAAATTATATCTGCATGTCATACGTTATTATTCCGCTGGCCGCTGTAATTTAAAAAAAACAGCATTTATTGAATTGCATTTCTGAAGCCAAAGAGACGTACATACAAATTGCAATACGCATTTTCAAATAAATAAATATATGTCGTACAAGTTGTACGTACAGTTTCTTAAAGAAAGCTTAACATTATACAGTCACTTGCAAAAGTGTAAGATCAGGCACAATTTTTAAGTGTTTTATGGTATGGCATCAGATTGCATCAGATAATGTATGGATTGCATCATCCTATTTGGGCCTTGAAGCAATACGCCTAGTCAGTACTTCCAGGTCATTAGTCTGCTGCTGTCAGTATCGATTAGGTGTTTTTCAGTTTTGTCTTCATCCCTGAAATGGACAAAACATCGTCTTTGACAGAGGTTCTAAGGGCACAAATACTGACTCTACATGGAGAAGGATATACGGAAAGAGATATTAGTGCTAAATTTCGTTATTCAAAGACAGCCGTGCACAACGCCATTGTCAAATTCAATACTGACGGCACTTTTCGTGACAATAAAAGGAGTGGTCGTCCACGGAAAACTACGCGCAGGGATGACCACGCAATGAGACGCATCGTGATTTGCTCGCCAATGAGCTCATGCAAGAAAATTCGGGCTGCTTTATGCTTAAAAGGTACGGAAATAAGTCTCAGTACTGTTTCGAGACGTCTCAGCAAGGAATTTGGGCTCAAGTCCCGCAAGCCGGCCCGGAAGCCACGCCTGACACCTGTGATGAAAAAAAGAGACTGGACTTTGCCAGACGACATCACCACTGGACTCTCGCGCAGTGGAAGAAAGTGTTGTTCTCAGATGAATCGACCATGCAGCAGTTTATACCTCGCAAGAGGCATGTTAGGCGGCCAGTAGGTAAGCGATTTGATGAGAAATATACAGCAGCCACAATGAAACACCCGCCAAGTCAGATGATTTGGGGTGCCACGTCATTTTTTGGCCCTTCTGGTCTGTATTTTAATCCACCTAACACCACTATGAATGGACCTAGGTACGTGGAGTTGCTGAAGGAGAAGCTGAAACTGCATATGGACATCGACAAATGTACGATTTCCATGCAAGATGGCGCTCCTTGTCATCGATCCAAGGTAGCCACTGAATTCCTCAAGAAGAACAAAATCTCCGTGCTGGAATGGCCTGGGAACAGCCCAGATCTAAATGCCATTGAGAACCTGTGGATTATAATGAAGGATAAGGTGGCAGACAAGCAACCATCAAGCGCTAAAAACTTGAAACAAGCTATCAAGGACGTTTGGGTCACCGAAATCACCCAGGAGTACTGCGAATCTTTGGTTTCTAGCATGCCATATCGCATCTAGGCGGTCATTGACAGCAAAGGAGGCCACACTAAATACTGAAAAGTAGAGACACTGACACTTTTGGACGACATAAAGTTTCATATTATGTTGTACTATGTTTATTTGGCGAAATAAACTGATATCATGTTATGTGAAGGCAAACAAATCATAGTTTTGTCAAATTTCTTCAAAAAATCGTGCCTGGTCTTAAACTTTTGCAAATGACTGTAGCTTAACTCATAATGCAACTTTAATGTGGAACGGTCATACTATAACAACATGTGGACTTAATTCGTATCAATGTTTGTGACATCATTTTTATTATGCATTACTGTCTTTGTTTGCTCTCTACGTGTGTGGTAGCCTCATTTGTAATTTTTTTATATGCGACACATATGCTCAAAGATGGTATTATATTATATATGCTTTCCTCTTGCGCTATATAATGATTAATGACGTGATTCCTTATACACCTCCGAAATACTAAGGCCACAATAATGTATACTTAATGTAGGTTCCAACGTCACTCGTAGGCAACGCCGATCAGTCATTAAGAAACACTTACTGATGTCGCAATTGGTGCCTGCGAAACCAGCAGCACACCAGCATGCGTACGAGGTTACTGTATCGTCACATGTCGCTCCATTCATACAAGGATTTGAACTGCACGGATCGGAATCTACGACACATAAAGTACACAGGCCCTTATCGCGGTCGATTTTGTTGAGGTTGCGTTAAAGACCTCCTATAACTGCACCCTTTTGAGATTCACGAAAAACCTCCAGCTGCATCTCCTTGGTGATCACTTATGACCACCAACTGTACCCCTAAAGAGGATTACCAAAACAATAACTTCTCCCACCCGTCACTCCTCCACATGGACCAACCTCATCCCTTTTCAAACCTAACTATTTTCCCTCAAGCATAACTTTATTGCCTCAGCGGGAAGGAGCGTTGGCTCCCTTTGAAATGAAATGTGTTATAAATTAAAGTAAGACATATTCGGACTGTTGTACACCATCGTCTCCATCATCACATCATTGTGGTATTGTAATTTGTTTAATGTTTAGTGAAGGGAGCGTAATACAGTGTCAGTACTAGCAGAATGCCCATCCGCCGGATGAAGCTACATACACAGACATAGAAGACGGTTTACCGAAACTGAAATGTAATATAATGTAGTTTCCTTAGAGAAGTAAAACATCACCAAAGTGGTGTAGGGCCTCGGAAAAATCGCAGAAAATACGCGTAGCGTCATTAAAGATCGAGTTACGTCCGTCTAGCATACGAGCCCTAAAACCTGTAAGAACCCTTCACCAACGGGATATGTAAACAAATAACGGCTTTAATTTTTGTCCGATGGGTCAGATATGAATTCATGAAAGATTGATATCCGAGATGCAAGCCATCTTGGAAGAAAACGTGAACAAACAAATATACACACACCCACGTACACACATACATACATACATACATACATACATACATACATACATGCATACATGCATACATGCTGACATGCTGACATGCATACATGCATACATGCATACATGCATACATGCATACATGCATACATGCATACATGCATACATGCATACATGCATACATACATACGTGCATACATGCATACATACATACGTGCATACATGCATACATACGTACATACTTACTTACTTACATACATACATACATACCTACATACATACCTACCTACCTACATACATACATACATACATACTTACATACATACACGCAAATACACACACACACACACACACACACACACACACACACACACACACACACACACACACACACACACACACACACACACACACACACACACACACAAACTATGTGAATGCACTTAGTACGGCAGATAAAAGTAAGACATTTGGCACATAGTTAGACGTTATCAAGCAACAATATTTAGACCCCGGGGCATCACTGAATTTTCCCTGGAAACCGTTGGCAGCCATTTAAAAAATGGCCACCAAAACTGATAATCCTCATATCTTGAGAACTGCGTCATACACAGTTGTCATCTTGGGCTCACAATATAGGTTTTCGAAGGCAACTATTTCAAATATTTCATCTGTGACCTTGTCCAACATTTAATATATTGGCAGCTATCTCCCTATTGTCACCAAGAGCCGTAACGTCGGTGTAAAAATAAAGATGTGTGGACAGCGATTTAAATTTATTCAATTATGTTTTGCAATTTATCTTTGTTGACATTCATATCCTCCAGTTTAAAAAATGGTGGCCGACAAAACCAATTATTTCCATATCTTACGAACTACATCATATATAGCTTTTACTTTTGTGTCAAAATGTAAGTTTTCCGGGGTACCGATTTCACATATTTTACTTTTGACCTTGTCCGACATTCGTAACCGCTATTTGTAAAAATGACGCCCGTTAAACCAATGTTTTCCATATCTTCAGAAGTACATGACATAAAGCTGTAATTATGGTGCCGAAATGTATGTTATTGAAGGAAACGATTTCAAATAATTAACTTTTAACCTTGTCCGATATCCATATAGCCGACATTTTTAAAGATGGCAACCTTCAACACATCTAGGTTTGTATTCAGAAAGGTATCTGATATAACTTTTATGGTGCATCACATTTCCCGCCACATTTGCACATTTTAGTACAACACAGTTCCGCCTTTCTGCTTGTACAGGTGTTCGGCTTACAGCCTTTCAGATAACCACACTTCAACAGTTCTCGACACGATTGGTGTCCAACTGTCTCCTTGTGGTGTCCATCCCCATCACTGTGGAGATGGTATCTCTAGCACTGGATGAAGTAGGTTTGTTGTCCCCCAATTGTGACCTCCCTGGTGAGCCGCATGCTTGGTGTGTTGAAGCTGTGCGGCGTGTGTCGGTTGAATGTCTGGATGAAGTAGGTTTGTTGTCCCCCAATTGTGACCTCCCTGGTGAGCCGCATGCTTGGTGTGTTGAAGCACTGCGGCGCGTGTCGGTGGAATGTGATCTATTTTATGATATCCATCCAATCTTCTGTCTCACCCTGGCGCGAAGGTGCTTCTCGAGAAGGGCGGCATCACAGTGGCACGGTCACTCATTCTCGGTGCACTCAGCGCAGTCGACAAAACCAAGGAGGATACATTCATGAAGTTCGCCAAGTCGGCAGGAGGTCTAGTAGGGCTGTTCACAATGTTCGGTGCTTATCAGCGTTGGTGCCGCACCGTGTGGATTTAAGTACAATCGAAATATCTTGCTGTAAATATTTAGTTTTATGAAGGGCATACTTACTCATGTCACAGTTGAGACCGGCGAATCCACGGGCACATTCACACGTGTAGGAGTTCACGACGTCAATGCACGTTCCACCATTGGCGCATGGGCTCGAAGCACACTCGTCGATATCTATAAAATATGATATTGTAATTTTACATGTTCATTTAGTAAACAATGCTGTTGTTATTTTACACTAAGACAAGTTTGCATCGTCGTCCTAAAGTAGCACATATAGGCATAGTAAATTAGACACAGTTCACGTTACACTAACGGAAGGTTGCTTCGTCGTTCTAAAGTAGCACATATAGGTATAGTAAGTTAGACACATTTCACGTTTTTTGCCACTGGTCAAGAGTGGCTACAGAACAGAACAGAACAGAACAGAACAGAAGTGGATTTATTTATCCAGACTGTACATCCAATAATTATATGACAAAATATTAATATAAAAAGGTGTACAATGAGGATGATGGAGACTCCCATTAAGACTAGAAAAGAAGTCGCTTCCGTGGGAGCCACACATAGTATAATTATAGTTCAGTTTCTGTTGAAAGAAAAAAACATGTTGCCTATTATCTAAGACATAAGCAGTAACATAAAATAAGATACATCGTCAGTGAAAAAACCAAGATAAATTATTTTATTATAAGATGTATGTTCATAGAATGTGGTGCGGTAAGCAGTATGTTATGGTGTTTGGGTGTGGGTGACATCATTGTGGTTGATTGCGTGTATACATGCAGGCATAACAGTTAATGTTTGTGCACGTGTTGTTGTAGTTAATAATGAAAAGGTTCTTAGCGTACTTAAAAAACCATGTAAACTGTGTATATAAAGTTTAGCTGTCACACTAACGGAAGTGTTGTTAATTGTGTTTGGTAAACTGTATTTAAGACATAGTTTTGCAAATGAATATTTTGTTCCGTAAATGTGAATTTTGTGTTGGTTGCGTGTATTGTGACCATTAATCATGGTATTTGTAGCTATTTTCCAATTTAGAAGATGAACAGGTAATTTGTTATGTATAAATTTATAGTAAAATTTTAATTCTTGAAGGGCTAATATCATTTATTTTTAGTAAGTTAAATTTTTTGAATAACGGGTCAGTGTGAGCATAAAAATGACTCAAAGTTATTATGCGTATAGCCCTTTTCTGAAGTTGATTAATTCTTTGATGTTGTTAAACAGTAAGTTATGTGTGGTGCTAATAATGTATTATACAATATTATTTTTATTCTCATTGGCAGAATTTGTTTAAGTCTATATAGTATACCGATTATTCTGGAATATTTGTTTGATACATTTTCAGAGTGTTTTTTTCCAGTTTAGATGTGTATCCAAAGTTAATCCCAGGAAATTTAAACTGTCCACTTTTGTAATTATACTATTATTGATTTTAGAAATAGGTGTGTTAAATGTTTTTTTGGGCGTGTGGAAAACCATGAATTTAGATTTAGTTACGTTAAGAGAAAGTTTATTTATTACTAGTCATTCATTAATTTTGTGGAGTTCTTCATTAATCTATGTTTCAGCATCATCGGTGTGCGAGATTGTGAAATAAATAATAAAGTAGTGTCGTCTGCATAGGATATAAAATTGAACATTTGGCTCGCTTGAGAAAAGTAATTAATATAAATAATAAACAAAATTGGTCCAAGAATGGAGCCTTGGGGTACTCCGGTTTCTATAGATAAGATATCAGATTTTATATAATTAATTTCTACATATTGTGTTCTATTTGATAGATAACTTTCATAAAGTTTCAGAGACACCCCTCCAATGCCGTAATGTTTTAATTTACAAAGTAATGTATTGTGGTCTAAGGTATCGAATGCTTTAGAGAGATCAAGAAATATGCTAAAAGGTACCTCATTAGTATCCATGTAGGTTGGGATTTCGAAAAAGGTTGTTACTTTCAAAATAGGAAGATAGTTGATTTCCCATAATTTTTCTCCAATACTTTAGATATAGTTGGCAAGAGAGAAATTGGTCTATAGTTGTTGATTGTTGATGGGTCACCGTTTTTAAATAACGGAATAACTTTGGCCACCTTTAGTTTTTCATGGAATATTCCCGTATTAAAAACGTGATTTATAAGTAGCGTTAAAGATTTTAATATCTTAGGTGCGATTTGTCTTAGCAAATTGGTTGAAATGAAATCAGACCCGGTACTATTTTTAGACGGAAGGTTGTCTATTGTTTTTTGTATAATTAGTTAACTACATGTTTTGATTGTTTGTTTTACGATATGCGGTAACATCAGCTATGCTAATTCAAAATGTACTCATTATGAAGAGAATTTACCGGACCCGATCACATAGTTGTCGAGAACATTACTTAATTGTAGAAAATAACACCGTCGACATTTGAAGTCAATTGATGTACGCAACTATACGGTCGTTAGCAAGTGCTGTGTAAAGTTACTACGTTCTACTTGTACGAAACATTCATCGCGATGCTTTTATCTCAACAGGGGAGCTCGATAAATATATCGAGAGATAGAAAAACCTGTTTTTTCCAATAATCTTTGTTTGAAACGTACATATGCTAAAATTACAGTTGGTTTTATCGTCACTTATCACACTAGGATAAGTTGATAATTGATTAAGAGAAAACTTACTGATGTCGCAAAAGATGTCTCCGAAACCAGGAGCATATTTGCAGGCGTACGAGGTTACTATATCGTAACAATAGCAATATAGCATGTGCATAGACTGTTAGTTTATTAGCTGACTACACTTATACAATATGGCAAGTAGTATAGTAGGAGGCTCGCAACCCTGATATCCGCAAAATTGAGCGGTATTGTGTTTCGCTCGGTACCGGAAAAGATTTTTAACTGAATTAAACACCAAGTAGGCGTTCATCAGGAAAGCTCATACATCGAACATATAGCAACCCTTAGCAAAGCAATAAAGTCATCCTTACGACAACCAAATCAATAAGAAAGATCATAAACAAAATTAGAACACAACAAGTACGATTTATAGGCGGTCTCGTGAGAAAGACAAAGTTAGAACATATAGTAACTACAGGGAAGATAGAAAGAAAAAGATTATTTAGAGGACGCCAGAGAATAGATAGTATGTCAACATTGTATGGAAGGAGCACAACAGAACTGCTACAAACTACAAACGACCCTGCGGTTTGAGGAGGGGGCATTTTCGCCAACGCCTGTGACAGACATGGCACAATAAAGAAGAAGAAGCGAAATCATCGAGCAGTCAATAGAATGGAACTCTCCTGTATCAATTAATTTGCTAGACTTTCCGAAAAAGCTTTTGACAGCCTAGACCGTGATGTTGTTTGAAATTGTATTCCAGACAAGGTCATCTTAAGAATCAAATGCACATACAAAAGAATGACCTACAGGATCCTGCATTAAGGGAATTCCATAGACACGTTCGACGTAAAGACAGGCCTGAAACAGGGCTACGCAATGTCATCATTTGTCTTTCTGATGGCTATTGAATGAACTAATGAACTATGGGAACAGCTACAGAAGGAAGGCAAAATAGCATACAGTGGACGCTATGGCGGAAATTTGATGACCCTGACATTATTGATAACGTGTCCCTTCTTTTACACAACCATTGACAACTGTAAGAAAAACACCACTCATAGAAACAAATGTGGCGCCTTAGAACTAATGTGAACAAAAGTAAAACAAACATCATCAGAATCAACAGCAAGTTCACCAGTCCAATTATACAACCGCGACAAGTCCTAGATGAAGTGATGTCTTTAACACATCTAAGAAGCATAATGGACAAACATTGCTGTAAGAGCTAGGGTAGGGAAAGCAGGGGCAGATTACATTGTACTTAAATTAGACGTAGGAAATGGAGCTAGATAGGTAATGCGATCTGGAAACCTACACATCACATTTCAAGAGAGGCACTCACGTGGAACCTGCAGTGCAGAATAGAAAGCGGAAGGCCAAGAAACACCTGGCGCAGAAAACATGGAAAAGATAAGGTAAGAACTGAATCCCCAAAGCCGTCTTCGTTGGAGAGAAGTCGTTGATACCCTGTGCTCTGTCAGGGAGTGAAAAGTCAATGTTAAGCTGCGTGTTTAACATGAGTCATACTAGTCACAAATGTACACTTTTTTAAATAGATACATTTACGCATACACTGCTCAAAAACAGCAGAGTAATCGTATAAAACTGTACAAACAATTATTGCCATGATACAAACACACTTACCCGTCTCGCAGCGGACGCCATTATAACCAGCAGCACAGTTACAGACGTACGCAGTTTCTGTACCTGTACACGTCGCACCATTCATACAACGATTTGGGGTGCACACCTCCATAACTACAAAAGAAATACACAAATTATACATTTTCATTAGCATAGGCTACGTGAAGAATTGTGGTAACGTCATCTCACACAGCTTCATTATTCAATAGTATAAATTACATTTTTACAAACACAACATTTAAGTAGTACCAGGGAAATATGTGTAGAGTCCGTGTACGCTTCTACGTCGGCACGAGTAGGCTATCATACCATCATTGCCACATGTTCCAGTATTGCATATGGAATAGTAGCGCACTTCTGAATATCAGCGAGTTAGTCATAAATAATAGTAATGGAGACAATTACTCCGTGATATTACTTAGATACAGTTTATATTAATACATAAATATAGAAGCACTATTAATATATCGCTGCAATGTGTATTTATATAAAATAAATCTTACTAATTTCACAGTCGGGACCGGTAAACCCAGTGGTGCATGCGCACGTGTAAGAGTTCACGGCATCAGTGCACGTTCCATCATTGACGCATGGGTACGAAGCACACTCGTCGATATCTATAAAATGTGTTAATCTAACAGTTATATGTTCACAGCACACTCGTCGATATCTATAAAATGTGTTAATATAAGAGTTATATGTTCATTTAGTGAGCATTGATGTTAGAACACCATTTTTAGTACACAACTAGAAATGTTCGAAGGCGGTTGAAACGTCGATTGTGAGTCGAAAGGTTCTAGTAGTTCATGAAGCAGTGACGCTGTTATGTTATACTAACGCAACTTGTAGGGTCGCCATAAAATAACATATGTAAACATAATAAGTTAGACACACATGAGGGTATCACGGGGTTTGCAACTGTTCAAAAGTCGCATAACATATTCTGATTGCCTGTATTAAGCGGTAACACCAGCTGTGCTAATTCCAAATGTACACATTATGAACAGGGTCTCCCGAATCGCATAGTTGTCGAGAACATTACAGTAATTGTAGAAAACACCACTGCGGACATTTGAAGTCAACTAACGTTGGCTACCCTACGGTCGCTAGCAAACGCTATGTAGAGTTACTATATTCTACTTGTACACTGTACGCAACGTTCATCGCGATACTTTTATCTCACCACACGAACTCCATAAATCTACCGAGAGATAGAAAGACCTTTTTTTGTCCAGTAATCTTTGGTTGAAACTTACTGAGACCACATTAATATGTTATGTTCGTTTTAAAGTCACTCGTAGGCAATGTTGATAAATTAAGAAAAGACTTACTGATGTCGCAATAGGTGCCTGTGAAACCAGAAACACATCTGCAGGCGATCGAGGTTACTGTTTCGTAACATGTCGCTCCATTCATACAAGGATTTGGACTGCACGGTTCGTAATCTGTGATATATAAGGTATAGTGCACAAGCTGTTATCGTGGTTGATTCTTTGAAGATTACGTGTATCACCTCCAATAACTACACCCTTCTAAAACTCACGAGAAACCTCCAACTGCACCTTCTTAGTGATCACTTGTAATCTCCAACTGTACCCCCCACGAGGATCACCAAAAAACAACAATTCTTCTCACCCTTCTCATCGCCACATGCACCCATCTCATCCGTTTACAAGCTTAACTCTTTCCATCAAGCATGACTTTATTGCCTCAGCTGGAAGGAGCGTTGGCTTCCCTTGAATGACCAAACATACGAGCACGGTAAATATGTTGTATTGTATTGTATTGTATTGTATTGTATTTATTCAGATTCCAACAGGTCCAGTGGACCCAGTAACGGGACTGATAACTGAAACAATACATATAAATAATAAAACAATAATAGAATAATAAGAACAATAAGGACATCAAAGCCACACAATATCAACATCAAATATACCAGGCAAACATCTGTTATACATAGAAATGTTTTTGAATTGAGGATCTAAATGGTTCAGCTCCTTAATATATATCATAAGTTGGATCTCTTAAATACAATGTGTTGAACGTAGTCATACATCTATTCAAAACACAGTGTTTTCTAATGTTGATTCTGATATTGGAAACTCTAAAAGGGGTGTAGTTTCGTAGAGATCGTGAAGGACAGTGAAATTGTATAGCCCCTACCAGATACGATGAGTCTGGTTGGGAGTGCACACACTTGTGTAAAAACATAAGATCTGCAACTTACCTACGATGTTGAAGGGAACGAAGTCTAAAATGATGGCAAAGCTGAGGATAACTGTCAGAGGAGTACTGTATTTTGGATTTGTAACATAGATATTTCATGAATTTCTTTTGAACTCGTTCGATTTTGTCAATAAACGTACGTAGCCAGGGATTCCAGATAACACTGCAATACTCCAACTGGCTACTAACTAGAGATATATACAAGGATCGCAAAGCCTGTACATCGGTAAATGTTGTGCAAACGCGCTTAATAAAACTACTCATCTTAAAAGCTTTACAAACACAACGATTAATATGACCTTTAAAAGTCAAACTGTCGGTCAATGTGATACCGAGATCTTTGACAGCGGTGACCTTGGGCAGAGACTGGCTTACAATCGTGTAGTCATAGGATATACGTTGTAAAGTAAAGTAAAGTTGTTGTTGTTGTAAAGTAAAGTAAGACATTTTTGGATTGTTTTACACAATCTTCTTCAACATCATATCATTGTGGTATTGTAATTTGATACATACATACATACATACATACATACATACATACATACATACATACATACATACATACATACATACATACATACATACATACATACATACATACATACATACATACATACATACATACAAACATACATACATACATACATACATACATACATACATACATACATACATACATACAAACATACATACATACATACATACATACATACATACATACATACATACATACATACATACATACATACATACATACATACATACATACATACATACATACATACATACATACATACATACATACATACAAACATACATACATACATACATACATACAAACATACATACATACAAACATACATACATACATACATACTTGCGTATGAACGCACAAACCCTTGTTTGATTAAGAGCTTTACTCACCCCAACATTATTTTAAAACTTCCGTCAAAATAGTCCCTGTTCAAGTTGTGAGGATTAAAATTGACACCCTTTTAAGTGGGTCGGAGTCACATACGACAAATTAGGCAACATTACACCCTTTTCAAATCCACGGATTAAACCCAAATGATATTATTAATTGCCTTTGAACATGTTGCATATAATGTGTGCCTGATGATAGTAAGTACATATCCTTTAGTAATGTGTTCAAATATTGAACTTTCCATCCTTTACTGTAAAACACGTTTTATGATGTCAAAATATAATATTTTTTCATTTACCAATAAGTGTGGTTTTATGGTAGATTTTTGTAACAGAAACGCAGGCTCACGTTTGCAATTTTCACCCCAGTAGCCAGGAAGGCAATCACACTTGTAGCCATTAACCAGATCTGTGCAACGTCCTCCATTTCTGCATGGATTCGGAATACAATCGTCGACATCTGCAAACCATGCGAATACACAGTGTACATACTCAATTATAGTCGCAGCATTATGCGATCGTCCTTTCTTTACATACAAATTCCCAATAAATCTTCATATTCCATTGAGACATACACTGTGTATCAGTTTCCTGAACACCACATAAACATTTGTTCATATAATATGCAATTTAAATATAAAACACATCAAAAAAATAAAATTATATCTGCATGTCATACGTTATTATTCCGCTGGCCGCTGTAATTAAAAAAAACAGCATTTATTGAATAGCATTTCTGAAGCCAAAGAGACGTACATACAAATTGTAATACGCATTTTCAAATAAATAAATATATGTCGTACAAGTTGTACGTACAGTTTCTTAAAGAAAGCTTAACATTATACAGTCATTTGCAAAAGTTTTAGATCAGGCACGATTTTAAAGTATTTTATGGTATGGCATCAGATTGCATCAGATAATGTAAGGATTGCATCATCCTATTTGGGCCTTGAAGCAATACGCCTAGTCAGTACTTCCAGGTCATTTGTTCGCTGCTGTCAGTATCGATTAGGTGTTTTTCAGTTTTGTCTTCATCCCTGAAATGGACAAAAAATCGTCTTTGACAGAGGTTCTAAGGGCACAAATAGTGACTCTACATGGAGAAGGATATACGGAAAGAGACGTTAGTGCTAAATTACGTTATTCCAAGACAGCCGTGCACAACGCCATTGTCAAATTAAATACTGACGGCACTTTTCGTGACAGTAAAAGGAGTGGTCGTCCACGGAAAACTACGCGCAGCGATGACCACGCAATGAGACGCACCGTGATTTGCTCGCTAATGAGCTCATGCAAGAAAATTCGGGCTGCTTTATGCTTAAAAGGTACGGAAATAAGTCTCAGTACTGTGTCGAGACGTCTCAGCAAGGAATTTGGGCTCAAGTCCCGCAAGCCGGCCCGGAAGCCACGCCTGACACCTGTGATGAAAAAAGAGACTGGACTTTGCCAGACGACATCACCACTGGACTCTCGCGCAGTGGAAGAAAGTGTTGTTCTCAGATGAATCGACCATGCAGCAGTTTATACTTCGCAAGAGGCATGTTAGGCGGCCAGTAGGTAAGCGATTTGATGAGAAATATACAGCAGCCACAATGAAACACCCGCCAAGTCAGATGATTTGGGGTGCCACGTCATTTTTTGGCCCTTCTGGTCTGTATTTTAGTCAACCTAACACCACTATGAATGGACCTAGGTACGTGGAGTTGCTGAAGGAGAAGCTGAAACTGCATATGGACATCGACAAATGTACGATTTCTATGCAAGATGGCGCTCCTTGTCATCGATCCAAGGTAGCCACTGATTTCCTCAAGAAGAACAAAATCTCCGTGCTGGAATGGCCTGGGAACAGCCCAGATCTAAATGCTATTGAGAACCTGTGGATTATAATGAAGGATAAGGTGGCAGACAAGCAACCATCAAGCGCTCAAAACTTGAAACAAGCTATCAAGGACGTTTGGGTCACCGAAATCACCCAGGAGTACTGCGAATCTCTGGTTTCTAGCATGCCATATCGCATCCAGGCGGTCATTGACAGCAAAGGAGGCCACACTAAATACTGAAAAGTAGAGATACTGACACTTTTGGACGACATAAAGTTTCATATTATGTTGTACTACGTTTATTTGGCGAAATAAACTGATATCATGTTATGTGAAGGCAAAAAAATCACAGTTTTGTCAATTTTCTTCAAAAATTCGTGCCTGGTCTTAAACTTTTGCAAATGACTGTAGCTTAACTCATAATGCAACTTTAATATGGAACGGTCATAATATAACAACATGTGGACTTAATTCGTATCAATGTTTGTGACATCATTATTATTATGCATTACTGTCTTTGTTTGCTCTCTACGTGTGTGGTAGCCTCATTTGTAATTTTGTTATATGCGACACTTACGCTCAAAGATGGTATTACATGAGGTACGCGTTCAAATAATAAGCGATGCTCATAATATTACAACATGTTGTATCCATATGTCGAATACGTTGATACGTGTAGTTATTAGTACAACACGATACAAACACATGTAATGATATGATTTCCTCTTGCGCTATATAGTGATTAATGACTTGAATCCTTATACACCTCCGAAATACTAAGGCCACAATAATGTATACTTAATGTGAATGCACAATAATGTATACTTAATGTAGGTTCCAACGTCACTCGTAGGCAACGCCGATCAGTCATTAAGAAACACTTACTGATGTCGCAATTGGTGCCTGCGAAACCAGCAGCACACATGCATGCGTACGAGGTTACTGTATCGTCACATGTCGCTCCATTCATACAAGGATTTGAACTGCACGGATCGGAATCTACGACACATAAAGTACACAGGCCCTTATCGCGGTCGATTTTGTTGAGGTTGCGTGAAAGACCTCCAATAACTGCACCCTTTTGAGATTCACGAAAAACCTCCAGCTGCATCTCCTTGGTGATCACCTATGACCACCAACTGTACCCCTAAAGAGGATTACCAAAACAACAACTTTTCCCACCCGTCACTCCTCCACATGGACCAACCTCATCCCTTTTCAAGCCTAACTATTTTCCCTCAAGCATGACTCTATTGCCTCAGCGGGAAGGAGCGTTGGCT
>OZ023208.1:54508765-54638765 GCA_963995525.1 Escarpia spicata
AAACCAATGTTTTCCATATCTTCAGAAGTACATGACATAAAGCTGTAATTATGGTGCCGAAATGTATGTTATTGAAGGAAACGATTTCAAATAATTAACTTTTAACCTTGTCCGATATCCATATAGCCGACATTTTTAAAGATGGCAACCTTCAACACATCCAGGTTTGTATTCAGAAAGGTATCTGATATCACTTTTATGGTGCTTCACATTTCCCGCCACATTTGCACATTTCAGTACAACACAGTTCCGCCTTTCTGCTTGTACAGGTGTTCGGCTTACAGCCTTTCAGATAACCACACTTCAACAGTTCTCGACAGGCTTGGTGTCCAACTGTCTCCCTGTGGTGTCCATCCCCATCCCTGTGGAGATGGTATCTCTGGCACTGGATGAAGTAGTTTTGTTGTCCCCCAATTGTGACCTCCCTGGTGAGCCGCATGCTTGGTGTGTTGAAGCACTGCGGCGCGTGTCGGTGGAATGTGATCTATTTTATGATATCCAACCAATATTCTGATTTTGATGATTTTCATGCTCGGTTGTACGAGTTCACTAAGCAGTTCAACTGATATTTCATCTCGTCTGCGACAAAGTCCCCGGATCATATTGTTATGAGTATCTTCTGATCCATTAGTTCTACTACACATTGCTTAACCTTCTCACCAAAGGATGTCGTCACTGCTTCGTGAAGCCTGTTCGAAACTTTGTCCAACTCGTCACACAAAAACATACATTTTCATTTGTAAGTCTTCTTTCTGGCTGATTTCTTTGTTTTTTCGGACAACCCTCCACTTTTTCCATGTCTGCATGTTTTCTTTTCGCAGTCACTAGGCCAAACATCGTTTTGTTGAACTTCAGTCGACATGTATCGTGAAAGCTGGCTTTTTAGACTCACGGTTGACGCCACGCCAATTCCATTATCTAACCGAGAAAGACCGCCGACACTTCAAAAGGCTGATAAGTTCTCTGCAATGTTTATGTAGCCAGCTTGGATGGTTTCAGTCGACGTGGACGCTGCTAAACCAGGGCATATATTGTGTCCACGTTTGATTTAGCAGGAACGCTACTGGGATTTATCATTTTTTGAGCTAATTTTCACAATGCTGTAAAATCTCCGGATATTTTATCCTGGTATAAGCTTAGGTTTACTACTACTATTACAGCATGCTTACCAATCTCATCATACATATCTACCCATATAAGACAGATTTGGCAAATGGTGATTATGTATGTAGTTTCCGCCCGATTTTTATTGGTTAATGTGGTTTCGGCGAGTGACATTTTTAAACTTGGTGGATACGAATGTCCGAGAAGGTAAACATTTTAATATTTTGACATCAGCTTTAAGGCGCTGTGTCATGTATTTCTTAAGATATGGAAACATAGGTCTCGAAGGACGTCATATTTAAAATGGAGGATTCTAATGCCAGGAAAAGGTCAAATGAAACATGTTTGATAAATGTGAGATCCAAATCTGATTACCTATATTTTTACTCCAACATAACTGCTCTACGTCGCGTAGTTCTTGAAATATTGGGAAATTCGTGTTCACATCGGCCATCTTTAAAAATTGTTGACATGTAATTCGTCAAATTATGGAACTATATGGCGACAACAGTGGATTGTAATTGTAATTATGCATTAGCATCGTTTAAACGTCAACTTAAGAATTTTTTGCTAGTAAATAATATTAATGACATATATAAATATCATTCTTCGTTGCTATTTTACATGAAGTATTCATGAAAATAGTACTGTTGTGATTCATGTTTCTGTTTTTTTTCTTCTTTCTTCAATCACACAAATTGTTATCTTGCACCGTGGAATTTACCTATGTAGCAGATGTATTGTGAGGGCTAATCAGCCACTCGTGGCTTTATACCCTCATTACAGAAACCATGGCAATCTATGTATGTAATTGATTGGAGTGTATCACAGTTTATGTAATAAACCATTATTATTATTATTATTATTTACATAAGTACCATGCGTGAAGTAGTTATCCCGGAAAATCTCTATTTGGACACATAAATAACAGCTGTATAAGTAATGTAGAATGTAGTTCCTGAGGTATGGAGATAATTTATTTTGACGGCCGCCATTTTCTAGAATGGCGGATATCAATGTCAACAAAGGTCAAATGCAAAATGTAATTGAATTAATTAAAATTGCTAACCACCCATCTTTGCCTTGACTTAAACATTATGGCTCTAGGTAGCGAAGTTCATAAGATATAGGGACAATAATGTATATGGCAGCCATCTTTAAAAATGGCTGATGTGAATGTCGGACAAGGTCACAGATAAAATATTTGAAATAAGTGCCTCCGAAAATCTATATTTTGACCTCAAGATGACAGCTGTATGTGACGCAGTTCTCAAGATACGAGGATTAATAATTTTGGCGGCCAGTTTTAAAATGGTCGCCCAAAGCGTCCAGGGCAAATTCATAGATGTCTAAATACCTTAGTATCGGTGTTTACCTACTGTGTGCCAAATTTCATGCTTTTATCAAAAAGTGCACGATTTTTCACTTATCTGCCGTACTAACTATTTACATACTCAATTAAAGCTGCATTATGAGTTCGTCCTTCTTTTACATACAAATGTCCAATAAATCATCGTATTCCATACATATATACACTGTGTATCAGTTTCCTGAACACCACATAAACATTTCGTCATATAATATGCAAGTTAAATATAAAACAGCGCAAAATTATATCCACGTGCCATACTTTTATTAGTCCGCTGGCCGCACATGGCGACCTGTAATTTTGCATAATTTACCGAATAGCATATCACAAGTCAAACTAACATACATAAATTGTAACAAGTATTAACAAATATGGAGGAAAAAAAATATGCTGTTCTGTTTGTACATACAGTTTCGTAAAGATAGCTAAACTTAACAGTTGAACCCAGAATGCAACTTCAATCATGAATGCTCATAACTTAACAACATCTCGAATTAATGCGTATTGATGTTGTGACATTATTATGATTACTTATTACTGGTTTTTGTATGCTCTCCGCGTATGTTGTAGCCTGATTAATCATTTTGTTCTATGTGACACATATGCCCAAATATGTTATTACATGATATACGTGTTCAAATAATAAGCGATGCTCATAATGTAACAACGCTTTGTATCCATATGTCGAATTAATACGTGTAGTTATTAGAAGAAGACAACAACGATTTCCCTGTTATGGTATGCTTTCGTCTTGAGCGATGTAATGATTCTTTGTTGTCCCTTTCATAATTCCGAAACAATAGGTACAACATAATACTCGATATTACCAATATAAGGTTTGTTATATTTAAATGAACAGTATTCTGTGTCACATGTATTATATGTAGTATTATCGTTTAATATTGCCTGCTCGATTTGTATTTGCGATGGTATCTTATTATCCTCGAACTAGGGTCTTTAACATGTTCTCTCTCCTTACCAGTCTTGCACTCTGGACCTTCATATCCAGGAGGACAACCATCACAAGCGCCTGGTGTGCACATCGCTCCATTGGCAACCTTAAAACAATCTCATTTACTACATGGACAATAATAATAATAATAATAGCAATAATAATAATAAACATTCTTTATCCACGGTAACCTTATAAAATATACAGTTTATCTTCCTTGGGTCGAGAATTGAAAACATAAATGTACAAGTAAAATGATGTAAAACTGCTAAACAAATATAAGAATATAACAAAATATATTGTATAATGCAGTAAAGTTATGTAAAAAAATATGATATAGATGATATTTTATAAATTAGAACTGCATAGAGAATATTCGTAAAATATATAGCATCAATAAATCAACTAAAATACTCTGTTAAAATGTTCATTATATTTCTGGTCGAGCACATTGCACCTTTGACAATATTGCACGAAGCCTTAATAGTAGAATAGTGTCTACGATCACTACGGGAGATGTTCATTGTTGTACTCACTGAAAAGGTGAGCAGAAAACTCAGAAACCTGTATATCGGCTCCATGGCCGTATCCTGGAAAAATAATGTCAACAACTGCACATTTACATGTAAGCCATATGTCCGCCATTGCAAAATAATGTATTCGCGCACCTGTGCTATTTATCAAGGGCACCAACCAAGACAAAAATAGGTTACGGTAATAATTATTGTTGGATAAGCTAACAGCTTTCGTTATCTCTTGCCATCTTGCGCAATTTCCTTTGAATGGCGATTTTGCTAAGTTAGAAGTGCCGGACGTTTTACGTATCATTAAACGTAAATTCGTTCTTACTCGCTAAACACTTGTTATCACAATATGCCTACCACAGCTTATATCAATGTATCAAAACGTAGTAAGAGATACTGTATGCGAAGAGTAGAGGCTGACTATGTGGACTTTTGCTGTGCAATATACACTACTCAAAATAATTAAAGGAACACATATTGCGGATTGCACACCTGATCTACCACACAAGTTATACTTCGTGCACTCTATGTGTGAGTAGGGAATTGTCTTAGCTACAAATCAGTTCATGTCTGAATAAACTCAAGCATGATAACAATGCCTCTAATGTGGCTACGTGTCGACACCACTACATTAGAAAAAGATGTTGTGGTACTTGCATTAGTCACAATTCCAGTCCTTGGGCGTCATGGTGTTTTCCGTGTGTATTTTGATTGCTGGATGTCTCCTGGTGGTCGCCGATACTGCCAGGCGGTATTTGGTCGACATTGAGGTTACCAGCGCTGTGCTACTGCTAGAATATGGTGAACGGGTGCGGTGGTAGCTCGGAGGTTTGATGTGTCTCCAAGTGTAGTCAGCCGATTACGGAGACGTTACCAGGAGACTGGGCAGTACACCAGGAGACAAGGTCAAGATCGTTTGCAGATAACAACCCATAGACAAGACCGTTATCTCGCCATTGTGTATCGTCGTAATCGCATGGGTACAGCTCGATCCCTGTAAATTGACTTCGGGCGTGCTATTGAAGTTCACTTATCCAATCAGACTGTTAGGAATCGACTCCATGAGGATGATATGAGAGCCAGACGACCTGCCACAAGCCCTATTCTCACTGCGCAATACTGTAGAGCACGATTGCAAGTGAGCACCATAACTGGCAGCTGTGTCACTGAAGGCCGGTACTTTACACAAATGAGAACAAGTTCTCTGTTTCAATTAATGATAGGGTGATAGGGCATGTTAAGATGTAGAGACGACAGGGAGAGCGTTGTGCTGACTAATATTGTGGAAGTTGACCGGTACGGTGGAGGCTCAATCATGGTTTGAGCCAGAGTGTCATCGGATGGTCGTAACGACCTGTACGTGTTTGCCAGAGGTGGTATAACGGCTGTAAGATATCGCAATGACATCCTGGAGCCTATTGTAAGAACGTATGCAGGCGCTGATTTAATCTTAGTGCAACATAATACACGTTCCCCCACAGCTCGGGTGTCCATTATCTTATTTGAGAGAGTATGCATCAACCTGTGATGGACTAGCCAGTTTCCTGACCTGAATCCAATAGAACATCTCTGGGACATGCTTTCCAAACGTGTTGCATCTAATCTGACCTGACCAATGCCCTAGTTCAAGAATGGCAGGCCATCCCCAAAATGACATCTGACGGATCATCTGGAGTATGACACATCATTGCCAGGAGTGTGTAAATGCTAGAGGTGGGGCATACCATCCCCAAAATGACATCTGACGGATCATCTGGAGTATGACACATCATTGCCAGGAGTGTGTGAATGCTAGAGGTGGGGCATACCATCCCCAAAATGACATCTGATGGATCATCTGGAGTATGACATATCATTGCCAGGAGTGTGTGAATGCTAGAGATGGGGCATACCATCCCCAAAATGACATCTGACGGATCATCTGGAGTATGACATATCATTGCCAGGAGTGTGTGAATGCTAGAGGTGGGGCATACAACTTGTTAAAAAAAAATTGTGGACAATAATTGTCAGTTTGTGAACAAATATGTAAAAACAGCTAATGAAACTACCACAAAATCCATTCCCTATATAGGGGTGTGGACATGCAACCACGCCTAGAGGCAATGTTGTCACGCTTGAGGTCATTCAGAAATTAGCTGTTTTGTAGGTAAGACAATATCCTAATCACTGATTGATCACTTTTGAGTAGTGCATGCTTACCCACAGGCATTCTGAAAGTAGTTGAAGGTTGTGTGGAGATAACAATAATAATGGATAAGCACGGATAGCTCTTATTTAGCGCAAATCTGTTTAGGTAAAAAACAGTGCACTAGTACATATGATTCATACAGACATATATGCATAACATCGACGATACAAGTACACACAGAAAGCATAGATGCCTAGACTGGTGGGAACGCCAATCGGAACAGATATGTCTTTAAACTAGATTTAAACTCAGACAGAATATTTCGAAGATTGACAGGCAGTAAATTCGAAACAATTGGTGCGATGTAGCTGAGAAAGCGCTTACCAATATTATGGTGATATCATATTATGTACGTCTGATCAAATGCCACACGATACAAGAACTCCAAAGATCAAAACAAGATTATGCATTTTCATCCTATAAGAACCAACCATCTGTTTACTTACGCATCAGAGTGATATCACCGCTACACGGGGCCACGTCTCATATGCCAGTGTTAGCGATGTGTTCTGTACGAGACACCTGTTTGATCTTGTGACCGCATGAAGTCAGCGTTTGTGCGTCATTCGCCTATCAAAGAAGACCATAAGTCAGTATGGACTGTAACGGTACCGGTACCGAGAGTAGGGACCATTGTAGAAACGGGTATCGTGCTGTTTATGGGTAGACATTTGTACCGCACCCACCCAATTAACCTCTTTACGGCTCACCTAATTGTAGAGGTATTAAATGGGCGAGTTTGTTGATGCATCACCATATGGAGGAAGACGCACCGCGCCAAGTGTAAATATGAGCATTAACACTATTGTATTTGCTAACCGTGTCAGTTATTTAGTCAGAACAACTACATTTGCATCCTTGAGTGCGTTGTCTTTTGCAGAACAAAATTGGTGTATAAGGTACATATTCTGATTTGTTAAAAGTCATTCATGGGGTTAAGCAAGGAACTACATTGGGACCTATTCCTTTTTTATTGTCATGTGAGTAACATTCCAGAAACATTTAACAATAATATGATTTTTTTTAATGTACTCATGTGACACGATGACATAAACAATCCACATTTCTACTTGGACAGATAAGATTTAACATCGTTTATAAAAAAAAACAGCATACATTATGCTACTGCTATCGCACACCGTCTTAATAGGCGTAACGATCAGGAACAAAACAAACGTGTTGTTCAATGTCAACAACAACCAAAACAAGCAACGGTAGTTTAAAAGCTGCATACCAATGTACGCAGCTTAAAACATGTTTGCAAGACATCTTGACACGTCAGTTATATCTACACAAAGGGCACACATCCCCACTATAGCGACAAATGAGTCAGTTTAAGTTACAGCGACTATGCGATGTCCATTAATCGCCCAGCTGCTATTAAGTCTGGCGGCACGCAGCGGCTCTTTGTGTTCATTGGTATTTATGTGACTGGTGCCTCTGACAAATGTGTCCACGCACAATATTCAGACAAATGTGTCCACGCACAATATTCAGACAAATGTGTCCACGCACAATATTCAGACAAATGTGTCCACGCACAATATTCAGACAAATGTGTCGGCAACTGTACGCTAACTGTAACGACGCGAAGCTGCGAAAGTAGTACTTTTATTATTCTTCATGCACTATTAGTTGCAGGTTAATAACAGGTTAAAGGGAGTCACAACGTGGAAACGAATGTTTTCTGAGAGTAAAGGGCCAAGGCGTTTAAGCGGGTCAAGCAAAAGTAAAGAGCAATAAAGGAACTGAGTTATGCTGTTTTCTCTGCGTGTGGAGTAAAGCGAGCAGGTCAGCACCACACTTTGCATGCCGTTACATTATATGGGTATTAAATTTCGTGACAAAGTGAAGTCGAATAAAATTTAAAGTTAGTTATTACCATGCGCGACTCATTAAACAGTCCACTATTAACAGCCAGTGGACTGCAAACCTACTTCCATGCCCAATCAATTTCCTACCCATTCTTTTGGAAGAGCTCATTAGCTTACCATCTGATGACACCATGAGTGCTCGTTTCAAACAAAGTGCTATTGGAAACACTGAGGTCTTTTCTGAGGTGCGGAAGTCTGGGTCTGTCATGGTGCAGCAATGATACCATTCAGTACCAGCTTCCTGTGTGAGGCTGGCTTTTCCGCCATGCCAGCACTGGAAATTAAATACAGGGCCAAGTTGACCATTGACGATGATGTGCGTGTACGTTTATCATGGATATCCTCGCGCATTGACTGTGTTATTAGCAGGCACCAGCAGCACTAGGTGACTAGAGCTGGTAGTTAGACCATCACAAGAATAGTCCACAGTGATTGTATTATGTAATAATGTCTTTATTTTGAAAATGTTTTTGAAATACCAATTGATTGGTGTTATATTTAACAAGCATGTCGACATGGTAGTAATTGAATACGTAAAGCATAAAGGCCTAACGATATTACATTAAACTGATATCTATTCAGGTTGACGTATTGATATACTGAGACATTTATTGAACTTTCAATGTGTAATAAACACTACATGTTCAAATGCAATAACTTTTGACATTATTATAGTAAAAACGCGGGGATGCAATATCCTATGTAGGGGGTGGGGTCCCTGAAATTTTACATACGACTCAGGGGGTATTGTATGCGAAACAGTTTGAGAACACTCACATGCAACAAGAAACGAAGCTTTGTGTGAAACTGTTGCAAGAGCTAGAGTAGCTTGACACATAACAGAGACAAACGAAGCGTTGACGAGGAGCAGATCCAGAGGCGTGGTTGCAAAAAAAACATTTGTTTTTAACAAAAAGTCATCTTTGTTAAATACCTCTTTATCGATCTAAAACAGATAAAGGTAAGTTGTGATAGCGTGGTATCCATTCATTGTGACTGCTCAGAGAGGTTTCCACTTTACCTCCCAGCAGACATGTTCAATCGAACACTATCTCGATTTACCTGACAAGCATTTAGCAATGCTTCATTTACTGCCTGAAGATTGTTCATGCACAAATATCCACCACTGCCTATAGCCAGTAACTCGTTCATAGATGTAAGTGGACTGTGGACTTTGACAACGTGGGGTGGACGAAATTGTCCAAGTTTCGAAACGGCAGCATGAGGATTGGAATTCGGAATCTCTCGACCGAGAGTCCGACGTTCCAACGACTAACCAATCGCAGGAAGATGTTGCGATATAAAATACAACGTCATGCAACGTTATACCTCCGACACATGGGAAAAACAGGACCTATCCTTGTTGAGAGGTCGTTTCACAAGATAGAATGGTTGATATTGCAGTTTGTGATGCACCATCATGTATGTTGAAGAAGAACAGTTCGAAATTTCGAAGGCATGCACCATACTATGGTGATTATATAACATATGTTTATGAGTTGTGGATGGTAACTCGCGAATGGTGGACCATGTTGTTCTTCTTAGTGGTAAAATGTGTGTGTAGTATGTGCTGCAAGTAAAACACTGGTTTGGTGATGATGACAACTAAGAGGTTGACATTGTTTGTTGGCCGTAGTTAGTTTCAATATGTGTTATTCGAAGTGGAGCACGTTTCTTGTTTGTTGTCTAAATAATGAACGTGAATGAATATATATGTAAATGAGCGAAGTCTCAACAAATGGAAAACTTGTGTAAACATTGGGAGTGAAAAATTTTCTTTCACAAAATAACGTCTTCCCTATATGATTTTGTAGCACAGGGTCGAATATGTACCAAAATGATAAGTAGAAGATAACTTATTGCCTGGTGTTTATTATATAAGAGAATGAAATAGATCATTCACATTTTTCTGTCGCGTGTGTCACACTTATAAATATAATATGTTTATGTGTACAGCAAAAACATTTTAACTGATCATTACGTTTTTGCTTGTAGAGGTGTATTGTGATGGTACTGACCAGGCCAAAATATACATATTAGGTTTCAAATTGAAAAGGTCGAATAATAGTGCTGACATTGCAAAATGCTGTCCCTTTTTCAAAATCTGGTTGGAAAAGTTCCACCCAGATTTGTTTTTCCCCATATAAAAATTAATTAATTGTCTCGGTCTGTCTTACACCTCACACACAACTCAGTATACCTCTCGTGGCAGATTCCACTCTAGAGGACAAACAACCCTGTATGACTGGTTCAGCAGCAATTGTGACAGACGCGACATAAACGACAAGGTACGTACATAAAACAAACTTTTATTTTTAAATCGTCTCTTTACTTGATTTGACTGTTGGGTTACATGGCCGCAATCATTTTTGTTATGCAAATTGCGATTACTTTAACATAGTAATACTTAACGATCTGACTACATGGATTTCAAAATGGCTACCACACATGTGAAACTTTAAAACACAATGTTGTGACCTGTCCTGTTTGTGGTAATTCTCAAGGATATCATGTTTTACTTTCAAATATTATTCCTGATGATCTGACGAGGTGGAACTACTAGGGGATCCACTTCTATGAGGTTTGATGGGTTTAAGTAAATAGCAGATGGGCGGACACCATCTGACTTTCTGGGTTACTTGAACACGGTCTCTTAATTTGTAGAGAGCTAAACTTTATGTCTTTTTTCTCCAGGTGGTTTTCAAAACAGTTTACTCCCTATCCACTTGTGTATGCTTGGAACAGACGCATTGAATACAATCACTAGACCTTTGAATCCTCACATTCGATCAATTTAATGGCTTGAATCTAAGAAAGTTTGATAAGGTAGGTGAGATTTTCATCTTGAAATATTTTATGGGGAAACCTTTCCTTTTCTAAACTTGGCAGTCCCAGAGAGCATACTTGACCTATTTGTTTATACCTAGAAACTGCCAGTGTCTTAGCCAATTTTTGAAATATGTTTCTATGTCCTTTGATTACGAGTGCTTTATTTTGTGATATTTTCTGCCAATGTCCCTGCAAATAACCGCCCCTATAAATGCTGATATCAAACTACTTTGGTTTGTGTATTGTATTTTGTATCCATGATCCGACACTTCTTGTATGGTTTTCTGGACAGTTGTAGCACAAAGGAGTATTAACAGGATTGGTTCTGCTCTGAATGTTCAGTGTAGTGGCAGACAGAATACCCGGTTTCATTAATTTGTATGGATTAGACCCTTAGATGATTTGAGTACAATAATGCTTGAATGGCATGAGTCAACATGGACAAAGAAACTATAAATTTGTTTGTTTTACGAGGGTAACTTGAATTGTCTGTGGAGCTATCTGCATGGCAAAATTACATTAACAAAACAACTTTGCAATGCATCCTAGTGTTAGAAGATTTCCAGCAAATTTTTGGAAAAATGACAATCTTTGGGACAATAAACATTACAACGGTGGAACCTTTCCAGAAGTAGGCGTTAACGCCATACATGGTAGGTAGATGAGATTATTTTTAATTGATGCAAACAGTGCCATTTTTTCTGCCCAAGAATAGGTTGGATCTTACTGAGTACAAAATGCATTTAACTGTTTTTACCTAGACCCCCGTTTCCATGGTAACAAACGAAAATGTCCGCCATTCAAAACATTTATTAATGCTTTGCTACTCGCTAAATGCAAATCACTGATTAATGATTTTGTATCTGTGAATTGTAAATGGGTCAAGCTCAATGTAGCATATTGTTTTCATATTTTTCTCCTTCATACGTTTTTGGAAAACACTATGTGACAGAGGCTACATAAAGGAACGGAATTTTTTTCACAGGTTTCTCGAAATAAATGCTTTATGACTTATAATGTTTGTTAAATTTATTTTTCTAGAAATCAACTGAGGGTTCTGTGGCATGTTCATTTAGCTAATTTCCTTTTTTCAGAGACATTGTATTACAGCTACCGCCCAAAACTGTTTATCCCAAACAAAGAGTGAACATGGGATATTCATTTTAATAATTGAATGGGAAAGCTCAGAAGTTTATAAAATGAAAGTGTTCCTTTTTTGTGACTTCCGTGATATATATATATACTATATATATAATATGTATATATATATATATATATGTTATGGTATACTGGTATACACAGTGGTGTGACTATTGCTGCCATTAGAATGCTCACACTATTATGCATTATCGCTATTATATATATATATATATATATATATATATATATATATATATATATATATATATGTGTGTGTGTATATATATATATATATATATAATATGGCAGCAATAGTCACACCACTGTATATACCAGTACACCGTGACGTGCGGGCTAGACAAGCAACACGATACCATAACAAATGACATTGTGCCACAATGGCATTACTCTAAACGACCTCCTTATGTTACTGACGGGTCAATCACAAGCGATGGCTTTAGCATCCAATATTCGGCATTTGATGCATACTGCCAGCTAAAGTGTATTTAGTTATTTTAGTAAGACCTTAATAATGTTCGCAATTATAAAGTTTCAAATCTAAAACAATTTCATATGGTAAACAAAACATTCAATTTCAAAACAAGCTTTACTAGCTATATTGTCGAGTCCGGTTGAAATAACCACAGTACCCTTTTGGATTAAACGATGTCTCGTTTCCCATGTTCAACACAGCAGACGTCATTTTAAATATGTCTACGTCCGCTAATTCCGGCTTGAGGAAAACATCTAAACAAATTGCCATTCGGTGTCAGCGAAACGAAATTGTATGACCCTTGTCTTTTGTCATGCCTTTAGGTCACAATGACATTACTTCGAATGAAATTCTTAACGACGCTCAATAAATCTGGTGCGTGAATGCTTTCTGGGCTTAGTCAAATGTTGATGTCCACCCATGTTGTCATTCAGTATCGGTGTCTGCGGAAGGTAAATCTATTCATGACCCGTTCACTGTCATTTTGTCATGAAGTTATGTCACGGTGACCCTACGCTGAATGGCATTGTGTTACCGTTACTCCGCGGCGCGTAGCAACAGTTGCAGAGATGTTGTTCACCAGCTAGGATATATTACACTTGACACTGACTTTAATGTATACACTCTGGAGTGAGTAACACTAAACATTAAGCAGCTTTAATTTCCAATGATCCCAACTGACCTAACTACAGTGAAACCTGCCGTAGCGGACACCTATTCAAATTGAACATCTCTATGTCATGGTCATGTTTGATAGTCACGAATGAGCACTTTTCCGAAAATCTGGCAATACATGCAATCCCGACGATGTCTGTTATGCTAGATTTTACTGAATAAGCATACACACCAACACTTCATAATAATGTTGTATACTGCTGCAGTTTGCATAACTAACGTAGAAGCACTAATGATGTTATCCAGGCTTTTTAACAAATGTATGTAATCGCATCTGAATGCAAGCGCTATTATCATTTATAAAATTGCAACTGTAAAGAACATTTTCCATGATCGCATAATAATCTAAACGCGAAAATTATGGTATCCCTCTTAAGAAGAAGGCAACATCCAATGTTAAACCGCACTGTAGATCAGCCAGGGCGGCGCTGCATTGGCTACACAGTCCCAATCAATATGAATGGCACAGGTACCGAGATTCGATTTAGTTACTGCGTGCGGGGTAGCTGACGTGCCACTCTGCCCAGCAGTGGTGAGAAATCAGCGAAGCCCGGGTAGATGGTGGATAGTCTCGCCTTCGGCGACCCAGATACGAAATCCGGCTTGGTAGTCTCAATGAGGGGACGACGGGGGGTGTAAAGCACTGGAAGTGGTAAACATGGTGGACAGGAGGAATTTAGAGGTGTTGTGTGTACAAGAAACCAAATGGAAAGGAGACTGGGCCAGGGGCACTGGCAGGATGGTATAAGATGCTTGTTACACACTGGGTGAGATGGAAGGAGTAACGGTGTAGGCATCGTAGTAACAGAGAAGATCAGTAGAGATGTCGTAAGTGTAGAGATATGGCAAGAGAAGGATAATTATTGCATGGATGAGTGTGCGGAAACAGCTGGTGTGCATTATGTCCGTGTATGGACCTCAAACAGGAAGGACAGAGGCAGAGAAAAGGGCTTTCAGAGAAGAGCTAGAGAGAATGACGGGAGCGGTAGAAGCATATGTAATGATGTGAGTAGCTGGTGAGTTTAATGCACACATGGGTACAGTAGAGATAGTGGAAGAGGATTCGATCGGGAGATTCGGATGGGGTAAAAGAAACCGAGAGGGCCGGGAGCTAGCAGGTTAGTGACGCGAAATGAGCTGCCGGTGGCTGAGTCGTTCTTCCAAAGGAGAGAAAGCCATACAATCTCCAATAGGAGTGGCTACCATAAGACAGAGCTGGATCTGCTGGTAGTAAGAAGACAGCAAATGTGGCGGGGGGAGGACTGTGAGGTCATCGCTGGGGAACACGTGACTACGCAACATAAACCCCTCGTTTTCGTTGAGCGTATGCAGAAGAGAGGGGAGCCTAAAAGTGTGGGGTGAAAGACCATTAAATGGTGGAAATGTCACAGGGACACAGCCAGTGCGTATAGATATAGAGTGGCATCAGAGTACGAGAAACTACGGCCAACAATAGGAAGAGCGGAATAAAAAGGAATGTACTTATAGATGCTTTCATTGGAATAGCTGAGGAGCTGTGCGACAGAACATCTGGTAAGGGAGGAGCTTCATCGAAGAGTAAAAACCAGACATGGTGGACTAAACAAGTAGCGAAAGCAATTGGAGAAAAGAGAGATGTATGGAATGAGATAGAAGTGATCAAAGGGAATGGCGGACAACTGGATATAGCAATACAGCAACTGTTGTTATTATCCTCTTGATTCCCTGTCGCCAGGGGTGAGGATGGTCTCGATTCCGTTCTTCTATTTCAGTTTTTCTTTTCTTTTCTCTCATTTATCTTGCATTGCTCTCTCCACCAACTGTCTTAATTCCCCTCTAAAGTTTGCTCTCGTTCTCTACTCCTCTCACAATCCTTCCAAGTCTCTCTTTAAACAGTCCTCCATCGCAGTCTAGATATCCCTCGCCTCCTTCTCTCCTTCACTCTCGGGGCATCTGCTTTCTTTGCCAGCCGTTCACCTCCCATTCTCTCCACATGCCCATCCCATTTCAGTCGACTCCTCACCAGCTTCTTCTTAGGTTTTCCTTTTACTCCAACCTCCATCAACCGTCTCACTCCCGCAACACCTCTTACCCAGATGTTTTCACAAACCTACGCCCTCTCTTGTTTTTCTGTCGGTGCCATCGTCTCTAGGCCATACAGGTTTGCCGGGGTAACACATAAACAGAGCACCTTTTCTTTGAGTTTACTCGATATCCGCCTGTTTTCCATCACACCTTTAACTGTCCTCCAACCGTTTGCTCCTGCGTTTATCCTCCTGTGAATTTCGGTGTCTGAGTAACCGTCCCCGCATATCGCTCCACCCAAGTATACAAAACTGTCTCTTTGTTTTAGTTTCTTCTCCTCCAGGTGTATTTCCAGCTGTTTGTTTTGCTGCCTTACCCAAAACACCTCCGTCTCTCCAAACTAACTTTCCGTCCATGTCTGCTGAACATATCCTTCCGCTATATCAGTTGTTCTTGTAGATCTGCTTCCCAGTGCAAACTCCCCTGTCTCAGGCCAATACGGAGGTACTACGTATAGGGCAGCAAAACAAAGAGCTGGAAATACACCTGGAGAGGAAGAAACTAAAACAAAGAGACAGTTTTATATATCTGTGTGGAGCGATATGTGGAGACGGTAACACAGACACAGAAATTCGCAGGAGGATGAAGGCAGCGGCGAACTCTTGGAGGAAAATCGAAGGTGTAATGGGAGATAGGCGCATATCGCGTAAACTCAAAGAAAAGGTGGTCTGCTCATGTGTTACCCCGGCATAGCACTGACAGAGAATCAACAATAGAGGGTGCAGATTTGTGAAAAGAACTGGGTAAGAAGAATTGCGGGAATAAGAAGAAGCGCTAAGCGAAGAATGGAGGAGCAGAGGTAGAAGGTTGGAGTAAACGAAAGCCTTGAGAAGAAGCTGATGAGGAGTCGATTGAAGTGGACTGGGCTTGTGGAGAGAAAGGGAGGAGAACGGCTGGCAAAGAAAGCACATGCCCAGAGAATGGACGGGAAAAGGAGGTGAGGAAGATCTGGAGTGCTATGGGAGGACTGTGTAAAGAGAGACTTGGAAGGATTGGGGGAGTACGAGAGCGAATGATAGACGGGAATGAGACAGTTGGTGGAGAGAGCAGTGCAAGACCAGTGAGGGGAAAGAAGAAGAAAAATATAACTGAAATTGAGGAACGCAATCGATGCCAGCCTCACCCCTGGCGACAGGGAATCAAGAGGAGAACAACAACTCAAATGCAAAGGGTTGTTTATGCATAGCAAATGCATCTGAATTCATTTCAACCAAGATACCGACATGGCATCATAGCCACTCTCAAATGCGAATGCATTCTACGCAATAATTACGAACGAAGGGATTTTGCTATTTTTCTGTTCATCAGGCGGTACGGTGAGAAGGCTGTTCTACGTCTGACTTACCCAATACCCCTTACCTCGTGTCTGTTTATTAAAGGGTTTTCTCGGATTTAGATAATCTCCTAACTCTATCGCGCTTTTTTATTGTTACTGTTCAATAACACAACTATTTTTGTAAACAACCTCTGTCTTGTGAGCCCCACGCCTTACAAGTACCAAATGTTTTCCCTGTGTTACAAATGTAGACCCTCAGTTTGATTACAACTATTGCATGGGATCTGATATAGACAGGATGTAGTTTCGCTTTATCCACTTTTTCCCGTGGATGCCCTAGTGTTATTTGACATCTAGATGTGGGCAGACATTTGACCGAATAATATGATGTTTTAAAGTGCTCTGTACCAGGGCTGTGCCGAAGTACTTTGTACTGTACTTAAGTACAAGTACTTTTCGTTTACAAAGTACATTAGTAAAGTACTTAAGGACAGACCAAGTACTTAAATAAAAGCATAATTAATTTTTGTGGACCCATTTGTATAACGGAATAGGGAGTCGGAACATTATGAAATAAGTTATCAAATACTGAGACTTTAAAAAAAAGAAATAGTGCATCCATGATTGTGTTACTTATATATTTCATAACAAAAGTATATGTGTGTGCATACACTGACAACTGATACCTATTTTCTGTTACAAATTGATGTTGTCTTCAAGATGTGCGCACTGGACTGCTCTCTGGTGCACATGTACCTCACAAAAGCGTACTGATGTATGACCTTCAGCATCAATGTTTCAATGCACCTATTGTCTTGTCAAGGAAATGAGTTTACGTTCACTGTATTGCAATGGGGATATTTGCAGCACATGTTCGTTGTCTATGTGCTAGGTGTAAGCTAGTCATTAATTGCTAATTTCAAAAATGTTAATTTACACCCTTAACAGTTTAGCATGTGTCACCGGTTATGTCTGTGTCATGCCAGTTAATTAATATTTAATGTACCTCTGAATTTCCGCGCACATACGCTTGCGTACACTTAATGAACAAATGAACGATGTAGAAATCCTTTTTTAAATTCCGATTTTTTCTTTCGCTATACTTCTCATGGTCGTACGAAAAAATAAAGAGATAACGATTATGAAAATTAAGTGTGTGTGTGTGTGTCTTTGGGCGTGCGTGCAGTTTGGCATGTATAATACGATGCATGCATTGTATAATGACAAAATTGCACATATAAACAGTTAATTTACTTAACACGTGCGAGCATCGCCTTTATTATCTTTTTCTACAAACCAAATGTGTAATTTCTACAAAACATGTGCAGGGGTGCAGGCCGCTGTTCCAGTTAATATTGTTATGCCTTTCTATGCTACCAAAATGCACTATCAATGAGTTTTAATTAGATACATGCAACACGGATAGCTTGAACACACAGCTTACAATAGCCGCCGCAAAGTTAACACAACCTATATCCCAATTCTTGTACAATCACACAGTGTATATATACACAATAGTGTTAAATCCTCTTGGTCTACAAGCAGTACCATTATTTTCTGGTATACATGTTTTCGTTTGCATGTCCTATTGTTAATTCGACTAACTCTCTACGGTATTGTTACTGAGCCATAATTAAAAACTCGCATTGATTACCTTAGTAGCGGTCAAGTGGCTCCACTCAAATATTAGCCATTAGAAGATTCCAACTATTTATCATATGACATTACGTAACAACTGATCATAGCTCGACCTCTGCATCATGCATAACAAAATACTGCAATCATTACGTAGGGCAAGGGAGTGGGGTGGTTTGGTAGTCTCCACGTTCAGTAGTGAACATGCATTAATATATGGGCGCCATCTAGCGAGAGAAACACACATTAATACACTCCGAGACTAGCGGCCATTTTGGATCGGAAACATCGCAAGTCACTCACTACACCAATTGGTAGGGTGTTGAACCTTTGCTAACAAATGAAACCATCCCTACGAATGATGTCAAACAACAAGACAGTGAACAGTCAAGTAAGACGTTCGATGGGTACTTGTATCTTTACATTGACATTTTTACCGTTGCGACTAGCATTTTTTAACGGTAGGCCCTACAGTTTGTGACAATCGACACAATTTGCACACCTTCGGAGAAAAAAATACAACTCATGTACAGACAAATAATTAATCCATTGCAAGTTATAGTAGTGCCTGTGTAAAAAATGCATAATTGTCGTTATAAAAGCAAAGCACTGCAAATTTAACCACTGCAAAATAAACATTGTGTACCGGCATTGCTTAGATAATTTACATGTTCACGCAAATTGTGGACATATATTTGTTGACATCAGCCGACATAAATGCTGTTAGACTAACACAATTTAATGAGTATCTAAGGCGAATGTGGAACTTCGATAGAACTGTCGCTATTGTGGGCACGCATATGCCTACGTAAATTACCATTCTTTACAAACTTGGCTCCACACGTATCACATGTGTAAGGTTTCTCCACAATGTGATTGCGGTTCACATGCATGACTAAATTACGACGCTGGTGAAACAGAACCCCACAAAATGTACACTGATGGGACTTCTCCTCGGCGTGCGTTCGGATGTGACTCCTTAAATCACCAATTGTGCCAAAAACATCCCCACAATAGCTACAACTCTTGTCCTTCTGGCCACTGGCGTGAGAGCGCACGTGCCTCATCAGCTGACTGCTGACGGCAAACGTCGCATCACAGGTGTCACATTTGTAAGGTCGATCTGCACTGTGGGTGCGCAGGTGATTCTTTAAACTATTAATATGCGAATATTGTGCTCCACACGTGTCACACGTGTGTAATTTCTCACTGACATTAGAATGAATCCTGCGATGCACTATTAAATACCTAGCGCGTGCAAACTGTGCTCCACAAGTATCACATTTGTACGGTTTCTCCGTAGTGTGGATGTACTTGTGACTCTGTAGAGAACAGCGCAACGCGAACTTCGCCCCGCATGTGTCACACGTGTAGCGTTTCTCGCCCGTGTGGGTCAGCTCGTGCGTCCGTAAGTGAGGCGACTGGGTGAATCGCTTCCCGCACGTCTCACATTTATACGGCTTCTCCCCGGTGTGAATCTTCAAATGTGTCTTCAGGTGATTACTTCGACTAAACTGTGCACCACATGTGTCACATCTGTAGGGTTTCTCTCCGGTATGAACGAGCGTATGTCTCACTAAAGACGTCCGCTGGTTAAATGCTAAACCACATGTGTGACATTTGTAGTTTCTCTCGTCATTGTGAATCAGCATGTGCGTCCTCAGATGAGAACTCTGTGTAAACCGTAACTCACAGATTTCACACCTGAAGGGTTTAACCCCTGTGTGAGTGCGTTTGTGGGTTTGCAAATGGACTTTTTGTCTGAACTTTGCTCCACACGTTTCACATTTGTAAGGTTTCTCTCCGGTATGTATGAGAATGTGCATCTTTCGTGCTTTATTGTGTGCAAACTGTGCTCCGCATATTTCACATTTGTGGGGTTTCTCACCGGTGTGAGTAATCTGGTGCGATTTTAAAGTGCCCAAAGAGGCAAACTTTGCGTCACACTTGTCGCATGTGTACGGTCTTTCCCCGGTGTGAATGCGGATATGTGTCTTTAATCCATCACGCGTCACACACTTTTTCCCACATGTGTCGCATTTGTATGGTTTCTCGCCAGTGTGTGTGCGCATATGAACATTCACACTCCCTTTCGTTGTGAACTTCATGCCACAAGTGAAACATTCGTAGGGTTTCTCCCCAGTGTGAATTCGCATATGAACCTTTAAGTCATTTCTAAGTGTAAATGCGGCTCCACATGTAACACAGTTGTGGTGTTTCAAACTGAGACCACTTTGTCGAATCATCTTGAACAATGCCTATAAGTAATGTGCCACAATTGTTTCCAATGTAGGTGTCCTTATTTCAGACAAACTGTGTCCCGCGTATAGCACATTAGTCCAATGGGTAATCTAAATTGTATTTGTTTGCTCAAAGCTGTCACACTTGTCATGTGTCTCTGTGCTTTTCTGTGGACTTGTTCGTGATATGTGGTTCACATCGGCAACCTGATATTCGTGTTCAACTGTTCAAGTCTCCTGGCCTCGACAAGAGCACGCACACCGACGGTAGCCCACTGCTGGTGTCAGAACTGCGCCAATATCACCTGTGAAACACAACACAGTCTATTATTTACTGCTTTGGGTCATAAATGATGTACGCTATTAAATTACTGTTATTGTTCAAATTTAACATAAATTAATATGTGGCTATATAACCAGACGGACAGCGTCTGCAAAAACTTACAATGTAAATTGTGTATGCGATGCTCTAAAATATGTACAAGGAGTAGGCTCCCAAAATCGCACCCTCTATATTTGCTTGTTTTTAGGTGCCTCTAACATGTTAAGTTTACAAGATATATATCGTAACCATGCTGTATTCACATAGTACATACCGGTACATTACCTATGCAAAATTCAAGAATGACACGGACAAGAACACTATGTATACGAAGTGCATGAGACTGAAAAAACATGAACTTCTGTAGCCTGTATTGCATCGTTGTCCTTTAATGTACAATGTCCAAACTAAATGTTTAGTTTTCTTTGCAAAAATGCTTCAGTATATTTTGCCACATTGCCTCTACAGCATTGTGGAATAATTGTCCAAATTTTCATAACGATTTTTCTCCTAAAATGACTCCCTTTAATGATCTTAGGAGAATGTTGTCCTGTGTGCATTGGAAATTACCCGTTTCAATAGAATGTTTTCCTTCTTCCAAAGGAAAGTATATTCGCGCCTACATGCCGTCCGATATTTGTTCTTTTAAACTAATGGTGTTTACCATTTTGGGACATTCTTCCACACATTTTATTTTAAGAATGTCCCTTTTAGGACATTATTAAATTCCATTTGTATAATGCATCTGGTCCATTTCCATAAGAACTCTGATCCCAAATAGTTGCAAAAAGCGGGACCTTCCTCTCAATAATTGACATTTAAAAAAAAAATTGGCACTTTTACCATTGAAAATACCCTTTCAGAACGTACTTCTTCATGAAAAATGTTGTTATTATCAGTTTCTTTAATTCCCCTAAAATCAATTTGAAGAGTACAATAAACTAAAATATTGTGATAAGGCTGAATGGGTACAGGATTTGGTAACAAGTTGGCAGGATTGAGAGCACGTGAAAGAGCTTGCGAAATGCCTCCCCCTGGACTTTGTAAATATATAAAAACGCTTGATCATTGGTTCAAATTAATGGGACTTCTAAGAGGTCAGCATTTAAAGAAACTTGGGTGTTTGATAAGAAATGATTCTTGACATTGGATTTTAAAAAAGTAACTGAAATTAACTTATGTGACACTGAATTAATCTACTTAAACTTGTTATGAACATTAACGATATGACTTTCGTTTGTACCAGGCCTGGGGTAATAGTAATAGTATTATGTAATAGTAATAGTAACGATTACAAATATTGAAGTAATAGTAATCGTAACAGGTTTAACAAAAACTCAATGTAATAGTAATGGGAAGCCATGAAATAGTAATTGACATATCATTTTTATATTACTATTGAACATTTAAACCGAATTTCAACTACATAACAATTCCATTTGATTACGTTGAAGATTCCACTAGTTTTATGGTTGTCCCCCCTATTCAACTTCAGCGTGGTCCTGGTGAAATTTTACGCCAGATTTTTATGAGCGTTTACATAGTAAGAGACACTGGGATAGTGTGATTGCTGCATTGACTAAAAGGATTAAACTGGGCTTTCACTGCTTTAAAGCCATTTTACCAACTAAGTTACCAACTACCTTTTCAAGTAAGCCTATGGGTTCAGTGACTGCCCACAATTCAGCTTAAACTACAGTGGGTTTAAAAAAACATCCTGATGTATTTGTTCTTGAGCCAATAATTAAATGTTCAAGCACCAAGCTGCAGTAGAGCAATGTGGTTTAATTCGACTGTACTGTACTCACCCTAGTTATGTGGCATTGACTATTGCTTCTGTCTTTCATTCTAGTATGGTATTTAAATATAAAATGGAACATATATGTTCTTTCCTTAGTCAATGCAGTTAGTAGATTGTACTAAATGTGGTATATACTATATATATATATATATTTTGTTGTAAATATTTATGATTCTTGTATACTTTATCATACTGCCCTTATGATGATGAAATGAAAATACTTGACATTATCAAATATTATTTCAAATACTTTGTGCATGGGCATCAGTAAATGGCAAGTTAGATTTGTTATTCACCTGTCTTGTTTAACTTCTTGAGACCGAGTCAAACAATTGTACTTATTGTATTTATGCATACAGTGCATTATACCATAAAACATTCCGATGAAAAATATAATAGTAATTGCTTCAAATGTAATAGTAATAGGAAGAATTCAGCATGTAATTGTACTAGTAATAGGAAGGAAACAAAGCAATAGTAATATATTGCAATGCAAGGTCTGGTTTGTACGGCATTAACATTTATGTTAAACACCTGCCGGAATTTATGCATAGTTGACTAGGACTAGCGCGTCTTCTAGTGATTATCATTATGGGTTTGAACATCGTGGATATGGTCGCGACCACACTTCTATTATCGTCCACCGTATTCATTGGTGCTTGAACACAAGTTAAATTGAAAGTCAACCACGGTTCATTGGTTCCCGGTTAATCGGCGATGTAACAGATGTACTACCTTGTGCATACAAGAACATCGTTTACTGCAACATAGGAGAAATATAGCAAAACACTGTTAGTTACGATTAAACGTTTAACAACAAAATCATAGCGGAGCCAAAGACCAGTGAGGCGTGACGGATGACCGAAAGGCACCGAAAGGCACCAAAAGGCGCAAATTTATTACCGAAAAAAAGTCGATCTTTGCAGAAATGCGCTGACAAACAACATAACATAAATGTCAGTATAATCGATGGCGATCTTTTAATTTCTGACCTAATCATGGAAATGACCACCTACAGCCGCCAAACTTCTCACATATCTTACATACATATACACACACTACGTTACAACAACAATTACTTTACATTCAAATTTCGCAAAACAAACTCAAGTAAAACTCGACTTCTACGGCGGCGACTATCCGTTGCTCCGCGGTTACCGTAAAATTGACATTGCGTCGAGCTTCACAGAAATCCCGTACAATGGCGCTGTCATTACTGTACACATGTTCGCGCGCGATATAAATATAATATATACGGGCGCGTGAGCGTGTGGTAGTTATAATATTGGCATTGTTTCTGTTAAAAAGTAGCTCGATTAATTAAAGCATACTTATTATCATCAGTGTGGTTTAGAGGTAATGAAAGGGTTCTACTTAATGTAAAAAACAAAATAAGTCTTACGAATAGCCAATAATTGTGTTCCCGCGGGTCAATTCTTTTTCGGTTGATGACCAACACACGAGTCGGTGCTCCAACGAATTACACAATTTTTGGGGAACATTCAAACTTAGGATGATTCATATATATTCGTTTATGTGAACATTTTGTTTAATTGTGCATTTTGCTATGTTTTCCGTCATTAGTTAATGTGACAAACTGAACTAAGAAGACGCAAATCCTTATGTCTAGCTAGTTTTGAGTGTCACCGTTAAAAGTGCAGGTTTGGAATAAATTATGCACAATTCGTAAGACTTATTTTGTTTTTTACATTAAGTTTCATTACCTGTAAACCATACTGATGATAATAATAATGCCTTAATTAATCGAGCTACTTTTTAACAGAAACAATGCCATTATTATAACTACCACACGCACACACACTCACGCGTCCGTATATATTAACGATATATTATATTTATATCGCGCGCGAACATGTGTACAGTAATGACAGCGCCATTGAACGGAATTTCTGTGAAGCTCAACACAATGTCAATTGTACGGTAACCGCAGAGCAACGGATAGTCGCCGCCGTAGAAGTCGAGTTTTACTTGAGTTTGTTTTGCGAAATTTGATCGTTGTAGGAATGTAAAATAATTTGTTTTGTAACGTAGTGTGTGTATATGTATATAAGATATGTGAAGAGAAGTTTGGCGGCTGTAGGTGGTCGTTTTCATGGTTAGGTCAGAAAGTAAAAGATCGCCTAATCGATATATCATCGTATGTTAAGAGTTTCCTTCTAGACGGTGCTACTCGGGCGCAACACTTTCAGGGGTTAATCTGCGACCATTCAGAAGAAAAGTAACACCACTATTTTTTGTACTCACTTTTGCTTAAGGGTTCTGACCATCGTCGCAAGCCAGGGCTGTTTGCCATACAAACCTAGCCCTAGCAGATCTCCTACGCGAAGTGCGGAAGTTAGGTGAGTCAAACCAATAATTAACTTCGCCAGTCGCAACAGCGTCACCCGTGTGAACAGCGCAAATACCCGCCCCAATTTGAAGACCGATAAACGACTTCTGGGAATACCAATATAATGGCCCGTTCGCCCATTAGCACGAGCAGTTGGACGGTATTGTGTATTCGAATAATTGCTTCTACTTCCTAAACATTGCATGTAACACGAGCCACAGTTGGTTGAAATACGTTTTATTATGACCACCTGACCTGCCGTCAACCACTAATACAGTGAGCGATTTCATAGCTTAAATTCAGAGTTTCGCAACGCGATCAGCCAGGGGATACTGCTGGCTGGCACTGGCGTAATCAGCAGCAGCGACCCCTGGCGCGCGAGAATGGTTCTGACCAGTTTTATAGTTCCTACGCTGTGTTCTAAAGACGGACGTAAATCGTTATTAATCGTCCATCACTGTACGTGTATTTTCTGTGATTAGCCGCCGATCGGTTAAACACGTTTTACCTAACTAGTGTTAATACAAATTGCATACTTCGTTGCATAGATCAAATAAAATCTGCCCTGTTATCACGTAGAACAGTTTACACATATGCTATTCTGACGCGATAATACGGGAATTGTTCAATAGTCAATATGGTTATCTCGAACATAGTCGCGTAAATATATCTTTAGCTATGCATTATACCTACGTAATTAGTGGACATTAAAAAAGAATGTAATAATATTAATAATAATTCGTGAAAATTATGATCAAATTTGATGTATAATTTTTGTAGCATTGATTTTGCTCAATACTCAACTAAGAAATCTGAACTCACTTCGACTTCCGGCTGGATTAAGGAGGCCATCTGGATCCGTAATACAACACCAACGATGAACAGAGACCAGGGGCATACCGACTGATTCACGTTTGGGGCAGCCTGCTCGCCACGCCAACTGGCGAACAGAGGAAAAACAATTCCTGTTGAAAAACGGTAAGTTCTTATACAGTATCCAGTCCTCTGGACTGCTCAAAGCGCTTTACACTTTACTCCCTGGCAGACCTGTTCAATCGAACACCATCTCGACTTCTCTGGGAAGCATCCATCCACGCTGCAATTAATGAGTATAGTTGGATATAGATGCACCTTGGCGAAAACGTCTGCGCTCTCGACACCCCTTCCCAGTGCATGCATCAGCGATGATGCCGGTAAGAGCAGAACTGTGTGGTCACGCGAGGCTCGGACAAGAAGGTGGGACGCCACGCCTTGTAGATTACGGAATTCTTTCCAGTCCCATCAATAAAACCAGTCGGACAGGACCTTAGTCGACACTTACTGGTGCGTCTCAACCGCATAAGAACAGGCTTTGGATTCAGACTCAATATGAACCAGACGGGGCTGGCATCTTTACGCGAGTATGACATCACGCCGGCTTCCAGTAGAGCGTAGTCGGTGTAGTGGATACATTGTAGTCGGTGGGAGTCTGGTCTGGTCTTGTCCGGCGAAAATTGCCAGTGTATCCGAACCTTAACACCAACATCTTGACAGTGACACGACTCGTTAGTGGTAGCCAAAGCAACCCATTAACAGAGGTGCTATGCGCTCACGAGTCCTTACTGACACATGTCACTGCTCGTCTGTATTGTTGTATACTCGTTGTCTGAGATGACGGTAGGCTAATCATGGGTGAGTTGCAGTACTCCAGACAATAGGTGACTTGTGCGTGTAAGGTTTTACCGAGAGTACTATACGTTGGTAGTTACGTGCAGCTCACATGGCAATTGCGTGATGTTGGTCCATAGAAACCAACATTTCACATAGACCTATAGTCTACTGGTGAATTGGAGTAATCAACAGTGACCATCAAGCTGCGCATAAGTTGAGATGATGTTTTGATCAACTTAGTTTCGCATCATTTAGCGTCAGCAGAATTTGCCGTATGCCAAATGAAAACCTCATAAAATATAACTTTCAAGGATGATTTTAAGGAGACAGAAAACGAGGCAGGCCACGGAAGAGGTGGAGCGACCAAGTTAGATAGGACACTAGACTCCCGCTTTTAACAGCATAGCGGTGTGCTCTAGACAGGACGAAATGGAGGGGTGTGATAATTCACATCCAGGATGATAACGAGGGTTCGAATTTAAGTCATGTAAGCTTCAGCATGCAAAGCATCACCCACTGTCTGATTTCCCAAATACAATCGATGAGTCACCCCGTTGTTTGGTGGTTGTCCAATAATTGTTACAAGTGGAGGGGATATTTGGGTAAGAGTTACTTAATCATTAAAAAGAAATACATGCCACAGGACTCCCATATTCGTGCTGTAAACCGTGTATATATGTATGCTTATACGCATACAAAATGGCATGCAATATGCGTAGTAATTAATAAACTTGGTGTTTGGGCCTATAATGTCGCATGTGGTAAAGTATTATATACACATGTTTACACCGATCATCAGTTACGTACAATAACAAACACAATAAAAATAAATGTGTACATACATACGACATACCTCAGACACCGTCTCTTTAACACACACAAGGCACATTATATTACACTACATAAAATGATAGTGATACTGACTTTGACAAATCTGTAACCGCATTGACAAAATCGCGTCAAGAGTGCCATTTAAATGGACCTAATTGTGTTTCTGATTATTTACAAATAAATGCAGGATTTCTTCAAGGAAACTCCCTCGCTCCATGCGTATTGATCCTTGTCTTGGACAGTGCCTTATCCAACATGTGACACATGTTACGTGTAGTCCTTGAAACATTACAAATGCCAAACCAGTATGACGAATTTACATATTTTAATTTTACAAATCATTGTTCATACTGTTATTAGCATGCATTTACATTTACACTCTAAAACTAGCAATACTATAATATAAAACGCTACAACCATCGAAATACAGAAGATAGTGTGTCAATGGCAGTAACAACAAAACTATGAATACATGGATTAGTACTACTTTCATCGTGCGCATTATATTATTAAGCAGTTGTTATCCACAGGAGGAACTCTCCTACTGTAGATTCCACTGTCCTCGCAGCAGTGCTAAGTTCATACATACATTCTGAAGCTGGATATAAATGTGTTTGTTTAAACGCAAGGAGTATAGTAAACAAAAGAAATGAACTAAACATTATGGTAGAAGATATTGACCCTCACATAATAGGTATAACCGAATCCTGGACCACCACCGATATAGCAGATGCCGAATTGAGACTGACATGATATGTAATGTTTAGGAAAGATAGAATAGGAAGAAAGGGAGGTGGAGTTATTTTATATACTAAAGAATTTATCCAGGCTTATGAAATAAAATTAGAAAGAGAAGCAGATTGCGAAGAAGCTGCTTGGTGTAACATAGTTACAGGAAACTCAACGTTAACAGTTGAGTTAGTTTATCGAAGTCCAAACATAAGCATAAAAGAGAATGAAAAAATACAAAACGCTATAAGGGAAGTAAGCAAACGGGACTGTATTATTATGGGGGATTTTAACCACGGGTATATACAATGGAAATCTCTACAGAGTATGGGGAGTGAGGACTACAAGTTTTTAGTTTTAGTTCAAGATACTTTCCTTTCTCAACATGTGCTAGAACCAACCAGGGGTGAGAATGTGTTAGACATAGTTTTGTCCTCACAGAATGAATTAGTTGACAATGTCAAGATATGTGAGCCACTGGGGAGTAGTGATCACAACCAGATACATTTTACCATCAAAGTAAAATCAGAAAGGAATAGTAAAATGCAGTATAGGACAAATTTCCACAAAGGAAGGTATAAGGACATGAGGAAATATTTAGCAAAGATAGACTGGAATAACACACTGAACAATAAGACAGCAACATAACAGCGTGGGGCAGGACGTGTGATGCGTGTATGGGCCGAAAACAGTTCAGAAGCTCCGCACAATGCTCTAAAACACAGTGTACATGATGGGTCAGACTCAGATAGCTCCGGTGCTAGCTTTGGCGATATCAGCTGCCTCACTGCCGATGTGCACGCACTCTTCTTACAAGATGGTCCCATTTTGTGAAACATGCTGGTTGAAAAGCAGCCAGTGAAGATGCAGGTTTGCTGTGGTTCAACTGTAAACATACTGCCCAATAAGTATGTGGAAGAGAAAGATATCCGCCCAAAACCAATCACTCTGAAAATGTTGAACAATGTGAAAGCAGAAGCTCTTGGCAAATGCCAAGTTAAAACCGTACATTCTGCTACAGGAGACAATTTGAAAGTGGACTATGTCATAGTGGATCATGACGAACTGAACCATTACTTAGCCGTAAAGCTGCTGAATGCATGAAGCTCATCACAATGAACAGCGAGAACTTTGAAACTGTATCTTCAGTCTCCGGCTGTAGAGTTGCTCAAACCCCACGCACTGAAGACTATCATGAAGTGTCTGACGGTAAATTTGGCTCTCCTCCTGGTGAGAAAATTCGTCTCACTCTGGAACAAAACGCAGAACCGGTCGTGATATCACCTCATGCCCAATCAGAATCACTGAACAGTTCCGTGAAAGATGAACTAGACCGACTAGAACACATTGGTGCCATAGTCAAAGTGGACCAACCCACTGATTGGGTGAACCAACTGCCTGTGGCCAAGACACGTTCTGGGCCTGTCAGGATCTGCATTGATCCTAGACCTCTCAATCTAGCCCTGAAGCGTGAACACTACAAAGTTCATGTGCTGAATGACATTCTACCGAAACTTGTGAACTCCAAGAAATTTGCTGTGTGTGACTTGCAACAAGGATATCTACACTGCGAACTGGGTGAAGAATCCAGCCTGCTGACGACTTTCGCAACACCGTTTGCGCGGTATCGTTAACGACGACTACATTTCGGCATGAAAAACAGCAGTGAAATTTCCCAAAAGTGTCTGTAACAAGCACTGAAAGAGCTAGAGAATGTTAACTGTGTTGCTGACGATATAACCATCCATGGATCTGATGCTTCTGATCTCTGTGTCAAGATCCATATGCTGCTCCAAAGATGCATGGAATGTGGGATCAAACTGAAACGTGAGAAATGTCGCTTCAATGAGTATGAAATTCAGTTCTTGGGCCATGTTGTCACACCTGACCCATCCAAGGTCGAACCTGTTCTGAGGATGAAGAGTCCGTGTGACATGGAAGCTGTGGAGAGATTAAGAGGTACAGTAACTTACCTGGAAAGATACTTACCCAAGTTGACTGGTGTATTCCGTCCCCTTGCTACAACGAGAAGTTGCCTGGATGTGGGGAAAAGAAAGCTTTCACAACATTGAAAAAACTCCTGGCTGAGGCACCCACTCTGGCTTACTTTGACCCGAGTAAGAAACTGGCCACTCAGTGTGATGCTAGCAACTTTCGCTGACACCTTGTCACATGCTTTCCTGCCAGCTGGACAGGAACACCCGACCACCCAGTTCGAAGCTTTCCACGCTGTGAACTATCTACCCATGAGAGAAGATGTTGTCCAAGACACTCGTAATGCCACCGAGTAAGATGCCACTCTACAAGCGTTGGCAGCTGTCCTACAACATGGCTGGCCCGATAAATCAGATGTGCCGCCATCTGCCGTGCCTTACTACCACTTCAGAGGTGAGTTGGCTGTCACTGATGGGTTGGTGTTCCGCGGCGAAAGACTTGTGATTCCACAATCCATGAGATCACAAATTCAAAAAAGATGTTCACCTAGGTCACATTGACAATGAAGGATGCCTAAGACGAGCAAGGGAGTTGATGTACTGGCCTGGCATGAATGCAGTAATCAAAGAGTACATCCAAACATGTGAAGTCTGTTCTGAGTTCGAACGTTTTCAGACTATAAGGAAACTCTGATGAGTCATGATGTGCCGGATCGTCCATGGCAGTAGTTCGACCTGTTCACTTGCCAAGGAAAGGACTACTTAGTTACTACTGACTGCATATCGAACTTCTCGGAAATAGATTACCTACCAGCCACTAGCTACAAGGCAGTAATCGCAAAACTAAAAGCTAATTTTGCTAGGATGAGAATCCTGGACGCTGCAGTTACTGACAATGGTCCACGGCTGCTGCCAGACGAGTTCATTTCAGTAAGAAATGGGGATTCGAACAGGTGACGACATCTCCACACCACAGTCGCTCAAACGGCAAGGTGGAATCATCAGTTAATGGAGTAAAGAAGCTGACCAAGAAAGCACGATGCGCTGATGTTGACCAATACTTAGCACTGCTGAAAATCCGCAACACCCCAACTCAAGGTATGGATATTAGTCCTGCACAGAGGCTACTAGGTAGGCGGACGAAAACAATTCTTCCAACAGCTCAAAGTCTTCTAGAGTCGCGGCCGTCATGAAACAGATATGCTGAAAAGGTCACAACGCCGTCAAGCCAAGTACTATAACAAATATGATACAGATCTCCCACATCTCCATCAAGGCGATACCGTCCGAATGAAGCCGTACAAGCTTGGAGTCAAGTCATGGAAGAAAGCGAAGATGGTGAGACGACTGGATGAAATGTCCTATGAAGTTGAAGGTAGTGAGGGAACAATGTACAGGCGCAACCGTGTACACCTAATAAGAACACAGAAAACACCACCTCACGTGTTGGTTGAGGAATCCATGGATATCCCGTCCCAAGATGATTCTCTGAGCACTCCAGATGAACCACCGGTTGAAATTCAACCGAACACACCGGTTGAACAACAGCACCAGAGTGACCAGACAGAACAACACTCTCCGGTACGTCCACCGACACCCAGGAAGTCCGAGAGAATCAACAAGTCCAAGCTACGCAGCAAATACAAGGATTACGTTGTATCTAAATGAAAAATAACTGTTGATGATAGTTACATGAACATTGATGAGTGCAGACTTAATTCGTGTGGACTCGCTCGTGTGTGTTGATTTGTGGATGCTCCATCCATTTGTTCATACAAGGACTATGTTGTGTGTAAATTAACAGTTGATCAGGCCCGTAGCCAGGGGCTTCACGGGGTTCACATAACCCCCCCCCCTTTTTTGTGAATCCCCTTTCTCCAAAATGTGAAAGCTCCCTCAAATTTAATCTTTAAGATGTGAACCCTTAATGTTTTATGTTAAAGTTATTCCGTTTCTCCAAAGCGTGAACCCCCTCCTAAAACCTGCTGGATGTTATTCAAACATTACCCAGCATGCCAGGGCAGCCTGAGTGATAGAGACGTTAAAATGATAACAAATATACAAGAAGCCAATTTTACTCTAATGGTACATGACTCCAAATTGTAGTCAGTCAGAGTTGACTGACGCAGACAAAACATACATTGTTTATAAAATTTATGTGAGCGACTCAATTTGATATAGACATTTCACTGCATATTGACAATGGTTCTCATAAGTCTATAGTTAAATTGCTAGTGTGTGAAAGGGGTAACAATGATTCAACACTGACTAAAGAACAAATACGAGCACAGATACAGTGTATTGGGCCAGAACTCTGTTAAAATGTAAATGATGGGTGCTGTTTTTAGTATGCCGATTGAGCTAACTACCGAGTATTAAAGGGCTATTCTCAGCAATCACCAAATTAAGATGTGTAACGTGTGTATTTCATACAGGCGACAAACCTGTAGAGAAATTCATCTAGCTTGACACAAATAAGCTTGATTTGAACAATAACAAATAAAGTTTAACGACACCTATTTTAAAATGCGCGTGCTGGTGAGAAATCGTGAATAATGTGGCCTTAGTTGTGGCTGCCGAAATCCTGTTGTTGCTTGTTGCATTGTGATAGATCTGCTCTCAATTAAATTATTCAACTTAATTGGAATTGCAAAGATTCTCTGCAGTGGCATTTAATGTAAAGACCTGGGTTTATCACTGACCTAACTGTAACAAGTAATTTATTGATTGCAAGATATCAATTTGTTTTCGTATTGTAATTAGGAGGTAGGTGCAATTCAGTTGTTCGGTGTGATGGGTTTAATTTGGTTACACAAAATTTAATCAGTATCCTTCTTATATATTTTTATGGCACAAACGTGAACATCTAACCATAACATTACAGTACATCACCAATAAACATATTGATATCACTATTTACAAACTACAGCATACCAACAGAGGTTTCCTTAATTGGTTTTGGGAAATGTAAAAGTATACATGAGGATGTTCTTATCAGGTATTAAGTTATGGTCTCCATAAAATCTCCTAATCAAAAACAAGTCATTTGACTCCTGTCTTGATGTGAATAATGAGATGGGAACACTCCTCGGGTATTCACCCTCTTGCCCTAGTGGGAGCTTTGTTGTTCAGATGGGTATAAGAAGTTATGTTTAACAAGAAAATTCACCATGTGATCTTTAATTATTCTTTCTAATAATTATTATACAAATCACTGACGTTAAGCTCACTAGTCTGTAGTTCTCTAACTTGTTTCTGGAACCTTTTTTAAATAACGATGTAATGTTTGCTTCTTTCCATTCTAAAGTAACCACTCCCTCTTCTAATGACAAGTTGAAAACTGTTGCAAGTGGTATGCTAATTTGTTCTACAATTTCCAATTGTAGATTAGGCGGAATGCCATCTACTCCAGCTGATTTATTATCCTTCATGGCCCTTATTTTCTTAGCTACCATTTCCGGGGTTACAATTAACTGTCCTAAATAGTCTGAGTTCGCCCCATTGAACGTACCCTCTGGTACAGGCAGTGAATTAATATCTTCCCTGGTAAACACCGAACTAAAATACTCATTCAAGTCTTCTGCCATTAAGATTCCTCTGATATTATATTTCCAGCACTATCTTCTAGAGGACCGATCTTATCCTGAACTAACTGTTTGATCCGAACATATGCATAACACTATTGCTGTCTTGTTTTATATTACAAGCTAATTTCTGATCGTTGCTTCTCTTCGAATTTCAGTTGTATTTTACTTTCACATCATTTGTTTGTACTTCATTTTTTAATGGCTTATTTCGATATGTATTTCTTTCTGGACCGTTTCCCTAGTTTTTCAAGGGAACAAATTTATCGATGATGCACTCAATTTCACTACACTCATATAATCTGAAAAGGTATTCTCTGTTATTATAATTATAAGTGGCATTTTACAATAAAATAATATCGTTTTGCCTTTAATGGCAGGCATATATCTCCCCAATGATTAGTTTGACTGTGAATAACCATGAATTAATCGAACTGGACATATTTTTAAACATTTCATTTAGTTTTGGTGCATTTTGACTGTCTTTACGTTTCTTCAGCTGGCACCTGAAGACGTTAAATAAATAAACTGCGCAGCTCATAATTTGTACCGTGTACGCGTCACATCGGAATAGTTTTTAAAAGAACATTTCAATGCACAGTCAACGAAGCGGAGTAGCAGACGTATAAAACGTGTTTTTTATGTAGTGATTCATTACAGTGTTTTTCCAAAGACACGCCGAGTTCGTCACTCGAGACGTTACGAGAGTGTTTCCACCAGGTGGCCACGGGATCTGCTATTAATGCAATGTTACGGACGAACTAACTATCGTGTGTGGCAATGCAGTCATGGAAGACTCGGATGTAGAGGAAGTGAAGCAAGATTTCAGCGACCTCATTACCACAGCAACAGAGAACACCAACCGAGTGACAATTAGCAGTGTCTTGCCCGACACAACAGGGACACAAGAAGAAAATATTAAGGAAATTAACAGTTTCCTGAGAGATAAGTGTAGTGACACGGGAGCCCGGTTCGTTGACAACGATAAAAATTTCCTGTTTCGTGATGGATCCTGCGACACGTCCGCATTCCAGAGTGACGGTATCAGTCTTACTGCGTTCGGGATGAACAAGCTGATGAGCAACTTGTCACTAATACTCCGTAACCATCGAGAAGGCGGAGCGCAGCGGGGATCCTGTTCGCAGAAGATTTGCAATGAGTCTAAATCAACCGGTAACAGGTCGACGAAACAGCGACGCAGCGCGCCATCTGGACATCCATTGTCAAAAGGGAGCCGCTATACGCCGAGAGCGACTGGGAAACGACCACCGAAACAGGATCGAGGTACGCACGGTTCGACCTTCTAATGCGGATGACCGTGCAACTGCTAGCTACGTGCGTATTGCTGGCCAGTGTAACAAGTGTGGGGAGACAAATCACGTCACCCAGACTTGTCGACATGAGAATGCTGTGTCGTGCTTTGTATGTGGTCAAAAGGGCCACAAAAGCAAACATCATACGAAAAGGGACTAGGTAAGCGGCCGAAATAATACGGCCATGCCATGTACGGAATACGGAGCTTTCAATATTCGACCTATAATCACCCGTAGCCGTAGCATACCACAACATAGAACAACAGGTGTGAATGCAGACAATTTAGTCAAGCTTGCGATCAATCCACGGTGGGGCTTACCAACGATTCTGAGTCTCAACGCTCGGTCACTAAGTATTGAGAAATTAGACGAATTGCTCGCGGTAGCACGCACGAACAACGTGGGTTGCGTGTGTGTCACAGAAACCTGGTTCAAGAGTTACATGTCAACGGAATCTGTCGGTTTGGCAGGCTTCAGTTGTGAACGAAAGGACCGCGTGGATAAAGGAGGCGGGGGAGTGGCGTGTTATGTGGCCGAGACCATTGCGTATGACCGGTTACATGATATTGAAGATGCTGAACACGAATTGATATGGATTAAAATGAAGCCTAAGAAACTACCAAGAAAATACTCGTGCATTATTTTAGCGTGCATCTACCACCCACCTGGTGCTGACAATGGCTCTATGCGAAAGTACCTGATAACTAGTCTGGACACAGTTTTGCGACGTAGCCCAGATTGTGGTATCATTATCAGTGGTGATTTTAATCAATTCAAGGACACGTTTTTATGGACACATTATGGATACGAGCAGCTTGTTAAGACAGCCACGCGTAATTGTGCAATTTTGGATAAAATGTGGTCTAACATGTCACCTGTGTACGGCTATCCGACAGTGCTTGATGAATTGGAAACATCAGATCACAAGATGGTCTTATTGGTGCCACCGTGGTTCCCAACACTTGACACGGGTATGGTCCAATACACCGTTACCAGGCGCATGGGTAACAACGAACGAGCATTGTTCACTTCGGCTCTGTCACAGACCAGATAGGAGTTTATGTACACATTGCCTACGTGCGAGGAACAGTTCAATCTATTCCAAGAAACCATGGACCATTTACTGGATACGTGCTGTCCGTAAAAAACTGTGTCACGTCATAGTACAGACAAACCGTGGGTCACAGATGGATTCCGACACCTCATTAGACAGAGGCAGCGTGCTCGCAAGGCAGGTGACGAGATGCTGTTGCTGGCAAATAAAATTAGTGGTGGAGATATAGTCAATTTAGTCAACTCCATGAATGCGTTCTTCGTGTCAGTGAGTGAAGATTTACCGAGATTGCAGACTTCCCACCCGATCTTTGACATTAAGGAACCACTGCTAGATGAATTCACCATCAGCGTGACTGACACTAAGTTGGCATTTAGTAAGGTCAAAGTGAACAAAGCCACGGGTCCGGACAATATACCACCATGGGCTTTGAAAAACTGTTCGCACCTTCTTGCAGCACCGGTCACTGCAATATTCAACAGCTCGCTCAGGGAAGGTGTATTGCCAAAATTGTGGAAACCAGCAACCGTTATTCCGTTGTCGAAGAAACACCCTCCAGTGACAGTTGAAAATGACATTAGACCTATATCTCTTACACCAATTCTGGCTAAGGTTTTTGAATCTCTAGTGCTAAAGTGGGTCGATGTTTATGTTAAACCACAAATAGACGACAAACAATTTGGGGGTATGTTAGGGACTGGTACCACGGACGCCCTTGTTGGAGTGCTTCACAAATGGTACGAAACCACCGATGTAAAGGGCAATTTTGTAAGAGTGCTATTTCTCGATTACAGTAAAGCATTTGCTCTAATTAACCATGATATACTAATACAGAAACTGATTGCAATGGAAGTTCTACCGCACTTGGTCCGATGGATGGCAGCGTTTCTACTAGACCGCGAACAGAGAGTAAAAATCGGCGGCGCGGTGTCAAAGCCAGGCTACCCTAATGGGGGCGTTCCCCAGAGAACTTTGTCAGGACCAAAACACTTTGTGGTTCATATCAATGATTTGCAAACATCTTGTCCTATGTTTAAATATGTTGACGATTGCACCATATTTGAAATATGCAATCAAAGTATGATATCTGTTATACAGGAATCTGCCAACATTATTGAGCGATGGTCTAGTAATAATGACATGCGCATCAATACGAGTAAAACAAAAGAAATGGTTATATGTTTCGGTAAAGATATTTGTAGAATCTATGCCGTATATTGATATAAATGGGACATATATTGAGAGAGTTACTCAAGCAAAAGTTCTCGACGTAACTATATCATCGGATTTAAGTTGGAATGCACACGTAGATGAAATAGTATCAAAGGCAAGAAAGAGAGTGTATATGATATATCAGTTAAAACGTGCTGGTATCAACCAAAATGACTTGGTTAGAATATATGTATCTGTGATTGGACCAGTAGTTGAATATGCCTGCCCGGTATGGCACACGAACTTGCCTAAATATTTATCGGACAACATCGAGATAATTCAAAAAAGGTGTCTCAAAACTATATTTCCTGGTTGTGTGTACGAGGATATTCTGGAGATGGTAAACTTACCAACGCTGCATGATAGACGCAATGAATTGTGTAAAACGTATTTCGCTAGAATGAAGCATAGTGACCACAAACTGAATACGCTACTACCAAATATTCGAAATGTGCCGTATACACTAAGATCATTCAATGAGTTACCCGTCCCAATGGCGAACACAAATCGCTACAAAAACTCATTAATTCCATGGTGCTTAGTCAACAGTCAATTTTAATATTTAAACTATATGATTAAATTTTAGTGTATTTAAAGTATCTTATTTTTTAATGAAAGATAGTAATTCATTGTACACGTTTTACTATAAAGCGCCTCATACCGAGTTTGTTACGTCACGGGGCGAATTTGTGTAATTTACTTAACAGTATCTTTGGTGTTGCGTTATTTTATTTAGTACAACACGTTTTATGAGTATTGTAACATAATGTTGTGTCGTATTGTAACTTGTAACATTATGAAATTTGTGTGATTTGGGGCTTTTATGGTGAATGTATGTACAATCCAACTGAAAAGTTGCAAATAATAATAAATTTATTCTATTTATTCTATTATGTTAACATCACTATGTTTTCATTGCTGGCCGTTAACAGAATCCCAGCATGTTTTGGTGCTTATGCATTAATGTACATCACATGGGCATAACCGACAGCTTGGCCAACGCATTTATGAAATATCTGCACAGCGACTGACTCGTGTTATTTGTCATTATTGGTTAGGCTTCTAGGGTGGTTGACACGTTGATATGTTACGTATTATACGGTGAACATTCCCTCACACCCTGGGTTTTGTTGAAAGCGGATTTCTAACCCACTGCAATATCAAGGATATAACAAAATACAGAAATAAACAAATTAGTATCCAGTCAAAAACACTTCCAATCAAAAAATGTGTAATTTGCAAGCTGATTTATTCAACTAATATATCTCCATTTTCGAAATGTATCCTCTATATGGGATAAATGTACCACTCAAGGCATGGGATATATATATACTTGAAGTGTGATTATGTTGGCAGAGGAGGGTATTAATTCAGTAAACATCGGTACCGTTTGAGTTTGTGGGCAAATTAATCCAAACTAATATTATGGCTATTCTTATAATAAAAATAATAAAAAATATGAACATAAGTGAGGAGTTTTCAATCAGCATTAGAGCCAGAGCCTAAACATGAGCCATTTTTCAGTGAACAGGTAAAAGCTTGACTCTCCTGTTAATGAAATTATCAGATTGCGACTGATTTTTACATCAAGCCTCCAAGAAAAAAATTGTATTTCACGATTGTGATTGATAATGATAAATTATCCATAATTTTGAAACTTTCAGTATGTTATGCGCAATTTTTGGTTGATTCTGACAGCAGAATATTTGTGCATGTGTGTGTGTGTGTGTGTGTGTGTGTGTGTGTGTGTGTGTGTGTGTGTGTGTGTGTGTGTGTGTGTGTGTGTGTGTGTGTGTGTGTGTGTGTGTGTGTGTGTGTGTGTGTGTGTGTGTGTGTGTGTGTGTGTGTGTGTGTGTGTGTGTGTGTGTGTGTGTGTGTGTGTGTGTGTGTGTGTGTGAGTGTGTGTGAGTGTATGTGTACATGTACATGCAATGCATACGTGTTTGTTTGAACTTTCTAGATTTTGGACTTTGGCATTCCTTGCTGGTTCAATTGAAGCAGAACCCTTTGCGGTCTTAAAATGTGTAATGCACAGGAAGAATGTTGTGTCAAACTGTATTAGTTCTTGTTTAGCCTAAAATATATTTGTTTCAAGTGTTTGTGTGTGCGTGTGTGTTTCATGCAGTGTGTGGAGGTATGTACATGTGTGTTTCGTGCAGTGTGTGGAAGTATGTACATGTGTGTTTCATGCAGTGTGTGGAGGTATGTACATGTGTGTTTCATGCAGTGTGTGGAGGTATGTACATGTGTATTTCGTGCAGTGTTTGGAGGTATGTACATGTGTGTTTCATGCAGTGTGTGGAGGTATGTACATGTGTGTTTCGTGCAGTGTGTGGATGTATGTACATGTGTGTTTCATGCAGTGTGTGGAGGTATGTACGTGTGTGTTTCGTGCAGTGTGTGGAGGTATGTACATGTGTGTTTCGTGCAGTGTGTGGAGGTATGTACATGTGTGTTTCATGCAGTGTGTGGAGGTATGTACATGTGTGTTTCATGCAGTGTGTGGAGGTATGTACATGTGTGTTTCATGCAGTGTGTGGAGGTATGTACATGTGTGTTTCATGCAGTGCGTGGAGGTATGTACATATGTGTTTCATGCAGTGTGTGGAGGTATGTATATATGTGTTTCATGCAGTGTGTGGAGGTATGTACATGTGTGTTTCATGCAGTGTGTGGATGTATGTACATGTGTGTTTCATGCAGTGTGTGGAGGTATGTACATATGTGTTTCATACAGTGTGTGGAGGTATGTACATGTGTGTTTCGTGCAGTGTGTGGAGGTATGTACATGTGTGTTTCGTGCAGTGTGTGGAGGTATGTACATGTGTGTTTCGTACAGTGTGTGGAGGTATGTACATGTGTGTTTCATGTAGTGTGTGGATGTATGTACATGTGTGCAAGCATGAATATCTTTATCATAATCTTCTTTAACTTTGATATGATAGGTCAATGTTTCTGCAAATATCTTCCAACGTTCTTACTTACAAACTTCCAGGCAAATTTATAACTTTCTCATGCCTACCCATAAATCCAGTAAGTCTCCTTTCCATCAACTCCAAAGTATCTCAGCTGATGTTTCACATGGTTTAGATTGGACCATGTTAAGATAATCAAAACCCACACTTCAGCCACGCTATCTTCAGTTCAAAATAGTGCTTCCCATTGATGGCTTATAGCTCACGTAATTATATACAGATTGTGTAGTCGCTTTGAATAACCTACCATAGCTTCACTCTTTGCAGTTTCTGAAAATGATTTTTGTGAGTGGGAGTTTGTTACATTGATTGGAAGAAAGAGGTTACGCAAGGTTGGCAATGTAAGCTCTATGCCTCATGGCAAGTTTACAAGGAACTGACTGACTTCTTCCTTGTCATCTTTCTTATTCTTCCTCCCTTGCAGTGTGGCGGTGACTCCACTCACGTTTGCCCACCCTCTTGCTGATACTTCTCCACATATCCTTTTCTTCGGGAGTTTTCTCCCAGTCCTGACTGTTCGTCCTTGACTTTTTGAGACTTCAACGCTATTTCTTCATCTTCTTTTCTATCCTCTCTTTGTCAATATTTCTTGTGTTCAATTCGACAGGCTTCTTTTTTACAAAGGTTCTTTATTCCAGTTTTCTCTCACATCTATTATATTTAGTTATATTCTTTGTTATCACATGTCAAAAGCACAAATAGCTTTATGAACTATTGCGGTACAGAACCATAGCTGATAGAAATACAAAATGTGATAGGAGTTCAACGTCCCGTAATATTGACCAAACGAATAACAGACTGGTCACATTTCAATATAACTTATAGTATCAATGTCCAGCAGCATATTTGTGAGACTATTGGGCAAAGGCTCACTTTGACAACAGTTATCTTAAATTTGTCTAAGAACTGTAAGCCGTGGTGCCCATACATTTTCACATGAAAAGCTTATGTGTAACTAGGCTAGCCCTTCCCCTCCCAGATCCTAGATATGCCTCTCTCAGCTTTGACAAAATGCTTCAGATATAGGTGGATGCCTATAGTACAACGTGAAGTCCCATATCGTAGTCAGATGGTACATCTCCCTTTATTTGTCAGCATACTAAAACTCTCCTGATCGAAGATACACAATCTGTTTTACTTCACATTGACAGCGTCCATACTAAATGCTACCTGGCAACAGTAAAACTGATGCTACCTGGCATTAGAAAAAGCAATGCTACACAGTGTAAGTAAAACCAACACAGCCTGGTATAAAAAGCATTTCCACCATGCTTAAAACCACAGCTTCTTGGTATGATTGTCAATCATGTCACTTGGCATACATAGGAACAATGGCCTCTTGGCTTACTCACGATTAATAGCCAGGTACATATGTGCCAATTTGTTGTAAGGTGAAGTAGGAAACCTTAAGGTGCATTTACAAACATAACCAAAACATACATGACTGTGGTCTCTGTGTAACATCTGGTCTGTAAGACGTGGTCGTGGTTTCTGGAGAACTGTGTAGACAGAATGAACCAGTGGGGCATGGCAGTCTAGTGATTAAAACACCAGACTGTCGCTCGAGAGAATGACCTTTCAACTTCAACACAAATTTGTTAACCCCACTTTGGCAGAGACACCACAAACTGTTTATACCTGGTCAGGAAATGTAATATATACCACATAGGGAGATGTACAAAAATATGTTGTAGACTCACTGAGCCAAGGGTCCTGATCTACAGAAATAATTTCATATATTCCCCTCAATACGTGGTACCATTGTAGCAATTTTTTCCCTCGCAATACATGACCAAACCTCCACACACCCATAGTGTGATATGTAATTTATATTTTTAGGAATTTGCGAATTTGTGTGGTTTGGCCACCCGTTAATTTTATAGTCCGGCAGTCAAACGCCCTTTTGAAGGTGGACTGTGCATTAGGGTCCGCACGATGTTTTCTTGCATTTTGTGACCTTCTAACCTTCTAGGTCAATAATCCCACGGGTGCCATTCTGGCACCCTTGAGCGTTTTTGTATAAACTCATTACCATGCAAATTAGTCACCGCCTTAAAAATATATACTACTTTTCTGAATATCTCGAATTGTAAACATCGAAACAATCAAACTGATTTGCCCAAACGCATATTTTCAGGATATCTGGATATGATTAAGTCAGTGAAAAAATCATGGTATGCATATTTGTCGCATGAATATACAAATTAGCTCTGACCAATTTAATTTCATGATATTCGTTTATATCTCCTCGATAGGCGAGCGATAGGCACTACGTAATGGACATACTTAAATGCCCCCTCCCCAACTCAAAACCAAAATTGTATACCCTAGATATCTCCATCACAACGAGGCCTATCGTAGAACTAGCGTGACTCCAAGGGCAAACAAAGTCACCTTAAAATGATAATATTTCGAAATTTCTACTTTTATTAATAATATAATAGCCATGCCATATATTTTTGGAATGCTTATTGTCTCTTTGTCAAAACAGGATACGATATGGAGCTGTTACACTGTATAATAAGTGTGGAGCAAAGGTCAAACAAGGTCACCATAAAATGATGAATATCCGAACTTGTGCAATACTGCGAACATGATTAGGTTACAATAACTCTGTATCGACTTCATTTCTATGGACAAGTTACATACATCGAGCAAGAACAATTTATTTCCATCAAAATGAGATACACTTGGAGGTTTCAGTTGATGGAGTTTGTGTGGAGCGGCGACCAAAAGGTGTCACCGTCAAGCGATAAATGTTGGAAATTGCACCATTCCTCAAATGTTATACTGTACCAATGGTGGCTTGTAGCCTATCTACGTTACCTACTTACTCATGACCTTGTGATATACATTTTGAAAGCCTAATGTCTCCCCTTAAATACAGGATACCACGGGGAGCTATCAAGTGGTGCAGTAAGTGTGGAGTAAAGGTCAAGCAAAGTCATCACCAAGTGATCTGTGTTCAAAACTGCGCCATTCCGCAAACGTTGTACAATTACAATGTTTGCAAAATTATCTACTTTGTCTACCTACACAGGGACATGTCATACACCTATGCGTATTGTTTCCCCGTCAAAATGATTGGCATGAAATTGTTAAGTGGTGGTTTAACTGTCAAGTGAAGGTTGAACAAGGTCACCATCAAAAGATACATGCATTTGTTACAATTTTGCCATTCCGCAGATTGTAGGTGATGCTATTCTTCTACGGCATTTGTGTATCACCCATGGGATGAGTGGTGGATGCCCCCCTCAAATTTGAATTTGAATGCCATTTTGAGGGTCACAAGCTCAATCTTGTGTCAAAATATTTGTATTAATTAACTAATATGTTCTTGTGCACATGACAGCGTCTTCACGTCCTATGTCCACCCCAACCCCAACCCCAGCCAACTGGAGTGGGCATCTGCTGATGAGTGAAGCTTGATGAGTGAAGAGGTTCATCAGACTGGGTGGTTCAAATGAGTGATATTTTTACTTATTTCACTGTCAGTTTACTTATTGTTCTCGTGACGTTTCGACTGCTTTCAAAATATCACTAAAAAAAAAGATTGGTACGCTATGCGCTCTGAATACTGCTAAATAGCATTCGGGGTTACTGAAATATGTTAGTGATATTATTCCTTTGACATAATATCTTTTTCATTGCCTCGATAACGGACACCACGCATGCTGCAACTGTATTTACAAAGGCTATGGTGATGCGTTCCAGGAGTTGAAGTGTCGCGAATCCAGATCCAAATGGATGTGTGAATGCTGTGGTACCTTCGTGGTGTGAGATTTGGGTTTCCCATGCTACTGACATTTGACAACTGGCAATGATATGACTTGAGCTTGATGGATGCTGTTGCCATTATGATGAATAACGTTATTGCCTAACAAAAACCTATCCAAATGTATGCAGCTGGATATAAACTTGACAAACTCATAACTACAAACGATCGGAAACACATTGCGAATTATGTATGTCATTGATCCCTTTTCCACAAAGCATTTTGCACAAGGCTCAACAGTTGCGTGCCAGGTTCTTCGAGGTCTTACTGGGTGTAGCATGTCATAGTTGCACCTAGTGACGACGGCTGAGGTGTCTGAAGTGTTAAACACTTCCTTTCAACCTCGATAATGGAGCTTTGCTACCTTAATGGAGATAAATGCAAATAGCTCCTGTATGTTGGTAACGTCGCAATATAAATATGTTCAGTTAATTGGCACCTTGTTGTACTTTCCTCAGAATCCCGTTACCACGCTTCTCTCTTGTGGATTATTTGATCCTGCTGGTGTGGAACGTTTTCCGATCGACGCCAATAGTATTGGAGTGATTTAAGTGCTTCATGATGTGCGGAACAAAAATGTCTGCATATTCATCAAACGTGGTGATGTTGGTTGATTCATCTTTTGACAGTGACCTTCAACCTTCACTTTCAACCTTAACTCATCACATAGACCACCACAATTCTATGCTTTGCCTCATTTTGACGGGGATACAGGACACATATAGATGTATAACGTGGCCTAGTGTAGGTAGACAAAGTAGATATGCAAACATTGTACCTGAACAAAGTCTGCGGAATAGCGTAGTTTTAAACATTCATCATTTGGTAGTGTCTTTGCTTGACCTTCACTCCACTGCATCACTTGATAGCTCCCCATGGTATCCCGTATTTGCGGGCAGATAGTAGGATTTCCAAATGTATATGACGTGGCTATGAATAGATAGGTAACGTATATAAGCCACCATTGGTTTTGTATAATGTTTACGGGATGGCGTAATTTCGAACATCTATTACTTGACGGTGATACTGTTTGATCGTCGCTCCACACAAACCCCATCAACTAAGACCTCCAAGTCATATCATATTTTGACGAGAAGAAATTGTTCTTTCACAATGTGTATAACATGTCCATAAAAACGATGCAGATACAGAGTTATTGTAACTTTATGAAGTGTGCCATATTGAAGAAGTGTTTACACGCTGACTTTGTTTGACCTTAGCTCCACACTTACTATTCCTTGGTGACAGCTCTACGTCGTATCTCATTGTGACGCGTAGAGAATAACCTTTCAAAAAATATATGATATACTCATTTTGTTTTTAAATAAAGTATATATAGAATCATTGTAATTTTAATATGAAAGCGCACAATTTCGACAATTTTTAATTTGACGGTGACCTTATTTGACCTTGGTGTCACGCTTACTGCATCATTTGGCAGTTCTAAGACATACCTCGTTGTGATGGTGATATCTTGGGCTTTCAAATTATATACCATTTCGGTGTTTTGCACGCACGGGGAGGGGGGCATCTAAGTTGGTGCATTAAGGCAGTACCTATTGCCCATTGAGGAGATACACACGAAAAGCGTCAGGTTATATTGGTCAGAGCTAATTTGCATATTTATGTAATAAATTTGCATACCATGAATTGTTCACTGACGTAATAATAACAAGAGACCATGAAAACATTTGCTTGGACACCTTATTTTGATTGTTTTGGTTGTTTACTATTCGATGTATTCAGGAAAACAGTATTTATTTTAATGGCGATGACTAATTTGCATATTAATGGGTTTATACATCTTCGCAAGCCAGGGCTGTTTGTCATGCAAAACTAGCCCTGGCTGATCCCCTACGCGAAGTGCGGAAGTTAGCTGAGTCAAACTAGTAATCGGCTTCGCCAGTCGCGCTGCATCACCCGTGAGAACAGCGCAAATACCCGCCCCAATTTGAAGACGGATAAACAACTTCTGGGAAACCCAATATAATTTTAATGACCCGTTCGCCATTAGCACGAGCAGCTAAGCGGTATTGTGTATACGAATATTTGCTTCTACTTCCTAAACATTGCATGTAACACGAGCCACGGTTGGTTGAAATTAGTTTTAGTTATGACCACCTGACCTGCCGACATCCACTGATCTAGTGAGCGATTTCATAGGCTGAGCTTAAATTCAGAGTTTCGCAAAGCGATCAGCCAGGGGGTACTGCTGGCTTGCACTGACGTAATTAGCAGCAGCGACCCCTGGCGCGCGAGGATGGGTTTATACAAAAACGCTCAAGGGTGCCTGGTTGGCACCCGTCGGATTATTGACCTAGAGATGTAGGTCACGAAAATTAAAAAAGACATCGTGCGGACCCTAATGCACGTTTCACTGGCTAACGCCCGGACTATTAGGCACTTGTCCGAGGAGAGTCTCCAACAATGTTTATGTGTACAACATGTGGAGTTATTCCTCGACTGCCGGGGTTTCCACAATAATCCTATAGAAGAAGAAGTGTAAGTCGTAAATGTTTGTCATTGATAAATAATAACAAGTCCATGTATCATAAGACTTCAATTCACACCGGTGTCATCCTTGTGTTGTTTCTACAAATCACAGATGTGTGTCAGTGAATGCTTCAAATATGTAGTGGTACGTGTATTTATTTTGGCTCGTGGTCTCACAAGGACAGCAACACGTGAAAGTATCCTTAGAACCTATTCAGGTGTCTGGCTGCTAGTACGTGTAGGATGTCTCTTCAGTGAATATAGCATACCGGTACTTGAGATAAATGTTGCTAGACTACCCAGCACGTAAACATATTGTTAGTATACAAAGGACAAGACTTGTGAGGAACATTCATTGCTTCAGTACTCTTTGCACACCTTCCATCACTTATAGGAGCTCTATTGGACATGCTCCATGTAAATATCAAACTCAGGATTGTGACTTGTTTTATGGTTATTACTATATCAAAATTTTGTTGAGTAAACAAATGAGTGAGGTCAGATCAAAGCGAAGGTGGCTATTTTGTTACGAGGAATCAGCCAAGGGTGTTCATTATGAGCAAGAGTGTTCTGTATCAGGTGTACTCCGTCCCAGTTTGCAGCTAGGAGTGTACTGTGGGAACTAGCCACCAAAGGTATTTGCAGGGTGATGGACGCAACCTTAATAAGTTACAGTAGTCACTGTTTACTAGTTGATTTTTTTACAGTTTCTTTAACATTTCATGGGAGCAGCATTTAAGTTGCGAACATTTCAGATTTATTATTGCTGAAAAATAGTTATGCTAATATTAGAAACATATTAAAAAGAATAGATAGTGTCAGTTTAAAATAAATCAGCATTTAGTGCTTTCATTCCCATAATGCAGGTTCCTGTTATATTCTGTGACTGTTCATTCCATCACCATAAAATACTGTCATTTCAAAGTAGCACTAGACTTCTAATTTACCCAAACCCTAGTTGGTGGAGTCGTTACGCACACTGAACATCACTTGATATAGCTTAGAAACCTACAATGGTGTCATCTGATGGAGTCTAGATAATCAATGAAAATTCAAGAAATACCAGTAATAGTAGTATGGCATGTCCCGACATTTGTATGTTTTGGCAACGGTGCAAAGTGTTAATACTATAACTTATTACTGTTATTTTAAGTCAAGCCTGCCTTTCTGAGTCAAGTGATTGGTTTATACTTTAATAAATTGCGTGTTGGTAATTTGGAGCATTAGGGCCAGCCAGGGGAGTGATTCACTCTCTTCAGAGTAACTTTTTGGAGAGTGACTTACACACTTCAGCGTTTATTTTAAACATATGTATGGAGCATATCTAGCATATTGTACTCCAGGGAAATCCTTGACCAGTTTGCATTACGAAAAATATGTCAGTTGTTTCTAGAAAGTTTTCTTATTGTTATTATTAGTAGCAGGAGGCTACAGTTTACATATCAAATCAACCAATGCAGAATACTTTAATGGATTGAGGTATCACTCTCCTGATATGTGAAACCTGACATTGTGTAACACACGATGCATTTACCAATTAAGGCCGACCGATGTTGCTGAAATATCCAGAGAGATAACAATGTTCTTAACAGGCAGAAGGACATCAAAGCAGAATAACTCAAGCCTCTTTAAAAATTAAATTAAACAGTGATTTCTGAAAATGTCATTCACAAAGCTGTTTTTTGCTATCACAATTTCTGAGCTTAGCACTTAACATTTGAATTCAAAGTCATAAGTAATATTATCGAATCGCTGTGATAATACGTCATGATATGATAATATGTCATGATTGTTAGGCACACACATTGGCACAGACACAAGTGAAATGAGCGCAATATTCACATGATATCAGCATTAGTAGATACTTTATAGCCGTCATCAACAGCGTCATTTTTAAAAGACAGCAAAGCTAACTTTTTGGTAATAAATGTATGTTTATATGTAAATGTTTTATGGCACTAAGTGCAGTTTTATTTCAATAACCTTTTGCCATTTCAGAATCTATTTCACGACTATTTACAATGCTGATTGCTAGAGTGAAGCATTTTACTTAGACAGCTATATCTACCACAATTAATATCACATTATTTCTTTACAAAATCAAGAAAATGCATATTATACAATGGAACAAATGTAAAAAAAAATCAAATTTGTATGCAGGAATATTAGGACATAATTGATATGCTTAAAACTTGAAATTTAAGATTAATCAATGTCAGCTATGAGCCCAACTTTTCAGTCTCACTATCATCTTTGACAATGAGGGACTTGAATTTGGCAGGTGTTGGTAGCTTCAGTACTTGGGTTCAGTTTGGAGCGTGTTGGTCTGTATGCTGGACACAGTTTTCCAAGCAGTTGTTGATAAACGTGTAGCATTGTTCTGGCAGAGATAGTGTTAGGTGGTCAACGAATCTGGTGTTGTCATCTAGACATTTCCTCATACTTATTCTGCAGTTATTTACGCAGGGGCAAGGGTTGTCTTCGTAGCGTTGGCGTTCGACATTGTAAGCTGATGTCACACAGCTCAACAACAGCAGTAAGGTCGCAATGTCAATGGCGTACTGAAATATAAACAAATTATTTGCAAAAAGAAACTGTTTTAGAGATGGTCTTGTAAAGAAAACCATAGTATTTGTATGTTGTTTCTAACCATGCCCCATCAGTACACAACATGTGTTCGGAATGTTCCAGAGAACATTTGGGTGCATCTAATATATGATACAGAATATGCTTGAAGGAAGATGGGGGGAATTAAGGTAAGAGACCAGCTTGAAGAAACACCTGTAAATTAAAGTAACTGGTAATTTGGGGCAAGATAAATGGACAGTACAAAAAGAAGACAAGCTAAACTTTGCCTTAGATATCAATAACATCCAATGAAATTGTTTGTTTCGGTAGCACCTGGATAAGGTATGTGTAGCAAATCTAGCTCACTATCGAATTATAAGTTCACAAAGTATTATGTGGCATTTATAAACACAGAACATATCATCAATGCTGGAGCACATATCTAACGCCGACTCGTTTATATCATCAACATATGTTTACAACATAACAATTTGTTTTATAATATCATTCTTCAATGCGTTTTTTCAAGTTATTGTATTATTTCAAGAAAATTATTATTTTCCAGAAAAACATGGAAAATGTGCTTATGTGATGATGTTTACTCAGTTCCAAGAAGAGTTATTGATATTCTACCTAACAACATATTATTTGTAAATTTGACTTCCAACTCTGAAAACCATTATAAAAGTTGCAATTTCACATATGCACAAAGCTGTACCTACCATGTCGCTCTTCATACTGGGCCAGCAAATCTTGTTCTTGTCCAGAAAACAACCAGAACTAGCACCAAATTGCTTGAGCTTTTATACGGTGTGAATGTCACGTGTTGCTTCACCACGAGAGAGTGGTGAAAGCATGCAGGGCATCACGTCAGTTGAACCTATTTTCTTGTTACTAGTACCAGGTATTCCTGAAAAGGCCTCTTGACCAATGATCTTATCCAGGCGCTCGGTCATAACGAGTTGCTACAACAACAATAGGAATGTGTTTAAATAAACTTTGGCAGCACACCCGAAATGGTGTTTGCAATCTAAATATTGTGCCAGCAAAACATCAAATAGCTGGTGTAACCGCCCTGGTTGCCACAATCAATACACAGGGGGCAAACTGATTTAGTGAACTTTCTAGACGGGGCGAAGTACAAACGATTCAGTGAACGTCCTACTAATAATTACCACACCTGGCTTGAAATAACGGAATAGACAACAGTTTTATATTGGGTTTTCATCAAATGAAGATCTACCTGTTTTTACCGCCATCGTGTGCTTCATTGCACCTGCTTCCAGTCGATGTAAATTGGGTTTGATTATAGATTATTGATGCTGTATTCTATGTGAACTCTGGATACATATAATTTATTATTATTATTATATATATATATATATATGTATATATATATATATATATAAACGCCTTAGTAATGATGTGCCGTAGTGTATGATAGTGTTAAATTGTTATACATTGTATTGCAGCAGTGCTTGCTATGGAACATATTATGTAGAAATGGCTATAATGTTTGGCCAAGACAAACCGGTAAATGTCTTTCTTATTACACTTTATTTACGTGGGTTTAGCTGCAATTTTGAGTTTCTGTTTGTTGAGTGTAATTTTGTAGTGTGTGAGTTTGTAAACATGTGTCACTTGTTTTAAGTGTATGCTGTCAGTGTAGCATGTGCAGAACTCAAGCGCGTGATGACGGTATGTTTAAATCAAGTACCATTGAGTGTGATCAAACGTCGTTGTATAGGTCGAAAAAGGCTTGGATATTATAAATGTATATATAGGTACAACAGAAATACTACAACTGGAGTATTATGGGTATTCAAAAGCAGCAGTGTTAATTAAATGGGACTAAATCTAATTGGTGTTTATTTTGATGTGTGTGTGTGTCTGTGTGTGTGTGTGTGTGTGTGTGTGTGTGTGTGTGTGTGTGTGTGTGTGTGTGTGTGTGTGTGTGTGTGTGTGTGTGTGTGTGTGTGTGTGTGTGTGTGTGCATGTGTGCGTGTGTGCGTGTGTGCGTGTGCGCGTTTGTGCATTTGTGCATGCATGCGTGTGTGGGTGTGTGCGTTTAGTACTGGGTATACGTGCATAATTACGTGCATGTATGTGTGTGTGTGCATGCATTGTGCAGTAGTACGTGTGTGTGCGTGTGTGTGTGTGCGTGTGTGTATGCGTGTGTGTGCGTATGTGTGCGTGTGTGTGTGTGCGTGTGTGTGTGTGTATGTGTGTGTGTGTGTGTGTGTGTGTGTGTGTGTGTGTGTGTGTGTGTGTGTGTGTGTGTGTGTGTGTGTGTGTGTGTGTGTGTGTGTGTGTGTGTGTGTGTGTGTGTGTGTGTGTGTGTGTGTGTGTGTGTGTGTGTGTGTGTATGTGTTTGCGTGTGTGTATGTGTTTGATCACACCGTTTTGTCATATCATAATACTGTCCCTGGAAGATATTCCTTAACGCAACATTCATCATCAAGTCTTCCGGAAAAAAAAACTGTTTCATTACATTATACAATATTTATTTATTTAATAAACACATCTTTTGCACAAATAGGTTGACATAATTATCAACATCGCAACTCAGCATAAATAATTACGTTTCAGTTGGTATATAAGAAGTCTTTAATACAATACTCCATGTTTTCATTTAATGATATATAATACATATCATTATCCATACATTCTTCTCTTTGTTGCATTATAATGACCATTTATTGTTTTTCATAATAAAACAGCAATGGCATTCTGAGACAGATTTTGGGAGAAACGACACCTTGAATACAGGTATGTCCTGATGATCGCAAGGTGACCTTGGACATTCGTCATGCTGACCTTCTCTCAAGAACAAGATGGTTAAAGCACCAGTACTTGTGCTTCTGGTGCTTTAACCATCTTGAGATGGCACAGCATCGGCACGTTCCACAGGCTGGCGGGTCCTGTACAATGCACCTTTAAGCACAGAATGAAAATCTAAACAGTATGTTATGTTTAATTTAACATGTAGATAAAAAGTATTGGACTCTCGATAAGCCAAAAGGCTTCCTTGTCCAACTGCCATCCAGAGTAATTTTCTGGATGGCAATCTTGTTAAATCTTAAAAAATCTTCTCGTGGCAGCTCTTCATGTACCACTCGTAGGCGGTACAGCAGATTTATGGCTGATAGAAAGAGACAATGAGAAGAATGTCCACTTGTTACCTTAGCACTTTATGTCATCCCACTTCTCATACACACACACACACACACACACACACACACACACACACACACACACACACACACACACACACACACACAGTGTTTGGCTTGCAGCATCCATAGTTGGTACCACAGTGATGAACAGTAGCAGCAAAGCCATGACGGCACATTGAAGTGTAGAAGAAAAATTGTAATGTACTAATATATGTATATTTTGATATAATTAAAGAAAAATTAAGCATATGTTGTTGATTTTGAAGAAAGTTTAATATATCTTACCTTTTTTTACAATTTTGTTCTATGATTTATGGTACTAGTGTTATCATATTGGTGGTATATTCAACGTTGAACAGAACCATTTTTTATTATCATGTCACCATGTTGGGGTTCGTCACAAGACAGCAGTTCCTTGAAGGTTGCAAGAAGGTTGTAACCCCTGTCTTTGATCAGTCAGATGCAGAATATAAGTAACACTGAGAGTCATTATAGTAGTCTTACGCACAGAATGAAAATCTAAACATTATGTTATGTTTAATTTAATATGATTGTTACAGAGTCTATAGTTGGTGATTTATCTTTATGATATAGCTACATTTATTTTCAAATCTAGGAACTGTTGCTGAGATGGTAATCATGCAAATGCTACAGACATTTTTACTCATAATATTAAGATATGTTTTATATTAAATTGAGCAGCTATCACAATGAAATCTCTGTAGAACTCTGAAGAACTATCGTTATAAATCTGTTTACTCAGTCTTTCATTACACCAAAGACGTTGTCTTTCTGCAAACCTGTCGTGTCCCACAATGATTTCATTGATGTCCACAATTCACAGCGATCTTGTGTATGTTATGCACCAACAAAATGCCATACATTCCACTATGTCTTCATACACTTATGACAATCTCTACTCCAGAAATAACCAGGAGTTGGCTGACGTTGCAGTATATGCGAAATGCAACAAGAGCATTATTACAGGTTGAGATGAAGAGTGTCAATTTAGTTGTCGCTTGAAGTGCCAGAAAATGTATTCAATGTGTCGAGTGTTTGCCTTCTTACAGGTCCCACCTTAGCGTGCATTTAATCACATACGCCTTCGAACATCAATACTCATCCTTATGTCAGGAAAACATTGTTTATTTGATGAAAACCATCATCATGTACCACGGGTAGTAATATAACTTCACTACCTCTGGCAAAGTATGAATGTCAGCTAAGTCATTTGTACTTAGTCCCACTTGCTGCCTTGATCCTGTTATTCCTGTAACCAGCTCAATTTCAAGCTGGTGTGTAAGTATGTTGTAGCACTTCTATAGGTCACCAGATGGCAGCACTTCGTTTTTGATTAATTTTAAAATATGTGACTGTGATATTAAATTGTTGTTATTGATGTTTCATAAAAATATCAATACAATATTTTCATTAGAATGACATTACAAGTTGAAAGAACATTTGCAATTTCATACAATTCAATTGGAATATTTCTGTAGTTCCAATAAAATTAATGTAACATTCATTCAGTGTTAGTGTGTAACAATTCACCAGATGACAGCACAATAATAAATTTAATTTGTTTACATAGTTTCAAAATACAGTGAAGTGTCCAGCACAGCAGTTGAAACCATGAAAAATGTTTGGTTTTCATGTCCCAATATTAGAAGAAAATATAATGTTTATATTTTGCACCCACTAAAAGTTTACCATCAGAGTTTTACAATGGTACAATGGGTGCAAATATTTACAAAGAAGTACTTAATTCCTTCTGTTGTAGACATGTCAGTGCTGACATAGGAGTATTGGCAATGTACTTGATAATTCAGGATACCTATTCACAAACACAAGTACACACGTGCAAATATATACATGCACACATGCACACACGCGCACACACGCACACTCACGCACACACGCGCGCGCACACACATTGAGTGTTATCCTAAAGACATTTCTTTTCTTTGGAACTGTAATCCTGTCCTCTTAGCAGGAAGGAAGTGATACTATCTCGGGTGACAATTTTACCCTAGCTGATGAAGAGGCTGATTATTTAGCAATGACAGGAGGCAAATAAATGTGTTAACGGTTGAGTGATTGGGAGGAAATTATGGGGCTAGCACTTGTTAATTTTCTCATAATCACATATGTACTTGGCTGGAATCCACAGATAATTTGGTTTGGAGTTTTCTGCCTTCTTCCTGTAAAGGAAAGTTGTGTGTTACATTACCCGGGATCACCTATGGGTGGTGATTACCAGCAGGAAGTGTGACGAAAGACATTTGCCTTGAATGGGGAAAATAAGCGAATGCATCGAACATCAAAGATGTGATTTCTTTTTAAAATATCAGGAAACTTTATTTTTAGTGCAATGTAATTTTCATTGACATGATAATTTATAAAATGTTTTGAAATTGATCGGATACTAGGTAGTGTGATTACATGTCGTTTTTTTACAAGCAAGTGGTACACAGATTGTCCAGGAATTCACCAGTGACACACACACACACACACACACACACACACACACACACACACACACACACACACACACACACACACACACACACACACACACACATATATATATATATATATGTGTGTATATGTGTATATATATATATATATATATATACATATATATATACATACATAGAGAGAGTGAGAGAGAGCATTTGTTATGAATGAAATTCAAACAACCAGGTTACTGGACAGAGGCTTGTGAAAACCAAATCATGTGGAGGGTAGTAATTTAATCCAAATGCCTATATGGGAAGGTCCTGATTAGGGGGTCCATGATATTGTTATAGCAATTTGGAGGTTATATCATTTTCAATAGAAAGGAAATGACTCAATCAGTACCCATAACGTTTTTTTCAAGGGTAATATGCAGAAGATTGCCACCATATAAATGGTCATAACAAACAATCTTATCTGCATGATTTGGTTTATATAACCAACACGTACCATCATAACTGAAATAATGAAATATTATATTTTGTATATGACATAAATAATGTTGTTGTTTTTTGTATATATTTCTTACTTGCCGAGAATGTGTGAAGCTAGAGAGGAATCTAAATATGAGCCATTGATTGATTAATGATGATTTTGTCTGAATTTGCTTATTGCGCCATACACTATGGCTTTGGGGAGAGAACGACTAGACATTGTGCATTTATTGATGGCGTACCGATTCATATAATGAAAACAGGCTGTAATCAATGGGGAACTTATTGGCACTGTATACTGCAGGAATGAAAACATTGCATTTTTATTACTGGAGCCACAATTTAAAACGATTCTTCATTTCATTGGTTCTAGGATTGCAATATGCAATGGAAGATTCCACAGTGGGAATTTGTAAGAACTACAGGGGTGAATTCTAGACATAATCCCTACCGAAAAAATCCCTTTGCAAAAAAGTGTATAAAATAATGCTTATTATTATATAAGCTTTATGAGGATGAATTTCTATAAAATATTTGTTAATGTGGAATTGTTTTGAATTCTGCAGAATTCTAAAACAATTGATGTGGTCATAAATATTATATATAAAATTCAATAACAAATTAAGTGACCAATGACATTCTATACGTTTCTACATGACTATAGACCAGTCTATATAATTCTACAGAAAATTGAAACGGCCACCATAATTATAGAGATTTATGTAGATTTATATATATATTTCTATGGCATTCTATATAATTGTTTGCTAAGGGGTCCCACATTTGAGCATTTTGGACATAGTTTCATTTGCTGTTGTTATGGGTTTATTTTATACAAGTGTGAATCTCAGAGTTGCATAACACAGTGATGATGAATATCTCATCTCCCTCGTGTATTCATTGCTTTTCATGTTTACACTTCTTCCGGATCTCATGTCCATTTAATCCCTGCTTTTCATGTTTACACAGCTCTAGCCACCTACGTAAATACAGACTGCAGTCCTCACTTAAAAAGAGGGTGAGGTGTTTGGTAAACACTTAATTAGGGCACCCATTAAATCCGCCACGTCAAAAGAGTTATTTGTAATGTTCTTTATAGCGTTAAACATGTACTGAAAGGGTTCACCGTGCATCTATATTGTAAAGGCATCCTTATCAACATATCCCCCTTTTTATAATGTCCAATTTTAAGACCTAGCAGTAAATCGAAGGATATCGCGAATATGTTTCCCCTGGTATTTGACAAGCTACGCGGGGCCGCCTCGCCGTTTTTCAGAATGCTGCTGTAGCTGATGTTGAATTTCTGGTTTATGACGGTGGTGGGAGTACAAATCGTGCAGACTGTTGGCACTACGTCACTAGTCGGCACTTGTGTCGAATCCGGACCCTCTTGAAGCCCAAATAAAAACCGTGCATACTATTCACTAGTTGGCACATGTATCGAATCCGGACCCTTATGAAGCTCAAATAGCGACTCTGTTTGCGCTAGTCTGAGCCGCTGCGGCCTAGCGTTACCGCACAGCGCGCGTAAAATTAGCGATATGGCAGCGTATATTGATACAAATCAAGTCGCTATTTACCCCTCAAGTGGCCGTAAGACGCAATATTCTTAAGGTAAAGGTACATATGCCTAGGATAAAATTGAATTATGAAACTATCTCACTGAGGTATCAAAGTTAGGCAAAATGCAATTATAACGGCGAAATCGAGTCTATTAAACTAATGTTCTATGCCGTTGATTTTGTTTAGCAAAATAGGGAATGTGATTTGTAAGATATCTTTGTGCTAAATATATAATACATATTCCCACAAAGTTGTGCAAACAAACATTTATGAAAGTTGATTTAAGTGAAGTACTTACGAATATAAACCAATGATCTCATAAAAGACACATATTGCCCAAAACCGTGTATACTAAGGGGTTATCAATAACTTGGGCTAGACAATGATATGGTTGCATAATAATTTGGATATAGTATACAACTGATCCTGTTTTATAAAAAGGACACAATGTCATAAACTTCTGGCGATTAATAGAAACATTCTTTTGTGGAATTCCAGAAATGACTGTTTAATTAACTGCATAGCATGCTGGCAACACATAAAATATAATCTTTGGAACGTAAACCACCAATTTACCATAATAGTAGTGGTAAGGACATCAAGACAGATTGGACTGAAAGTCAACACCAAAAAACAAAGCACTTAAGGATGAACAGCAGAACGGAAGCAGTCATCATGCTTAATGGTGAAGAAATCGAAAATATAGAAAATTTCACGTACCTGGGCTCCAAAATTACAACCAACGGGGACACAGAAAAAGAGATAAGAACAAGGATTTCAAAGGCCAGCCAAGCATTTGCAGCTCTCAGAAGTACATGGATAGCAAGACGCATCAGCACAAACATCAAGATCAGACTGTCCAAGAGCAACGCCTTGAGCACCCTTCTGTATGGAGCTGAATTCTGGAAGATGACCCAGACTATCAGCCACAAGCTAGAAGTCTTCCAGAACAGATGCCTTCGAAGAATTCTCAACATATTTTGACCGAACATCATCACGAACGCCGAGCTACACAGGAGGACTGCTGCCAAATCCATCACCCAAGTAATCCAGAGGCGTAGGTGGATATGGATCGGACATGTTCTACGAATGCTACCTACATCCTTACCAAGAGTTGCCCTCAGATGGACTCCTAATGGCCGGAGAAAGAGAGGCAGACCGAAAGAGACACGGAGAAGGACGGTGGAGAAAGAGATGAAAGAGTAGGGATGGACCTGGAGATACCTCGAAAGATGTGCGATAACTAGATCACAATGGCGAGCTGTGGTGGCGACCTTATATAATATTATGATATTATAATAATTTAAAGGTGATGATGAAAGGGTCTTCAGATGATACCACTGGATGTTTCCCAGAGAAGTCGAGATGGTGTTCAACTGAACAGGTCTGCCAGGGAGTAAAGTTTAACGCGCTTTGAGCAGTCCTTAGGACTGGATACTGCGCTATATAAGAACTTACCTTTTACTTTAATAATGAATATGTTAGTGTGGTAACAGGGCGTAGGGTTAGTGCAAGAAAAAAATATCACATCATCTCCAGGAATCCACCAAACAACTCTTCCTGTTGCATCCTGGGTAAGTTTCTACTCGGATAAGCATTGAATAAGCACCTGCTTGTTTAGCCGTAGTGGTGTATTAACATAGTGTTTCACAAACATAATTTTCCCGTGTGTAATCTATTTATTAATATGCTAACTTTTGGGGGAAGTCTGACGGTATATCCTCCCTAATGCTGAAGTTCATTGGCCTCTTTCTATGTTCATTCATCTCCTTGGACCATTGGCCTCTGATCTACCAATTGGCGATATATGTTCTTTTTAAATGTGTGTTATTTTAGAGTTATTTACTTATAGTGTTTCCTTTGATAGGTGGTAGGGGCGGGCCTCTAATTGTTTATGTTAAGATTATTCCCTGTTTCTCAAAAGCATGAACCCCCTCCTAAAATCTGCTGGGTGTTGTTCAAATATTACCCAGCATGCATGTGAAGCCTGATTGATACAGATGTTAACGGTATAACAAATACACAAGAAGCCAATTTTATTCTAAAGGTACATGACTTGAAATTGTAGTCAGTCAGATGTGACTGATACAAACAAAACAGACAGAGTCTAAAGGATTTATGTGACTCAATTTTATATCGGCATTTCACTGCGCATATAACAATAATAATAAGATAACTTCTATTGCGCCTAAATCCTTGGAAGCCAAGCTCAGAGGTGCATCAAAACAAAAGGATTGGTTAATCTCAAAATCGATAAGTAGTATTCCAACTGAATTGTGTGGCCTTAGGTTTGGATGCCAAAATACTGTTGCTGCTTATATGCATGATGACAATGGTTCTCATAAGTATCACGTTAAATGCTAGTGGGTGAAAGGGGTGACAATAATGTAATACTGATTAAAGAACAAACACTGACTTATCGTCAGAACTCTGTTAAAATATAAATGATGGGTACTGTTTTTGTATGCTGATTGAGCGAACTACCGAGTATCAAAGGGCTATTCTCAGCAATCAACAAGTTAAAATGTGTAACGAGTATATTTCGTACAAGCGACAAACCAGTAGAAAAATTCATCTAGCTTGACACAAATCAATTTTATTTGAACAATAACAAATAGAGTTTAACGGCACCTATTTATAAATGGACGTGCTGGTGAGAAACCGTGAAATATGTGGCCTTAGTTTTGGATGCCGAAATCCTGTTGTTGCTGCTTGCATAGTTCTAGATCTCAGAAAAGGAGGCCTAATATCAGCAAGAAAGTGTGAAGAAGGTTTATTCTCAATTATTACGTTCAGTTTGTTTGTTAGCTGCCAAATACAGACAACGTTTCCTTCGGTCAGTGTGGCCTAGAGGTTACGGTACTCGACTGTTTGATACCTATAATTGAATTCAAATTCTACAACAGGAAATATTTTCTAATCTAATCTTTATAATTCTGTTTATGATACGCATTTCATAAAGGTTTATTAAATTACTAACTGAGCTGTGGTATTGATAAATTGTGGGCATTTCGCGCTGCAGATCAGTTACATATATAATTTATTAATTGAATGAAAACAACAATATTAATGTCACCACATTGTAACACTAAGTGTTTACTCTAACAAAAGTTGACACAACCACACCCCTAGGTGCCTCGTTTATGATATTATTATTTGTATATATATATATATATATATATTCAAAACTGCACTTCAAAACTGGTGAAGTGTTTCTAGTAAATAATTCAGTTGTGTTAATAATATAATATTATTGCCTGTTGGCTTTTTTGAATAAAATTGAGTATAAATTATGCTTAATCAGCAACAAAATGGAACACATTTCCACAGCCTCATATATGAATCCCAATCGCCCGCCTCCCGACAAAACCTCGCCCTAGGCCTGCTGGTGATGCTAATGTGGTGTTTGAATATAATATGACACCACACGGTCTACCAACCTCACACTCTACTTTATTGTCCTTTCAGCTAGAAACCCGACCCTCTGCATTATGGGGGTGAACTCCCACATGAACATGTGGCGCCTTCTGCATTGTGAAAAATATAACCCCACACGAGCGTGTGGCACTCCCTGTAGTCTGTACTGGGAAAATGTGAACCCCCCTCCCCCCGTTGTGAAAAGCAGGCTACGAGCCTGTTGATGATACTTAAATAAACATTGCTGAGTACAGACTTGATTGATGCGGACTCGCAAGTATGTTGACTTCGTGTGTGCCATGTTCGTATGAGTATGACATGTTGTCTGGTGCTATTCTTATAATTGAGCGTTTGCATGTTGACCATGCCATTTTGGCTTTAGCATGACATCAGGAGTTTTGCTGCTGTAATGTGATACACAGTGTGTTATGCAGTGTTTAGTGTTAGTGACCCATAGACGTAACAGGCCGCTCCCTGGTCGCGACAGCCACGTTTAATAAAGTCTGGTTTAGTATAACTATCGTCACTATTCGCCCTGTATATTCAAAAATCCATACAGTGAGGCCGAAGTAAATATCGTAACAACATGTGCAGCGTTTCTTGCCCGTGTGGGTTAGCACGTGCGTCCGTAACTGAACCGACTGGGTGAATCATTTCCCGCGCGCCTCACATCTACATGCGTTTCCCCCCGTGTGAATCTTCACATGTCTCGTCAGGTGATTACTTCGTTTAAACTGTGCATCACATTTTACACATTTGTAGGGTTTTTCTCCTGTATGAATGCACATATGCAGCTTTAAAAACAGACTGCGTTTAAACCCTGCGCCACACGTGTCATACTTGCAGTTAGTTGACATTCACATGTATTCAATAGCCAACCTATCCTATGAACTTGTTTTGCTGATTTGTACTCATATGGGGCCCTAGAACAAATTCAGCTTGGTTGCCAAAACAACAACTTTTAGGCAACTCTGGTAATTTGCATAAATCAAAGATGGCGATTGGTCGATATCTAGAAAATTGAACTTTTGAACCACTTGTCCTAGAATAATGTGTAATACCTCTTTTAAGGGGTGTTGGGGTGCTTAGAATCCATTTCTGATATTACTGTTTCAGTTCAAGGTCAAGATCAGATGATGAAGGTCAGGTGAAGGTAAAATTTGACCTCTCGGTGGACAATGAATGGAAACTTCTACCAAATTATATATTAGTTTATTCATGCACATACGTTGATACTATTACAATATATGACACATATGTTTGTGAGAAAAAACCTTAATCAGTCATATTTGAAACACGTAGTCACATTTAATACACGTAGTGTATAATGCAAATATCATTATGAATATTGGCATTCATATTTCTTTGTGGGAAAAATTCTTGCATTAAATAATCTTGTACGAAAGTCATTGTGGGGATTTTACAAGGATTTATATCCATATATATTTATAAAAGATAGTTTTAAACAATGCTATTCTATAAGCATAAGGTTTATGCTATCTTAGTAACCGCAGATGTCACCTAATAATATTCACTTTTTATCTAATCCCACTCATCAGGACCATCCTCAACACCCTTCTGCTGAAGTGAATGTGGTTGATTCGATTATGCTTGGAGAAAAGATGGAGAGCAAGTACATCGCCAGTCTTCCCGATGTGTTCTACGACCCTATCAATAGTCCCATCAAGATTTAACAAGATTGCCATCCAGAAAATTACTCTGGATGACAGTTGGACAAGGAAGCCCTTTGGCTTATCGAGTCCAATACTTTTTATCTACATGTATCCCGCCTTTTTAAGGTGTGTGTCGATTTTATTTTTAAACATATTCACGCTACTAGCACCAACACAATCAGGAGATAATCTGTTCCATTCATTTACAGTCCTTTGAGAGAATGAGAACTTTCTTATATCTAATCTACACTGCTCCTTTACTAATGTAGCTTCATGTCCTCTGGTCCTTCTATCTTTCTTAACTGAGAAAAAAATGTTTCTATCAATATTTTCATAACCATTCAATATTTTAAACACTTCTATGTGATCTCCTCTCAATCTCCTGGTCTCTAGTGTTGTTAAACCACATTCTTTTAGGCGTATTTCGTAACTAAGATCCCTCAGATTTGGTATCATTTTAGTCGCTCTCCTCTGTACTCTTTCTAGCATATCTATGTCCTTCTTGCGATATGGCCTCCATGCTTGTATACAATATTCTAAATGAGGCCTCACTATTGTTTTGTACAGCGGTACTATTAATTCTTTTTTCTTATACGCTATATTTCGCCTAATTAATCCAAGGATTTGATTTCCCTTTGACGCTGCAATTCCGCACTGCTCTGAAACCTTCATATCAGCACTAATGGTTAACCCTAAGTCCTTTTCTTTTACAGTAGTACTTAGAACAGTACCCCCCATTTTATATTTTACCTCTTCATTCCCATGACCTGTGTGGAGGCATTTACATTTCCCAAAATTGAACAGCATTTGCCACTTTTCAGACCATTTGATCAACCTATCAAGATCATCTTGTAAATGCTGTCTGTCTCCATCACTTTTAATCCTTCTAAACACTTTTGTATCATCCGCAAATTTTAACACCTTGCTTGTTATATCATCGTCCAAATCGTTGATATATATTAAGAATAATATAGGTCCTAGTACTGATCCCTGTGGTACCCCACTCAATACCGATTTCCAGTTTGAAGCCTCCCCATCAACTACTACACGTTGTCTTCTGTCATTCAGCCATTTTTCTATCCAGTTTATTATACCATTTCCTATGCCATGGGCCTTTAGCTTAAGGAGTAATCTTTGATGTGGTACTTTGTCGAAAGCTTTTTGAAAATCTAAATAGATGATATCTACTGGTGATCCCTCATCTACCCACCTAGTGATGTCTTCCAAAAAACATAACATATTTGTTAAGCATGACCTCGCTTTTAAAAACCCATGTTGAGATGGGTTTATCAAGTTATGTTTAACAAGAAAATCCACCATGTGATCTTTAATTAGTCTTTCTAATAATTTGCAAATCACTGATGTTAAACTCACTGGTCTATAGTTCTCTGACTTGTTTCTCGAACCTGTTTTAAATAACGGTATAATGTTTGCCTCTTTCCATTCTAAAGGAACCACTCCCTCATCTAATGACAAATTGAAAACTGTTGCAAGCGGTGCGCTAATTTGTTCTACAATTTCCAATAGTAGTTTGGGCGGAATCCCGTCCACTCCAGGTGATTTATTATCCTTCATAGCCCTTATTTTCTTAGCTACCATTTCCGAGGTTACAACTAACTGTCCTAAATAGTCTGAATCTGCCCCCTTGAACTTAGCCTCTGGTACTGGCAGTGAACTAATATCTTCCCTGGTAAACACTGAACTAAAATACTCATTCAGGTATTCTGCCATTAAGAATCCCTCTGATATTGTATTTCCAGCACTATCTTCTAGAGGACCGACCTTATCCTGAACTTTCTGTTTGCTTCGAATATACGCATAAAAACTCTTACTGTCATGTTTTATATTACTAGCAAATTTTTTTTCATAGCTTCTCTTTGAATTTCTAATTTCAGCTGTAGCTTGATTAAGTGCTTCTTTATAAATGTTGTAGTCTTCATCATTTCCAGTACATCTATAAGACTTCCACATCATTTGTTTATACTTAATTTTTCTAATGGCTTCTTTCGATAAGTGTTTCTTTTTAGACCGTTTCCCTAGTTTTTTGAAAGGTACAAATTTATCGACTATGCACTTAATTTCACTATTTAAGATATTCCAGCATTCGGTTGCTGTCTTATTCTTCAGTGTGTTATTCCAGTCTATCTTTGCTAAATATTTCCTCATGTCCTTATACCTTCCTTTGTGGAAATTTCTCCTATACTGCTTTTTACTATTCCTTTCTGATTTTACTTTGATGGTAAAATGTATCTGGTTGTGATCACTACTCCCCAGTGGCTCACATATCTTGACATTGTCAACTAATTCTTTCTGTGAGGACAAAACTAAGTCTAACACATTTTCTCCCCTGGTTGGTTCTTGCACATGTTGAGAAAGGAAACTATCTTGTACTAAAACAAAAAACTTGTGGTCCTCATTCCCCATACTCTGTAGAGATTTCCATTGTATATGCCCATGGTTAAAGTCCCCCATAATAATACAGTTCCGTTGGCTTACTTCCCTTATAGCGTTTTGTATTTTGTCATTCTCTTCTATGCTTATGTTTGGACTTCGATAAACTAACCCAACTGTTAACGTTGAGTTTCCTGTAACTATGTTACACCAAACAGCTTCTTTGTAATCTGCTTCTCTTTCTAATTTTATTTCATAAGCCTGGATAGATTCTTTAATATATAAAATAACTCCACCTCCCTTTCTTCCTATTCTATCTTTCCTAAACATTACATATCCTGTTAGTCCCAATTCGGCATCTGATATATCAGTGGTGGCCCACGATTCGGTTATACCTATTATGTGAGGGTCAATATCTTCTACCATAATGTTTAGTTCACTTCTTTTGTTTACTATGCTCCTTGCATTTAAGCAAATGCATTTATATCCTGATTCAGAACAGTTTTCCAGGCTGTTCTTTGCCGATTTATTTCTGCTGTCTTTATCTATGCCTCCAGTTTCAGGCTTCTCTGTGAATCCCCCCTGCGAATCTAGTTTAAATAGATGCAGCCTGTCCCACTGTCAACAGATTGCAGCAAGTTCTCTGAGAAAACTGCTGCCCCCTTTCCACTTAGATGTAGGCCATCTCTCATGTACATATCTTCCCTCCCAACAAAGTATCCCCATAAATCTACGAATCCCACCCCCTCTTCTTTACACATCTGCTCAACTAGTGCGTTGATCGCCATCCTCTTGCAGTTTCTATATGTCGGCCCCCTTCCTCCCATTACTGGCAACATTCCTGAGAGGATAATCTGTTCTACTCTTGTCTTCTTTAACTTCTTCACTAACTGTCTGTACTTCTGAACTATCCCAGTTGTTCCCTCCCTCTCTGCGTTATTTGTCCCTACATGTACTAGTATAGACCCTCCCTTGCCATGCCCCAGTACCCTTTCAGTTACATGTTCTATCCTAGCCCCCGGTAGACAAACAACGACGTCCTCCCCCTCGCTTAGAGTCTTATCTGTCTTTCTCATAATCGAATCGCCCATAAACACCCTCTCTTTCCTCATTGCCCCCTCAATCACTGCCTCAGTGTAGCTCTTTCTACGGTTTGCATATGTCTGGTTGTAATCTTGTTCCCCTGTCTTCTGCTCTCCCGTCACAATCTCGTCCGTTCCATTCTTTCCTGACGCTGTTTCTCTTGTCACCTTTCTTCCTGTCATCGTCCCTCCCGACTTCTCTTCTGTCACATGTACTCTCACTTCCTTTCTTCCCGTCATCTTTCCTCCCATTGCATTTCCTTCTCTCCTCTCCCGTCTCTTTTTCCCTCCTACCTCTTTCTCTACGGTCACTTTCTCTCCTGCCACCTTCACACCTGTCACATTTCCTGCCGTCGATCCTCCACTTTCTTCCCCTCCGATCACCTTCCCTCCTCTCAGTCTCCTTTCCTCGGTCTTGTTGCCACTACTCTGCTCCTTCAGTTTCACAGTATTCCCAACTTTATCCCTGTCGTCTCTCTCCATTCCGTCTGTCTTCTTGCTGATTCTCATCTCCATCCCCTTCACAATATCTACCAACCTAGCTACCTCTTTCTCCAGACATTTCACCTTCCAACACCCCACGCACTGAAAGGTGAATCCCTCTTCCTTGGTTTCTGTCCATGACTTCGTACAGCCGGATAAGGCAAAATCTACCCAACTGTGGCAGTCGTCGCACATCAAGTGTCTCTTTGCCTTGACTTGCCGCTTGCAAGGCGCCATATCAGAATTTATTTTATAATAATAATCTAATTAGCTATTTAAAATAGTTTTGTCAACTGTGTTTACACCATTCACTGTCTATGTAGTCTTTAAGAAGACTGTTTTCTGTGCACAAATGTTACACTTTTCGTAAGATTGCGTACGCTAGACTGCCTTATTTATTTAGGTTATACAGCGCCCTAGCGAATAAGAGAGACACTAGCTACATAAACTTAGTTCGCCCGATTATCGCAAATGCTTAATTTTAACAACAAAGCTACCTTATCAAAATGTCTAGCAGGTACTGACTTACACAGATATTATCTTATGTAGGTAGTTTATGGTTGTTACTTTATCACCTATATATTCTACCACATAACGAGGTTTGTTAAATCTTGTTTACAAACTTATCGTAGCCGTAAGCTAACGTACCCTATTATCACTCACTAGACTAAAGTGTCCTAAAATACTTTATCTAACTAACTTTAAGCACAACTGCTACTCAATATATGTTTACTGCTACTTTATGAATCAGTAATTCCACTTGCTTATGAACTTTGATACACCACCAATTTCAACGTTCTATCTCAGCCAAATATAGCCTCGTCAAGGCGATGGACGTTCTAAAGAAGCAGGACAAGGGCAACAAGGGCAGGCCAGTCATCGATCTTGAGTACATGTTTCCCCAGCTCTTAATGATTGGTCAGCGACGGCCTCTGTTCAACTACGAGCTGTGTGCATTACATCCATCGCTTACCGACGAACATGGTTGTCTCAGCAAAGCCAACAAGTCGGGGCTAGTCAAGCGCCTGGATGTGCTCGAGATTTCGCCAAAAGCTGCAGAAATAGTCATCGTGGATGTTCAGCAGCTGTTCTACCGCCACACGGCGGAAGTCCCTCAGATCTGATCGCATTTATCCAGGGTCGTCTTATAAAGTTGTTGTCCCCTCCGTCTTCCTTCCTTCCTTCCTTCAGTTGGGCGGTACGCAAATGGCTTAAGAAGACCGGAGCCTTACCTCGGGTATGTCGCTCGACAAGCCGTGTGCATCATCGTGCTGTGGTGATGCATTGTCCCCTCACGACTAAGGGTGTATTTGTTTGTCAATGAAATTCAGACACGATGTCCGTACAACGTTTACACATTCATGTGCGCCGACAGTCCAACTCTATTTTACATTTACAGTGTCCGTGGTTTTTGAAGATCTAAAGATAAAGCAATATATAAACCACCGTGGTTTATAGTTGCCGAAATTTTGATAAGTCTAAACTATGGGAAACATTTTCCTAGTTTCCCGTGGAGAGCGTCAACGTGTCTCTCCGTTTGTGTTCATTGCCGCCCTCCCCGTAATTCCAAAAATAGTCTCCATTTTAAACATACTGGCTTGGCCTCAAGCCAAATCCGGGAATTGTCTTTAAACAGTAAGGGATCAAAACGCATAGTATGAAATGTGTAGAAATATGGCTCTACGCATGCGTGTATTTATGTCGTCATACTGTGGGGATGAGGGTGCTCACTCACGTGAGGGGGTCTGCATTTATTTGCATAATTTCATCTTTCCGGTTCGATCTTAAAACCAGGACATGGTCACGAAGTGAATCTAAGGTCAGGCCAATGTCTGCACTAAATTCCAGTCATGACTCTTAACTGTCAACTACATTCTGTTCCGATAGACACCAAGAACTACGCCTACAGACGCGAAAATAAACAAATCGTTCAAACCTTGTTGCTTTAGAAACGCGCCCACAGTGACGGCGACCATATGCTTGCTTTGTGCAGCATTCTTTTATATACTGCTTTTATATAATGTGAATCTGGATTTTCTGTTCTAGTCTTTCTCTGATAACAAATAATAATAGTAATTAACTAAATTAGCCACTGCAGGTCTGTTACAGTCTGAGTCACTATCCAAATGGTACTGAAAAAATCATTGTCTTCGACAAGTACCAAGATGTATCCGCCAAGGATGATGAGAGAATACGGCGGGCTGGTGAAGATACCCTCATCTACGAGCTCTCCGTCACCAGTCCTCTGCCAAAAGAGATGCAATCCTGAAGAACAACAAGCGGAGCCTGGAGAGCGTGTTGTCTACCTTCAGTGCAGGAGAGAACGTGACGATGGTGCGTTTGGTCATGATGAGGCGGACATCACCGTGATCTCCTAGGTCATTGAAGCTACCAACTCTGGCAAAAGCGTGATCGGTGTACTTAGCGACGACACAGACATGTTTGTCCAACTGGTCTATTGGGTGTATCGGGAGGAGCTTGAGTGTCAGGTGCATATGCAGCGGTGGGATAGGACAATACTGGATATCACCGCCACCTGCGCTGACCTAGGGCCACAGTGTCTGCAGCTGCTTGGCATGCATGCCCTCAGCGGGTGCGACATGACCTCATATTCGTATGCCAAAGGCAAGATCAACGCACTAAACACCTTGCTCACTGGGGATTTCCCAGGTTTGGATAATGTGTGGGGGAGGTGGGCGTCACGCAGTCGGATCTGATGGAACCTTCTTCATCGCTCTGTGTGGTCAGCCACCGGACACATCCATGGAATTTGCCCGCTTCACACTCTTCGTCAAGAAGAAGAAAAGTCCCAAAATCAAGGCCCTGCCTCCAACATCCACCAAGCTGTTCCTGCATGTGCTGCGGGCCCTTCTGCAGATCATGCTGTGGAAAGCGGCGGACCAGCAAGCCCCACCCGATGCGATGAGTCAGCCGATATCACTAACTTCAGGTGGAAGATCCGGGATGGCGTCCCCTCTCCTGTTATTGCTCAGGGTGACCTACGTCCACCACATCTGTGTGATGTGACTCATTCTGAGTGCAGGGCACATGGCAAGAAGTGCAGCAAGGAGGTCTGTGGTTGCCACAAAGAACATCTTTCGTACACGTCATACAGCAACTGCTCTGGTGAAGAGGGTTGTAATCCTTACAATAAGACAGAAGAGGCTAAAGCTGGAGATAGAAGAGGGTGTCGAGATGGAGGATGTTGAGGAGGACGATTTGAGGATGAGAATGTAGATAATGAGGGTGGAGATGAGGAGGGGAAGGCCGTTAGGATGTTGGTGATGGTCCCACTGATCCTGATTACCTGGACGATGAAAGGGAGTAGATAAAAGGTGAAGAAACAAATCCTGCTCATTTGTAGGATTGTTCTCCTGTCTGAATGGGCATATGCACCTTTAAAGACACACTACAAGTTTAAACGCACTTTCTCGTCGCTGTGAATAACCATACGCGACTTTAGATTTGTAGCCTGAGTAAACTGTGCTCCACACGTGTCACATTTGTATGGTTTCTCACCGGTGTGAGCGCGCTCATGTACTGTTAAGTGGTCTTTTTTTTAACGCTGCTCCACACTTTTCACATTTGTAAGGTTTCTCGCCGGTGTACATGCGAATGTGCGCCTTTAGTGATTGACTGCGTGCAAACTGTGCTCCGCATACTTCACGTTTGTCGTGTTTACACCGATGTGAGTAATCTGGAGCGATTGTTGTGTACGGTCTTTCATCGGTGTGAGTACGGAGATGTGTCTTTAAGTCTTGACACGTCATACTTTTCCTCACACATGTGTCGTATGTGTACGATCTCTCGTCAGTGTGACTGTGCGTATGGACCTTCACACTACTTTTTGTGTGAACTTCATGCCAAAGGTGGAACATTCACACTGGGTTTCTCCAAAGTGTGAATTCGCATATGAATCTTTAAGTCCATTATAAATGTAAACGTGGTTCTACACGTGATACAGTTGCGACATTTCTAACTGAGACCACTCTGTTCCATCACCTTGATCACTGCCTATAACATATGTCCACTATTGCCTCGTTGAGGCAATAGTGCAGGTGTGAGAACAGGCTGTACACCTTCGTGAATAAAACTATTTGCATTAATATAACGTAATTTCACAAACAATCTATGAATCAGTACGGTATAAGGGTGTGATACACCTAGATAAAAAGTATTGGACTTTCGATAAGCCGAAAGGCTTCCTTGTCCACCTGCCATCTAGAATACATTTTCTGGATGGCAATCATGTTAAATCTTGTTAATGGTATGGCATCACATTACTTTGTTGATGTGCTAACTTAACTCAACATACTTATTTACCACAATAATTATCCGTTTCCTTCCGTTTATATTTATTCGCACAACTGTACGTTAATTCAGATTGTTCATCTTAGTCATTTCATAATACTTACACATATTGTTTTACGGTTAAGATTGTAGGCCTACTCGATATTTAATATTTACTTTCAAATATATTACACATAGCATATCTGTACATAGCACCAGAACACCAAGAGGCGCACAGGAAAGGGAAACTTCACAAGAGGACAACACAAACAACAAACGCAACTGACGTTTCTGTTAACTGCAGGTCACTCCCGAGTAGTCTTCTGAGCAGACACATGTGAAACCGCCCGTGACGTGAGCACACGTTGCTGCATCCTCACATGGTTGACTCTGGCATACAACTACAAAGAGCCACACCCTTTATTAATTACAAGTGTTTACCTTGAAATTGACAACATATTTTCTTTCGTCTTCCATTTCTACTTCACTCAATGGCGATTGCAACCTCTTGTGCATTTACTTAAAACACCATCCACGAGTGAATTATTTTTGTTATATGAATAGCATAATATGGACATTAATTAATTAACTTAAACATACGTCGGACAAAAACATTGATACCAAATTCAGCGGGATGAATGCATATCCTACCATATAAAAAACGAAGCTATTTTTCTCCATCGTTTTTGTTAACATAATCTAAGGGATGGTTTTATTGCGATTTTCTTTACAACTAGGAGACTTTCGCACGTCTTCTGTGTTATTTTTGAAAAAGGAATAAATGTGATCATCTAAAAATATTGCTTTTAAAGAACAACAAGTCAAACCTTTTGTATCAACTGTTAATTAATATAAAATATAACTGCCTGAAGGAATGCCCCGTTTGTGATTATATCAGGTGTGCTTATCTTTCAGCGATTAATGAATATGAACTTTCTTATCACATATACATTGTTTCCATATCTAGACAGACAAAGAATATTTTTCTATTTGCACCGATCCAAAGTTGTAAAACTCCATTTATTTCCAATTGCTAAATCACAAAACGTGTATATGTCGTTAGTTATTTAATTTTGTTATAGCAAATATTAATTTAACCGCAGTGTAATAGTTATTTTATAAAGTATGACAATTTCGACATCTCAAAGCATAACTCGGCATCACCAGAAAACGTTAAGTGAGAAAACTACGCAAGCAAACACATCTAAGGGCCGGAATACACTTGTACTTTACGTCCAACCAGACCAGACCACGTCAGACCAGACCAGACAAGTCCACACCACACCAGAGCACATCAGACTGCAGTGTATCAACTACACCGACCAAACCGACTATATCAAGGAGTCTATATTTTGACAGGCGTCACTGAGCGAGATCATGGCAGTCTACAATGAGAGTTTCTGTCCGACATTTGGGAGGCTAGCATGGCCAGAATGGCGGACTAACGTACTTTTTTTTAACAATGGGAATAGTGCGTGCTGGACCGTCTTGTGTTGATACACGGTCTTTGGCTATACTCTAAGCCGGCGTGACGTCATAATCACGTAAACTTGAAAACTTTCGAATACAATAGACCGTCGCTGACTAGTTCTGGGCCCGTATGCATGTAGACCGGATAAAGTTAAACGCGGATAGCCGCTATCCGCGGATAGCTATTCGAGTTTCACTTCTGTTCCCATTTCGTATGCACAAGTCATGAATAGGTCGCGGACAGCTATCCGGTCGTGTTAAAGTTTAGACTGGGGAATTCCCGGCCACGCATGGGATTCTGGAACTGTCGATTTCACTTCCGCGAAAATGGAAAACAAGCAGACGACAAAAAGGCCGAGGAACCCAAATTTCACTGACGCCGAAATCATAGTACTTCTGGAAGAGATAGGAGTCGACCAGTATATCCTGTTTTGTTCACATAATCAGTCAGTGACAAACAAACAAAAAATGAAATTTGGAGAAAGATAACATCGAAAATTAGTGCGTGCGGTGTAGCCGAGCGGTCGCCGCAAGACCAAGAGGCAAAAGATAAGTGGCGGGCCCTCAAAGCCAAAGGGGCTGTCTTGAACCGGCAGAGGGGCCAGCAAAAAACCGGCGAAGACTCTGCCGTATGAAGATATTATCCTTGCGATAATCGGGGATAATTCTAGTCTGCCGACTGGAACTGATGGTAAGCACACGTCGCTTTTCTTACTTTGATTAACAAACGCACCACTGCTGAATATGGTGCAGCGATGTTTATTACGAGAGACGAATGGTTTTAGGCACTCTGTAAACCTAGGTTACTGTGAAATTGTCCTTATATGTGAACCATAATGCCAAAATGAGACGCTTCTCGAAAAACATGCACATTGCTTTTATTGCATGTTTGAATAGCGCACACTCAGAGAGATACCTCAGCTCAGACTGTGTTACATATAATCGCATTATTTCCAGAGATACAGCAATTTGAATGTCAAAAAAAATTGGTTTTGAGAAAAACTACTTAAAAAGTGTTCACTCTAGATATTGGCTACGGATTATTTCACGGTGGAAACTCAATTTCCCAAAAAATTGCTGTGTACAATTTGAGCACATGAATAAGGAACAGAAGCTTGTTTTGCTTAATTCCATTTGTTCAATAAATACCACTGTACTGTATTGGACATTATGTAATAATAATAAGTTAGTATTAATAAAAACATTATTAATTGTTTATGAAGAAATTGCACATATTTTATGTTTTCTATATTTCAGTGCAAGGGACAGACACCTGCACGGAATTTGAATGTATACAAGTCTTGGACACCAGTCTGAATACTTGTAAGTTCTCATGTGATTCAAAATAATAAACAGGGAAATCATGATGCCATGTGAAATTAATAAATACTAAACAAATTGGTGTCTAAAATGTTGTGTTATATTTCATCCAATGCATAAGTGGCCATATTTTAGCACGTTTAAAAAAAATGCAGTATTTACAAAATTTTAACAATGAACAATAGGGTAATTTCATGCCAACCCAGCCAGGTCCCTAGGTGAATCTTTTTTTTTTTTTTATTTGACCCATGTGTGCATCTAAGTAATTGGTGTTTGCAAGCAATGTATAAGTCAGTGGCAATTAGGGTCCATGGTATTATTCGCATTCATACTGTTGCATGCGGTTTTGTGGGATTTTTAAATGGTTTCTGTTGACAATTTTTGTCGCCGCTGCGTTTCTCAACTCTCAGCTTCGCCTCGTCGATCATGATATCAAGAACATGTTTGTGGCTTAGAAAGTGAAATATTTGGATAATGGAATTCTGTGGCGATTATTGTAAAATAATCATAACTGAAAATCCTCATTGATCTTGGGTGGGGACAAGAACAGTTAAAAGACAGCACAGCACATTGTATGAGACTAATGATTACATTAACAATAATAAATGAAAATAACTTTAATGTTATGTAAATTAATATTAATTATTTATGAAGAAATTGCAGATCTGTTATGTTTTATATATTTCAGTGCAAGAGACAGGTTTCCAGCCAATAGAAGATTGTGACGAAAGTCTGAGTACTTGTAAGTTCTCATGTGATTCACCTTACTTGCAAATCAAATGTCCCTCGCAACTGAAAACAAAGCATCATGTCACATTTTTGCACTCATTAGTCACATTACAATTCTTTGCACATGTTAAGAATCTAATATCTTGCTACTGAAAACAGATAACAGGCTCATATATATAGTAAGTGGAACCGAGACCTTGATAATCTTCCTTCATAAATGATGTAGCTATAGCCACTGTCTATAGGCATCCCAAGATGAGAAACATGATATATTCAGCCGGTTTCATGACTTCAACAAATTCTTCATGGGCGCTCCATATTATACATGCCTGATGTATACGTGTAGGCATGTTCTCCCACCTCCTCCTAAACAAGAATGATTCAATCACACAATGTTATCACTGTATACTAAAAATTATACAACCATCCATTCTACATAATGTCTTGTTGCAGCATCATCCATTACAGGTGCAACACAAGAAGCCCCAGGAGCAGCATGTGTCAGTGGCACAGGAGTGACGCTAAAGTAAAAAAGGCAAATTTCACCAAAATCCAAGTGGAAAGTGCTTGGAAAAAGGGCTGGAAGACGAAATTGGCCTCTTTGCTGACTACCTGTGCAGCGAAATAGAAAAGATTGTTTTGATGGATAACAAAAACAGAAAAGTTTTGCTTGAGATTGAAAAGCTTGAACAAGACTTCGGCAAGTGAAATGAGTGAACTGGCTTAGATTGCAAAATGACAGTGGTGTTGCTGCCCACACCTTATTTTATACACTATTTGTTAAAGGTTGTGGGACTCTGTTTGTCTGTGTGTCTGGGCATACCTCCGCCAGCGTTGCATGTATGTGGCAGACATTTGTTGTTGCATTAGCATGTAGTCAAGTGTTACTGTTTGTTGTACAATTGATTGTTGTGGTCTAAAATGTTAAGAAATTCAGTCTTATTCCAACTGATTCAACAGTTAATAATTGAGAAATGCAGTGTCCAAATGTAAAATTTATTTTTTATAATGATAATACAATAATAAAACATCCTATAAAAATGATGAGTGATCAAACACTGATACATCGTCATCAACAGTTATTGTTGTTTTCTCAGTCTCGGGCAGCTTTCCCAACAGCAACCCGGGTCCGCTGCGAAAAAGGGTTGTTGCAGGACGAGGTTCAAACACACCGTTATCAACAATAATTGTTGATTATTCGGTCTCGGGCACCTCTTCCAGCAGCAACACGGGCTCGTTCTGACACAGGGTTGTTGTTTGCAGGACGCGGTTCATCCACATCGGAATCGGCCTCTGAACTCCCCGAGGAGGGGTCAGTGTCACTGTCAGAGTCTGATGAAACCTCCACTCTCAGCCTCCTAGCACGGTTATGAAGCATAACACACACTGCAATAATCTTGCATGCCTTGGCAGGTGCCACACGCAGTCTGCGAAGACAGTGCCATCTTCTCTTTAAAACTCATATGGCCCTTTCCACTGCTGTACGAGCTGAACTGTGTCGGAAGTTGTAGGTTCTCTCTTGACGTGTAGTGGGGTTCGTAAGTGGAGTGAATAACCAGTCGCGCAGCATATACCCACTGTCTCCCAGGATGACTCCTCTGAGGGGCTTTCTTTGGTTGTTCTCAAATGCATCGAAGATAGATGACTCGCGTAGGATCCGAGAATCGTGAACACTTCCTGGCCATTTGGCAATGCAATTAATGAAGACAAGGTCCGCATCACATATAACCTGGGAAACAAGCAATATTTAAAAATTTAATGTAAGAAACACAAAAAGTGCTTACATGCACACACCTTTTATTGCTTTACATGCTACATGATTAATTAATTACATACAAATTATACATTTGTATTTAATAAAATATTCTATAATAATCGTGTCTGCACATGCATTAATTTATGACACGCACCGCAGTACGTAACGTCAAAACCAACGACCGGTCGGATAGTGTTTTAAAATAACCTTTAATACAGCACAGGTATTTAGTCTTTCAGAATTTATAATATTCTGTACTGCGCAACACGAACAACGAGTGTTGGAATGACGCATTGACTTATAAATGTTATGAAGTAAGTTCATCAACGGCCACTGACCCAGTACATGTACTGGACATAAATCCGTTATACCAATGTTTGGTGTTGTTTTTGTTTGGCTGTTTTTACTAAAAAAGGTCATAGTTGTACGGACAATGACACATACACACGTACATACATACAAACACACACAGTACGAAAAATAAAACATTCATACCCATCGTCCCGTAACTTATTCTTATCTCGAATACTGTGGTAAGCCCAAAACTGGGCAATATCCCACAGCCAGCGATAAAAGAATTGGATAAAACATACATAAGTCATAACATATAGTGGGTGGACATAAATCCGTTATACTAAGATTTTTTTTACGTCAGCCTGTTTTTACTAACAATGTCGTATTTGTGTTTGACGCAGTTGCTAGATAAAAAAAATCCGCAGATTGCGCATCTATATTATTCATTGTCATTGCACAGCCACAGGTCCAGCAACTGCGTCTGCGCCTAACATAAATGTTTGGTGCTCGATTTACATATGGCACACATTCATTGATTACGTCTCGTATAAGGCTGGTTTCACTTTTTTAATTACGTAGCACTAGTGTAGAGGATAATGATACACTTACCTGCACATTGATGGAATGATACCCCTTCCTGTTGACAAATTCGTGCTCATTCGCTGACGAAGCTTGAATACGAATTTGAGTTCCATCGGCATCGATACACCCAACCACATTGGGAATCCCATTCGCATGGTAAAATGTCGTCTTCGTCTCGCCCGCTTGGCGCTGATTCGGCAACTTGATGTGATCAGGCGCTCTACGACTACGTAGTAATGCCTCCGTGACCCGTGTCACTGTCCGGCTGACGGTGGATTGGTCAACGCCGATGAGTTCCCCACACACATCCTGGAAACTGCCGCTGGCATAGTATCGCAGCGTTACTAGGACTTGTTGCAGCGGCGTCAGCGAGCCCAATCTATTTGAGATTTTATGTTTCTCGCAGTCCCGTCTGTTATCGCCACGATTTTTTGTCGTCCGAAGCGGAACTTTTGCAAGATTTCATATTAATCGAACACATCAAAAGGATGGCTTCGATCTCTGAAAATTATATTTCTTCTCAACATTCGTCGCTGTCGGTAATGTAAAATAATGGCAGCCATTTTTATCCGGCGGATAGGCCAGTAAACATAGAAAAATATATGCATAACTTTATCCGCGTTTACGTCACCGGATAGACCGCGCTTTGTGTATACCGATTTATTGCGTTTATCCGCCGGATAGCCGCTAAACGCGAATAAGGGAGTTATCCGCACTTCATGCATACGGGCCCTGATGTAGTCGAAACCAAAGACCGAATATCAAAACAAGACGGTGCAGCGCGCGATTGTTCGAGAAAAGTCCGTAACTAGTTCGTCCGCCATTCTTGAGGTGCGCCAAGCCAGACTACATGCGCCCAGAAAATGTAGTTGTTTCAATTTGTCATTGCTCAACTAGTTCAACGATAATCTCAATATTTTTATTATGTAAGAAATGCTATAGCCTGATGATTATTCTGATGAAACAAAACGAAGTTCAGATGGCTCAATAAATAATTGTAACGTTTCTATGTGATTTGTTTGCAACTTTCATTAGCTTGAATTGTGATAGATAAAAAAACTTCAACGATTACATGAATATATTTCATTTTATATGACGCACCACAGCTTGGTGATTAGCGAGGGACGTTAATGTCAGCAAGGGCCGTAAATGTTCATATCTGAACAAAAACATGAAATTTGGCACATATGAACTTGATACCATACTATTTCAGAATTTTGATGGAAGCAACTTCAGATTTTGATGCTTCTGCCATTTTGTGCAAAATCTAAAATGGGCGCCACCTGAAATCGAAAATTGACAGATCTCTGGAACCTGTGCTCCGATTTCGATTATCTCAGTGTCGTTTTTAGGGATCTTGCGGGTGCTGAAGTGATTGGTGAAGTTTTCGAATCGATTTAGGGTCAAGGTCACATGCTAGAGGTCAATGACAGGGTCAAATAGTTGCCAAAACACAAGTAAACACCCAACTGTGTGTCCTCACTACCAGTTCATAGGTAATTGGAAGTGGAGCGACGACCTGGGTGAGGACAAGTACGTACTGATGTTGGGAGCTCTTCATATCGAGTTTGTGATTGAGGCGGTTAACTGACGGATGTGTCAGGATTTTCGTACGTCATCAGTGAGGCCGGGGTCTTGACATCTGGTTTGTCTCCTCGCCATCTCCCGACCATCATCTCAAGCGGACGAGGTATGTTCACCAGGTGTTCTTGCTCGCTGGCAGCATCTTGAAGCGTGTGCTCTCCTTCACCACTGTGGGTTTGGAAAAGCCTGCAGAGGAAACTGCAAATGTGCCAGGGCAGGTATCAAATGCACTATTCTTTGTCACTGTGAAGGTGGATGCATCAAAACGATGGACTGTAAATAATAAGAGATCTCATGTATGCAAAACGTCTTGCTGGCGAGAAGGATTTTGATGCGATCCTGCAAGTTGATTGCCTGTAAACAGTACGTACATGAGGAACTGGTGGTGCCTAAGCCCTATGTCATGGTCTTAAGGGTCTTATTCCTTTCACTGATTTGAAATCAACTTTATGTTTTCAACTACAATATATTTATATTTAATTTTTTTTTTTCTTTCACAACCAATATCATGCTCTGATATCCTCTGCCACATACACGTAGCTTTGATAAACAGCAAAGTTATGAAACCATATTGACCTTGATCTCGAACATGGTACCCTGACCACAATATAGATGGAACGATCTCATCGCTGGACTAAGGATACATGAAGACCCCGTGAAAGTCATCAAGATAATAATAATCGTATTGGAGTACACCAGAGATAAATAAGCGAAAATATTACGAAAGTAGTGCTTTAGCGGAAATGTGACCTTCACATTGACCCACAGCATGTTACTTTGACCCTAAATCGATTCAAAAACTCCACCAATCATTCCCAAAACCCTAGAAACGACACTAAGATCATACAAATCGGAGCATAGGTTCCAGAGATCTGGCTATTTTCGATTTCGGGTGGCGGCCAATTTGAATTTTATACAAAATGGAAGAAGCATCAAAATCTCAGGTTGCTTCTATCAAAATTCTGAAAGAGAATGGTATCAAGGTCATATGTGCCAAATGTCATGCTTTTGTCCAGATGTGACAACTTATTACTTTAACATCCCTCACTATAATAGGTGTTATTTAGTTGACCGTTATTATTTAGGAAAGGGCATTTCCTGGTCTAAGGTCAGACTAACAAATTCTGATTGGAGAAAGTAGACTCGGTTCTCATGTATCAGCGGGGTGATGCAAGACTAAACAGAAATTATCATATCATTTTGGGAAGTGGTGAAAATATAAATTGCTTAGGACAATGTGGTGTGATTTGTGGGATTGATATCAAGCAAAACTAATATTTTAACTTACTGTGATTCAGCAAATAAGGGTAGAATAGGCATAGCAGCTCTTCGTAACTGTGAGATTTCAGACGTACATAGGATGCATCTAGAAATTACTATGGCCAACATGCCTTGTTGTGACAGAAACTATGCTCATCAAAAACAGTTGTACATTTGTAATGGCAACAGTGATTTGTTTTATATCAGACCATGTACTTTGCAAAATGATTCAATTTTCCATCCAGTAATACAGCATGATAAAGCATGGGACATCAAAACAGCATGTAATTACATTTGAAATCAGATCTGTGTAACTTTCATGCTTTGAAGGCTTTAAAAGAAAAGATTATGATTATCTAGATCTAAAGATAATCATCAACCCCGTCTGAAATGCCTTTAGAAGTGTAATGCTTAGGCATGAAAACATCCGGACCAGATTGGTACACTCATTTTTCAACTACCTACATAATGATATTCATAATTAAATTGTTTGTACACAAACCAAAAATAGTTTTCAGACTACCTGAATACAAACTGGTCTCTTAATGCATGGCAAACAACATTTATAGAAGATAAAGCATTTTGGTGCCGGAACAAGATGGGCAAAATCCACTCTTGCTAACAAATAATATAACAGAAAATAAGTTCTTCGTTGATTGTCCATGGTGAAAAGAGGAGTAACTTGATAAAGTGTAGCACGAAAGGCATCGATTTGGTTCAAGCTGGAAAGTTCAGCCTCTTTCCAAATTGGGAACAGCTTGGGTGGGCATTTGTTGCATCGGAAGACGAGAAACCATCTGCAAAAGATCATTCTTATTCATTAAATGCAGCTAGTGAAAATATACTTACTTACACAGTTGAACACACAGGATGCTAAGGCATTTCACGACGTTGTTGCCCAGTACCTTCCTGTTCCGGCACGAGATGATGAAATTTACATTGTTAATATATTCCTTACGATATGTATTTGCTTAGGTTTCACTCACACTGGAAAGCCATATTTCTGTAAACATTTGCATGCAGTGCTAGCGACTACAAACCGTTGCATTAACCAATTGAAATGGTTAGAGTTGTATTTCGCTACTGTACCCAACATTCCTCCTGGTCTATTTACACTCTTCCCCATTAGGAGTAACATAACAGGTGGACATCATGTTTTCAGGGGTGTACAGTCCTTACTGCAAAGGTCTCACAAGGCAACTAAATCAGATGGTTGTGAGAGTATAGTGAGGTCTGCTGCTGCTGCAATTCGGCCTGTTTCAGAGGTACTACCAACAAGCAATCTGTGGACCCAGCTTCCATAGCAACACGAACCTCCTAAACAATTCGGCATTCAATTATTATTAATGGTGTTACAGTATTTTCCTTTTGCATGTGTGGCTTTCTTGTAGTCGATTGGACCATCTCTAACTGGAATTACCTTGTCTGGGTTGTCATCATAATGTGTGTGATTATGCCTAATGTACTTGTAGTTTTCCTGATGTTGTAGGGCAGAGACGACGGACAGGCCGATGCCACCTACTTCCACACCAAGAAAACAAACGGCTCTTTTCAGAGCCTTAACATTTTTACCGGTTCTTGCGATTTAACACGCTGGCACAGGTTTTATTGATGCGTCTGGTGGTAGGTTATGGATAGATATGCTTGTCGAATTTACATTCTGCTTCCACTACAGGCGATTTAGACGAAACGGCAATTATGTCTCGTTCATGTCTGCCAGTATATAGCCTATCATAAAACAAGACTCTAGTTGTAACCTCCACGAGGTAACCAGTGGATACTGGTCACTGTAGGGCAACAAGCTGGTTAAACGAGCGAACTCGGAGCAGTACGGGCCCCAGAGGTGAAATATGTACGACCCACCAGCGTGTGGATATGCTCTGCCTTTTCACCAACCCATGTCCCAGTTATGGGCAAATAGCAACAACAGAGTGTTAAATTAATCTGAATAGTCATGTCTAATTTGTTGCTGAATACATACAACTACGATTGCTGTAATAAAACTATTTTAAATGTCAGTCATTACAAAATAAATCATACGGTGTCCTACAAACTCAATGATACCCAGAAATGTTTTGTTCATTGGATATAATAATTATATTACCTATACGAGTGTCATGTTGTTGTAATTTTTCCATATGTCTTAGAGGATGTGTATTTGAACAATAAATTAATGTTGGCTTTATTCCAACACATAAATACATGTGTCTGTTGTCTATCCTGTGCCTAAGTAAACATCCTATTTCTGCAGTAGTAAGATAAGTTGTTATATAAATTACGAATGTTACAAACTATATTTCACCTTTGCTGCACCTGTCGATTCGAAATATATCCCAATATCTTGAGGTTGTGCAATTCGGCCTGGAAATATTCCCCAGAAAAATTGGCTATCTAAGTCAAACTCCCGCACATAGGATCAGTTGACTTTTAAGGAAATGTGTAATAGTTTGAATACACGCTGAAACGTTCGAACAATTGTGACCCGCCATTCCAAAATGAGATGCTTCTCGCTGATGTTCATTACAAGCTACGAGCCAAAACACAAGGAGTTTCCATCGTGAAATGATCCGGTATAGATTAAACTTTCAAATGTTAGTCATTATTATAGATGGCATACATGTTATCTAAATTTGTTTATTTTGATGTTTTGATAGTGAGTAAAGCATAGCCAAAATACAGAATGAAAATTTTGAAGCTGTTTTCTCTCCCAACCATACTTTTCGCATTTTCAAGATTCAAATTGTTGTATCACTGGAAATTCTGTGAACATAGAAAACATTGGGTATTTGGTTTTTTCCTCTGAATGTGCTCTGTTTGCGTCTCAGTTTTGCATGATGGGTCATAATTATTCTCAAAAATTTTCAAAACATGTTCACTACAAAAAAACATTACATGGTCATAATTATAATTTGTCAAGTTGAGCACAATGTCACATTATGTTGATGCTGGCACAAAGAAGCAAATCAGTCGAATGGAAAACCGCCCAAACATACAATTATTACACGTACACAACTGATTAGGCAATATATTTATATAAGAAACGAATTATATTAATTGGCGTTAGTTTCATCTCGATCGGACCATTAATTTAAGTCGAAAAAAGAAACCCTAGGATTTATCTACTAACCCTATTTTTTTAACTGCGTCAGTTAGACCCACTAACCATTGCAACGAGGTCCCCTGCGACATAAAGACCACACAAGCAAGTGACAAAGGGACAGGCGCTGCAGCGTAAATTTGACATGGAATGCGAGGGATTTGTAACGCAAATTATCATTATTTCGCGGGAGGATAACAATATTAACAATACAGGTGGGCATTTTTAAAACAAAATTTCTAACAAATTTGGCAGGAAAATTATATTCAATATTTTTACAACACATTTAGCTATTAATTTTAGTTGACGAGAAGGGAGTACGCAGACTTTTGTAATCCTCCGACTTATTAGTTAAATATATGTCAATATTATGGCGTTTAAAATATAATTTATACTTATTGACATGACTGTCGCTTGGGTAATTTATTCCAATAATTGACATACATTCATTGACACTTCTTCTTGTGGATGAAAACATCCTAATATCTAATCCCTGTACCCTGTTGGATGGCCAGTCGGTTACCCATGCATTTACATATCCTCATGGGCCACTCTCCAAAAAAATCTGACAGCTCGTTTTTTTCAATTCCTAATTGGCCGTTTTTCACCTGTTTAAAAAAATACAGCATTTCACAAACACAACGGCTACTCCCGATACTAAGTTTTAGTTGTGTTTACCTTGGCGCGATGTGAAGTGGCGTTTTTTTCTGAACAGGTTTTATTTAAATGGAAACTATTCTGACATGCAATATTAATTATTATTTATATATCCATACATTTTGAAAAAAGTTGTTCGTTATTTTTGTATCAATCCACATGTTAGCTTGATATAGGGCGTAACCAGTTAAATGTTGGCTGTTTTTTTCTTTGCACAAAGATCATATTTTCAGAGAATATAAGAGTAACTGTTATAAAATAATGTCTTCATCAAAATATTGAATACATATATATCGGTCTTTACCAACGTTAACTTTTTAAAATAAACAATTTCTAATAGTGTCACATTGGTGAAGAAGCTTGGTATAAGCCGTAATCGTAAAGAAACGACCAATTAGCAAATAAATTGAAAAAAATTAGGCCCATTTGTTTGCATTTTGCTATATGGAATTATTCATATCCTGAAAAACCTCGTCGAAACGAATCCAATGATATGTATAACTTATATGTGAGAACACAAATGAGGAAATAATTGGAGATAATACAACGAGGAAAGTTAAAAATGAACTATCATACTTTTTTGGAGAGTGACTCTCATATGCACTGTTCGAGTACTTCATCGCAAGTCGAGTCTTAGTTATGGGCTAAAGATTAATTGAGTTGAACACCAGTGCGTTCAGGATCATACGTTATAAAATTATGTTTATGTAGTAAATTATAGTTGTACTGTATAAGGTACAGCAAAGGTACCATTAATTTTATTCCGAATTTTTATTAACAATACGAAGCCTCAACAATTTGCCGTATAATATGCACTGTATCTGGTTCTTGTGACATTATTATCCAGAGCATTGTGAGTGTACAAAACATTTCCGAATAACACAAAGCGGGCCCATTTAAAAATAGGTTAATTTTAATGAATGTAGCCGCCAAAATCACCGGCCGCGCATTGTGTAGAACACAAATTTCAAGTTCCAGTCTCTTGCTACTAACACTGCTGCGTCGCTTTAGCCGACTGCTCGACGCAACAAGCGATTGGCGTTCCGCTACACCAGATGGCGCTACAATGCTGCTTCTTGACTGTGACTGCGCTGCATCGGCGAACCCTGATCGTGACCAACGCTACAGTGCTGCTGCAGCTTTGCAGTGGTTTGCATCACTGGCTGCCGCTATGTCTCACCAGATGTCACACCATATCACGCACACCGTAGCACTCACCGCCTTCAGGGGTCATGTTTTAGTTAGACTTCCTGCTTGGTTGCACACGAAGAAAACTGCAGTGTATTTTTGAGAAATGATTTGTTTACAAAAGTCACATGCTGTGACATAAGTGCAGTTGAGTAGGGAGATTTTCATGTGTGATTGTAGAAGGTGTTGACTGTATGGTGGATGTCTAGATGATTTGAATAAGCGGAAGGATATTTGGCAGCAATTTGCCTGTGTGACCTGTTTGCGGAGTAATTCTTGCTGGCATTTGTAAATATTGACGGGTGTCACACATACAGGCATTTTACGAGAGCTAGAAGTATGCAATTTTTTTAATCTATCAGCATGTCAATGAGATGATGACAACAGCAGGTGAGAAGTTTAAGACATTTTATAGGTCACGTTTTCTTATAATCACACCAAACGTTACAATGGTCGTCTGTGGGAAAACCAACAGTGTGCTGACCCCTTCAGGGGTCATACCACAGTTAGATTTCCTGTTTCGTTATTATCTTAGTATTAGTATGTGCACTTTTGCGTGGCATACGTGATGTGGTATGCGTCTGTTTCCCTTGTGCCATTCTACACGAAATGTACCATCATTTAATATATATATATATACAAATAAATAAATATATGCATATATGATCAAAATGTCCATGTGATAAAACACGTAAACGTACTCGTTAAAAAGTTAGTAGAAATTGCACTAAAATGTAATAAATATGTAAATAAATACATAATTTATAAGGTCAATTCCATGGATTCATATGGTGCTTTCTCATTGTAAGATAGCCAGCCGCAATTCTTGCCACTGTTCACGGTCGAGTGCGCGCAGAGCGTCGACGTCGGCACGGCGACGTAGCGTACGACCTATGCGTCGCAGGTCCGCGCTCAACACCGTAGGCAGAGATGTTCGGGGTGGACCCTTGTATGTTGTGATACCTGTGTCCACGGCGAAATAGTTGTCGATCGCTCGCTGAGCGGGTGCATCGGGTGGCATTGGGAGCTCGTGTCCGAATAGACTTCATCTTGCAGTTATGACGGTTTCGCTGATGGGACGGCTTCGGCAACGATGGTACAGTGCCTCGTCAGAGATGCGACGTGGCCAACAAATGCCGATGAACTGGCGTAGATGACGACGGTTGTACGCATCCAAACGATCAGTTATCTATGTCCACATGTTTGAAGGTAGGTTATGCATAAGCCTAATTGCTAGAAGGTTAACAGTTCAGCATCAGAAGTGCTGCTAGTTTCTGTTAATTGTCTCTCTCTCTCTCTCTCTCTCTCTCTCTCTCTCTGATTCGCTGCTTTCGCTGCTGTCAAACCTTGTAATATACATCGCACGACTGCACTTTTTTACCGATCCCTGGCAGCGACAACTAATGTACCAGGCAATGTTTTTCTTGGCACATGAGCAGTTTCTGTTGCATTATTTGGTGCAGCCACAGAATATGGTCTTTGTCATCTGTAGTGGACAGGCAGGTTGTGTGGATGCTACTGGAACAAGCTTGTCGTTATCCAGAACCCACCCATACTCTTATATATATATATATATATATATATATATATATATATATATGTGTGTGTGTGTGTGTGTGTGTGTGTGTGTGTGTGTGTGTGTGTGTGTGTGTGTGTGTGTGTGTGTGTGTGTGTGTGTGTGTGTGTGTGTGTGTGTGTGTGTGTGTGTGTGTGTGTGTGTGTGTGTGTGTGTGTTGTGTGTGTGTATATTCATTCATTCATTCATTCAAAAATATGCCAGAACTGTGGGTTCGAACTGCACCAGATAGCTAGCTACCGATCCATGATATATATGTGTATATATATATATATATATATATATATATATATATATATACAACCAAACAAGTTTAACTATAATACAAGTGAGAATATACAATGTTTGAAGGGGGTAAATACGAAGTCATTAACTTTTGTATAATTTACCCCTGACATATATTTATATATACATATATGTATACACATACATACATATGTGCATATACACAAATATACATGCACATACACACACATATACATATGCACACACGTATACGTACATACTTACATGTATACTGAGACATCAATATTATATTAATTGAACTTGCTATTCATCTAACCATCTAGCTAAAATAATTGAAATCATGTAATGGAATATATGCATGTTCAAAATGTTAAGTATGTTATGAGTACACATCTTTACACATATTGTAGTTTCCTCAATTGCATGATTATATTTGTGTATGATTTTGTTTAGATTTCCACAACCAGATATTTCTTAAATAAAAGGTTCTTGCATTTACGCTTGAATGCGGTAATAGTATTAGTAGTTTTTAAATTATCGTATAGATGATGCCACATTTGCACTCCCTTTACGCAGAGACATTGCTCGCATGGTAGAGAGACTCTCTGTCGTTCTAAGTCATGATTAGCTCGCATTGAGTATGTGATTTCCCGTCTAGTAAACAAGCACTGAATATGTGATAGCAAACAGCTATAGTAAGCTTTGTACATAAATAATACTGTTTTCAGTTCGATGATATCTGGAAAGTTTAGAACATGTAATTGTTGGAAAAGTGAGTGTGTATGATCCAACCGTCTTGCACCAAATATAATGCGGATTTCTCGTTTTGTAATAAGAAAATACAGTTCGTATTTGTTGGGTACGTGTTTCCGCATATCTCTGCACAGTAATTTAAATACAACAAAAAGAGATAACTGTATAGAATACTCTACTTTTTATATCAAGTCGATGACGGCATCTATGCATTATAGCTGTACTTTTTGAAAGCTTCGATTTTATTAGCTTTCCAATTTAGTTGATCATCAACAAACACACCCAAAAACTTGGTGACCCTTACTCTTTCGATATTAACATTTCGTATGTTTATATTAACTTCTTTGTTGAGCGTACGATTTCAAAATAACATATAATTGGTTTTATATATGTTCAGGGTTAATTTACTTACTGCAAACAATGTTTACATCTGGTCCAGTACGTTACATACTGTTTCGTTTAGTTTATTGATGTTACTATTTGCATAACAATATTAGTATCGTCTGCAAAGAGGATGTATTTTACGAGATTAAATATGTTACACCTACCATTAACGTATAGAATAAATAGCTCTTTTTCACAAGCGTGCAAGCATAATAGACGCACATGACATGTAATTTTGACTTTGCGTATTTTCTTTGAATGTTGCAGTGACACGACTCCGTCAATCACCTGTTTTCCTGACTGGCTACTCATCACGGCTCAGTTGTCTGCATCACAAACCGTTAAAAGAACAGCATAAAAACAACTCTCCCAATTATTGTTAACTAATAACAATTCATAATGTAATTGATCACACAAAAACCTAAAGATAGCCCCATGAAGTTTACACGTTTAAAGCGTTTTGTTTACAAACCGGGGCACTATTTTGGCCTCATACGTGCTACTAGACGCAAATATTGTTAAACATTATATGCCTGAAATTATGTGGAATTACTGAAGGAATGCACTGACGTATTACATTTAGGCAAAATATAGTTATAAGTATTACAACGAAATCGAGGTGGGCCCGGATTCAAAACATTGCCGAAACATTTGAATTCGAAGATGCACAAACTTAGCACACGCAACAAAACATCTGCTTGCTAAAACCATAATCTCATACGCTACGTCTTCCTATTTAAGAAGATTGTAAACACCCACGTACTGGTGACATTTTGACATGTTTGTGATACGAACTTGGGGCAAATTATCTAAACGGAAAGTATTACAACGCTAGTTAGTTGTAGGCTTGGATGGGCGTCTTTAGGGGCTACTAACGTTTTACCAGTAATTTAATTTCAAGGTTGTCCACCTAGGTTGTGATCCTAGATATGTGTATACATGTTTTTGGAGGCAAACCTTTGACAGCATTCCATGTCTGTTCAACCCACTTGGCCCCCTGGGTAATATGCCAGATGAGAAAGTGTATACAGTGTAGAGATATGCCCTATTATAATATGTCAAACAGTAAAATACTTACTCATAGTAAGAATACCTGTCAAGTAGGGTGGCACTTTTGAAATGAAAACAAAATTGTGGATGAATTACAAAAAAAATTGCATAGTGTTTGATATAGGAGTGCCTCTAAAATATGTTAATTTCAAGTTTTTTCTCCAAAATCACCGTGTCTATTTGGGGTCATGCCACAGTTAGACTTCCTGTTTCGAAAAAAAGTGCAGTGTATTTTTGAAAAATTATTTCTTTGATAAAATTCACCTGTTCTGACATAAGTGTATTTGAGTATTCAGATTACTAGGTGTAATTGTAGGAGCTGTTGTCAGTAAAATAGTGTATTTTTAGCTGATTTTACTAAGCGGAAGGGTATTTGGCAGCAATTTGGCTAGTTGACCCTTTCGCCGGATTATTGCTTGCACCCATTCGTAAATATTGACGAATGTCATGGCATTTTACGAGAGTTAGAAATATTATATTTTGACTAAACTCGACCAGCATGTCAATGAGATGATATGTTTAAGAATTTGTCTATGTCACGTCTTCTTATAATCATGCAAAACGTTAACACGGCAACCAATGGGGAAACTAACTGTGTGTTGACTCCTTCACTCGGCTACCGTGGCGGCCCACTCACGAACTTGGCACACCGTTCCTTCGCTACATCGGGTATAATCGACGCCAACTGTTCCGTCTGTCTCGCACCAAAGGGTCACCTTTGACCCGACCTGTGTTTGAGGTCAGTGATCTTACCCTTTTTTGACAAAGCCCCTGCTGCTGTTGTTGTAACCAACTGGCGGTGTTACTGCACGGCACTGCGACTGGTTTCACCTGAGATATCGACACTTGTTGCCCAGAGCTGCCATCTGTCGTCTCCTTCTACTGTCTCACAATGACGCACGAAATGTTGATTTAAAGTATCATTGTGTTACAATTTGTACATAATAAGTATATAATCACCACATAATGCCAACGAACCTACAAAATTGTAGTGAATGTGTACACCGGTTTTCTCGCGTAGCCTCAAAATGTCAGGGGCTAACCGTGCCTGTAACCTGAAAATGTCGCGGACCCGACAAAAAATTTGAAGGTCCGGCAATCTGTATGTATTACAATTTCTTCTAATATAGCATACTATATACACTGTATATATATATATATATATATATATATATATATATATATATATATATATATATATATAAGACGCATACTGGAATAACAACGTTGAAGGCATACTGCGCGCCAAACTGCGTTTAGTAAGTCAAAAGCAACCAAACGTTAAAATGAATACAAAACATTCATATAGTATACACATGATAGTAGGTAATATTGAAGGTGGACGGGGGCTAACGGCCTAACCGCATGTTCTTGGAACTGCTTATTGATGTCGTCTGGTTCCCCCAATCAAGACCGGCGAAGACAGAAAGTGGGACGAAGTACCATTGATTCAGCAAACATATGTATATTTGTGTTGACAATACATCAGCGATAGAGTCGAATGATATTATTGGCTCGGGAGACTGATTCCGGATACTGGAACAGACATTCCCTTTTAACTTGTTTTATATATTCCTGTCTGTCGTAACACCTCACGCTTCCCCAGTGCGTCCACAGCGTCTTGTCTACATCATTCGCCGCATTGCTCCCTATATCATTGATCATTGCTAATCTCTACACCAGTCCGCCAATGTACGCAATACCACCCGCATGCTTTATATCTTTCACCTCCAACACGATATCCGGCCCCTCTTTCTGGTGACCAACCGCGTGCCTCGTATCCACATTAATCTTCATCCAATGCTTCTGGAACACATCGTTGTACCGCTTCTGCCGTAGTACATGTCTGTTCTTCGCTCACAAAATCAATGCAACATCGGCAGATATAGCCAAAAACCAGGCTTGTGACTTGTGGCAGTTGCGGGTCCGACAGAAAATACACGGGTCCCGGGCACGCGGGCAAGCAGTTATGTCGAACGCTTGTTATATACATTTCCTTTACGGTTCTCATATAGGTACATGTTCACTTAGTGTACCTCTATATTATGTCTAGGCATCTTATTAAGAACCAGAATTTCGTTGACAATGCTGTGGTAAACTAGAATGTTGTAAAGAATACTTTCTTATTTAAAATAATGTTTGGCTAGTAACAAGTCGTTTTGCTTTGTGAGACGACACCACTTGACATGTTTTCAACACATCTTGAATTGAGTACTAAGATGTATGTTCCAGCAAGCGACGTGAACTTTAGTACCAGGGACATTATAATAACTAACTTACGACTGGAAGTATACATCACCCACCGCGTTGGCCTTTTGTCCGTCAACACCTTCATATAATTAATTGTGAAACAGCACGCAAGTGCACGAGCGCAGGTGAGAATACAATACATCTCTCGATCTCCCTGGACTATTTTGGTGCAGTTGTCTTGCTGCACATTCGGCGAGGCACATTTTGAAAAGCTGCTTTTTTTAAACAAAACAATTTATCTGAAATATACGAGAAAAAACGTCTAAGGTGGAACCAAATCCCACAAATGATAAATTTGCATCAGAAAATGAAGTTCGGTAATTAGCAGCACACCTCGACGTATGACTGTGTTGCGGAGATAACGTGTTAAGCATTAGCAAAAAATGTATTGAATATTTTCCATAGAATATATTCCATATGGTTTTTGTGGTGTATCTTCGATAAATTACTTTGTACAATGGAATTCTACAGAATTTATGTGGTACTGTGGTAATATAATATTCTAAGGAATATTCTGTAGAAATTGAAGTTGCCATGACAAATCTATAGATATTATATTGAATATTCCATATAATTATTTTATGGCCAAGTTATGGAATGACAGCTAAATAATGCTGTCATTTACTTTTAAAGTCAGCTATTCGCATCTTAATTGAAACTGAACAGATACAGATAAATCTACCTGCAACGAACCGAGCAAAATACATTAAATATATGTTACTGTGCCAGTCGTTTGCATAAATATCTACAGTCATATAACAATATCGAATTGCTGAAGCTGTTAACGTATGTAGATTGAAATGTATACTTGTAGCTTAAACGCCTGGCGGTACAAGTGCATGTTTATTTACACGTTTCACATGGTGAAAGTGTGTAATTGAAATATACACACTAGCCTCTTGATGAATCACTGGTCACACAGCATATGTGTCTTTCCAAGTTCCACCATTTTTTTTTTAATGATATGATAGACCTATTCAAATCGTTTTACACTTTACCCTCTGGCAAAGTTGTTCAGTCGAACACCATCTCGAAGTATTTAGCCCCGCCCGCACGAAAACTGTTCGTACACCGATATCAACCATTGTCTAATAGCCTCACCCATACAGCTGAGTGAATGTAGAGTGAACGAACGCGCTCACGTTTACAACCACAAACGAAGCAATAGAATCAGGGCAGCGGTTATTACAAGTACAGTATTTGGATCTTAGATTCATTCCCGCTGACCACTTAATTTCTGCTGTCTCCAATTACGGCATTCCATACTGGTGATAATAATGTCGAGGTAAGTCGTACTTATCGTCGTTGTGGTTCCCATCGGTGAATGTATCATCATTCAATTCGTTCACTGGACAAAGGAAATGACTCAAAATAACAATTGTTGTGTCTGAAATACATCAGAAATGTTTCGATCATTGGATAATTATTCAGTGCGTCCAATCAACATAGAAAGAGGCGACTGGTCCTCAGTCCCTGGGAGGAGATACAACCCGCAATACACTGCCCCGAAAGTTAGAGTATCAATCTATAAATGCAGAAACACACAAACAGCACGTCTACTTATGTGTAGCACGTTTCAAACATGACAAAACATCACACAGTGTGAAACAGGTTTGACTTTGGAGAAATGGCGCTGGTGCTAACATAACAACAAAACTATATGAACGTAAACATTAATAAATAACTTTTTTCCGAGCTCGAGTTTGCTCATTTTAGGAAAATGTATTATGGTTTTATGTTATAATAATATATATTATACATTAGATATTCGCAATACAATTATCATCCTGTTAATCACCAATAATGTGGCCACATCGCATTTCTAACGAGGCACTGTACCACCGTTGCCGATGCTGTCCCATCAACGAAGCCGTCATAACTGCAAGATGGAGTCTATTCAGGCACATGCTCCGTACGCCACCCGACGCACCCGCTCAGCGATCGAACGACAACCATTTCGCCGTGGACACAGGTGTCACGACATACAAGGATCGCGGATCTACGACGCATAGGTCGTACTCTACGTTGCCCCGCAGACGTCGACGCTCCTTCCTAATTAGCACAAACAATTAATTCATTCATTTATTCAATATCGTTGTGGTGTTTACAACTGTTCATATCCCTTTTGGTGTTCATGTTAGCACCTGTTGTTGCAATGCCTCTGGCATTGTGTACGTCAATTTGCCGCCGTTGACATTGATGTTCTAGCTCAGTTGGCATATTGGAAACAAAATGTCCTGGTGTGACCAACAATATGTTGTAGTTCCCTTTCCATAATTCAAAGCAACTAACGTTTATTGTTTCACCTGAAAGACGAGTACTCCTGCATACACGCTGGGTGTTAAACGAAATGACAATAAAACTTATCATTCAGTAACTCACAATTCCCATTTCGGTGTACAAAATCAACGATTCAACGCAAATTATTATAACATGAACATTTTAGCTCAACACATATTGCTGAACAAAAATTAACAAATAGAGCAACGTGAATGTTAGGGGGAGTACTGGTGATCAGCTTACATTAGAAATATTTCGAATATATATAACATATTTATTATCAAACAAACTGTTTTCTGTATTATGTTTGTTTGTTTGATTGTTTGTTTATGTCTGTCTGTCTGTCTGTCTGTCTGTCTGTCTGTCTGTCTGTCTGTCTGTCTGTCTGTCTGTCTGTCTGTCTGTCTGTCTGTCTGTCTGTCTGTCTGTCTGTCTGTTTGTGGACTCATATCTCCATTAGACACAATTTAAAAATGGCATTTACATCCGTCAATTTCGCATGTATCGGGCTGACATTCTGTGTACGATCTAGGGGGCCCATTGGGGTGGTTCGTAGATTTAGATCTTTTCTAAATTCATCCGGGCGGAGGGGATCTAGGGGGTGTCAGATTTTCAATAAGCGCAACTCCTGGAAACACGGCGAGTTGAGTATAATAAACGTGTTGTCGTGGACTCCTGGCGTTCGTTAGCTCTACAGACCAGCGTATTTCCTACAGGCTACTCCGCCATTGTGAGTGGCAGATTATAAACTGGCATCGCTACCTATGAAACTCAAAATTGTATCCACTTTATACAGTCAGAATTCTTTGGGGTGTTATAAATTGTTCGTTTAGTTGAGGCTGTGTCACGCAATTGTTGTGGACGGCCGTGTGACCGTATACTGGAGGCCAAGCATCCACGACTTAACAACAACATGGTATGAAGGCAAATTCGATATGACCTTCAAAAGTCAGGCAAGTGACAGTGAACAGGTCTTCATGCTGAAGTAATGTATGGTTTGTTTAATGTCGTGGCAACGATCACGTCGGCATTTTCACCGCTCGCGTGATTTGTTTGCTGGATCCGTGAGGAAAATCAAAATATGAAACTCACATTCTGCTTTTTCTGTCAGTCAATACCGAAGTATGTTGCAAAGGTACGCTTCAAGGACAATAACATTGCTATTTACAAATACATGTTTATGCAACGTACATCAGAAAATTGCCTTGAAAGTAAGGTCCATCGAACAGGCTGGTATGGTAACATGTGCAACGGGAGGAGTTTATGGTTATTCACTTGAATAGTCTGGAAACAACCACAGTAATACAAAACCTTCTTTTTGAGGATATGGTTATATTTCACAAACATATGACATATGTGAAAACTCAATGCCAATCCGCAAACTCTAGACCTATACGTCTACCATGAGTTGTGACAGGCTTAGCTCCAGATCCAACCGGAAAAGTTGCAGCTTAACTAGTCACGTGCAGGTGTAGATTCCTTCACAAATGCATCCCCATAACTTTCAGGTATTTGCCGAAGTATTGTCGACGATGGCTGTGATGATTTTGTTCTGTCACTTTCCAGTGAACGAAAATATTTCATATTTAAGACACCCTTCGCAAAGTACATATTCATAACGAAGTGTCTGTCAGTAATCTTTAGTGTGTTTGCTATTACAGGTGTTTCATAGTGAACTCGCCAGGCAAATGATATTGATCATCACTGGATTTTAGTTTATTTCTTAGTTTTTGTTAACAAGAAAACGCCGTAGTTCTTTCTCACTGCCAGTCGCCTGTAGCCACTTAAAAGGTGGTGGAAAACTACCAGTGATTCTCCGCTGCCATTGAATAATGGCCACATTCAGACAGAGCCAGTGAATTATTACTAACGCTTCCTCGCACCCCGGTAGACACACCTATAGCTCCATCTAGTTAAGTTTGACCTGAATGATGCCGTTGGTAAATCCCATTCGGTGAATGTGCAAGTTCATCGTTTCTTTTTATCAGTTATGACACCAAACAAAAGGCACAGGTAAAGAAACCATGTATGACCAGCTGAGTAATATTTTACTTATTTCACAGTCAGTTTACCATTTTCTGTCACGTTTCGGTTGCTATCAATAATCTTAACAACGCATATACAACAGATGCCGCTAGACGTTTTTATACTCCAACAGTCTCTGGTTTAGTCTCATCGGAAAACACTTTAATGGGAAACAGTTTATAAAGAAAGTGAATATGGAGACGACAGAGGTGCTTTGTGCTAGGCAACAAAGCAAAGAGCTTAAAATACACCTGGAGGAGAAGAAACTAAAACAAAGAGACCATTTTGTATAACTGGACGGGGCGGTCTGTGGGGATGTCTCCCCAGAGACAGAAATTCGGGGGAGAATACAAGCACGAGCGAACGCATGGAGGAAAGTAGAATGTGTGATGGGAGCAGGCACATATCGCGAAAACTCAAGGGAAAGATACTATGTACATATGTGACACCAGCCTACCTGTACGGCCTTGAAACTATAGCAATGAAAGAGAAACAACAGGATAGGGTACACGTGTGCGAAAACAATTGGGTCAGGAGAATTGCGGGGGTAAAGAGAATACATAAGCGAAGAGTGAAAGAGCTGAGGGAGGATGTTGGTGGGAAAGAAAACTTCAAGAAGAAGTTGGTGAGAAGTCGGTTGAAGTGAGCAGGACATGCGGAGTGAAAGGGAGAAGAACGGTTGGCAAAGAAAGCAGATGTCCGGAGAGTGGAGGGAAAAAGAAGACGAGGGCAACCGAGACTGCGGTGGGAGGATTGCATGATGAGAGACATGGAGGAACGGAAAGGGGAATGGAGAAAAAGAGCAAACAACCGAGGAGAATGGAGAAGGGTGGTATAGAAAGTAGTGCAAGCGTAATGAGAAGGAAGAGAGATAAAGAAGAGGAAGAGAAAGAAAAGAAAATGTCGACGTATCCAAGCCAGCCTCACCCCTGAAGACAGGGAACGACGAGGAGAACAACATCAATCATTAGATGATGATAGCTGTGCTATTTCAAAGATATCATTATATAGTCTATACTATGCGTCATGTTATATTTTGGAATTTAATCTCTGTTTATAATAATTTGCTAGGCTTCCTTGTCACTGTAGTGTCGCCTGTATGTCGTTTGTTAAACCAGAAACAGAATAATTCTCTGGCACCCATACATATAAGATACCAATGTTATTAAATGGTGCCTGATGCACCACCTGCAGTAACATATGACAACACACCAATACTCCAGTTCAGCGTCACCAAATCATACCTTATGGTTTATCAGAATAAACTAATCGTATCATGTAATACTAAGTTATGATGAAATGTCGATAAACAGTTAACGTCAAGGCAGTCTATGTTTTGCATTTGTATCGATGATGTCAATATATGCCATATGTCATAGCACTTGACTGTTGCTCCATGAGAGCCGTGGGGTACACTCGAAGGAGTGGTATCAGGGTATTTAATTGACGCCGAATGGTCACATTCGTATATAATCTAACGTAGTTTATTTAGTGAACTTCGTCTTCCAAAGTCAGCGGACGGCGTCCGGCCTTGACACACCCGGTTGCTTGTTGCGTGCATTTACACTGAGTAATTTACCGACTCCACGAACCATGCATCAAAATGCTACAGATTGTTTAAACTATAGAAACTGCAGGGGAATAGATGTCTAGAAGACTAGAAGTTAAGTATATTGTGTAGAAGAGGTTAAAGACCCCCCAAAGTGTCTGAAATCAGACAATCTAAACGACACATTGAAATACATTCCAGGTCGTAACAGGACGACGGTAGACTAATAGAAACTAACATAATGGGCAGGTCAAAGTCATGTATTTTTTGTATCTTGCTCAGAATGATTGTGTGGCAATCGTCTTTACATAATCATTATACTAATAGTAAATATAGCGAAAAGAAAACATTACTGAAAACATAAATTGAGATTAATGGCAAATGGCCGACGATATTTACCTGTGTTCCCTTCCATGTTTTACCTAATGGAAAAAATTTTGTTCATCGGATGACCACGGGACTAATTATCACGTGCTTCTTACATTTTCCAACGTAGATGTAGATAAGTTTATAACGAGAAAGAACGATTTTATACTTAAACAATGCCGAAAGACTAAACTACTGCTCGCCGCACGAACGAGTCGTGACAAACTACACGTGTAGTTCCACAGACACGCCGGCGTTAACATGCGAAGGCAGCCCCGACATTGAATAGTCGTCCCATCCACCCTGCGACTAGCACACTCACACGTCAAATTGATTTGCCACAGGTTCAGTGGCGTAGTAACGGTTGTCGGCGCTCGGGTACAAAATACATCTTGGAGCCCCTCCCCCCGCCCCCCGACGCATCGACTCCTATTTTAGATATGTTTCAATTCACAGCTAACTGAACCGGTTTATGATACCGTGCAATTTGAAAATATCATGTATGCATGTATGTATATATATATATATATATATATATATATATATATATATACATACATGCATACATGATAGTTATTTTCAAATCGCATATATATATAATATATGCGATCTTGATGTGGTATATCATTGCAAATAATACTGAACAACAAAAGAAAATTTCACATTTTTATTTTTTGTTGATATGAATTGTGAACTATTCTTGGTAAGATTATTAATGAATAAATATGTAAATTCAATTAACGCGTTTACAAACGCCAATAAGCATGTGTCCAAGAGCAACGTCGCGGCTAGACCGCGTTTCTCGATCTGATTGTTGTAAACCAGTCAATACATTGCTCGACGTGTATTTGTTCTACATTCGCTCTCTCTATACAAAGAAGGGCCAAGTCCCTGGGGCAGTATTGTCCCATGGACACTTGCAGACACGTAAATATTAAGTTTAATTGGCCGAACGAATGTGCACAGCTAGCAAATGGCACCGTTATCCTGGTCTGGCTTTGTAGTGTGACGCACACATACAGAAATAGTATTTATATCTTGCTGAGATTTTGGGAGGATCCCGAGCTCGTTTGTTACGGTAAATAACAACACATACCTGTTGGTAAAGGTAATTTATTAATTATACGACGATAGTAATAAAACAACCAAAAGATGAATCACAAGTAAACGAACAAGTATCTCTTTCTGCGTCTCTCTGCAGCCTTAATTGGGCACACAGCGAACAACGAACATCTTTGTTTTGTATTTGTATCAATTACGTCACTATATGGCATGTTATGGTAGAGCTTATTATAAATTATAATGTTAATGAATATTATAATATATATTAAGTTAATGAATGTTATATTGTGGCATAATATGCAGATGGTAAGGCAGCGTCATTCATAGGGTGCCTGCACAGTAGGACTCCCTTAGCTGATAGCAGAAAGGGTTGTCAAGAGATAAGCCTGGATTAATTAAGCCTCTCTTAGGAAGTGAAAAGTTGAATGTTAATGTTGGACATGTGGTAGTGGTTTAAGGGGATAGTTGAGAAGTGTCCCGATTATGACAGATAACCATTGGCTAGTTTGAAATAGCCAGTAGTCAGAGACAGATAGATATACGAGTTGTCACACAGAGACGGAGACAGTTGGCCGGCCCACACAGAGTGTGTGCCGCCGGGGGTTTCCCTCCAGCTTGGGCTGGGATGTGAGGCTGAGCTGCCATGGTGTCGTAAATTTGGCATGACTGACATGGGTCAGGGTAGAGTGTGTACTGGAATAATAAAGAGAAAGACTGCGTAGTGTTGTTTATTAGTTAGTCAAGTGGCAGTAATTATTTACAGTCGATACCCCCCGTTGTTGTAGCGCGCGAGAGGACCGCTACGACAATATATCTTGACTGTTGCTCAACGGTAGCAGATGGGTGTACTCGAAGGAGTGCTGTCAGGTTATTAATTGAAACTGAATGGTCACATTCATATAGAATTATTTAGTTATTTAGAGGTTATTTAGTGAACGTCTTCTTCCAAAGTCAGCGGACGGTGTCCGGCCTTGACACACCCGGTTGCGTGTATTTATACTGAGTAATTTACAGATTCCACGAACCATGCATCAAAATGGTAGGTAGTCTAAACTATAGAAACTGCAGGGAAAATAGATGTCTAGAAAACTAGAGGTTAAATATATTGTGTAGAGGAGGTTAAAGGCCCCTACAATGTGTCTGTGTCTTAAATCAAACAATCTAAACATACATTCCAGGTAGTAACAGGTCGACAGCAAGAATGTATATAAATTAACATAATGGGCAGGTAAAGGCCATGTATTTTTTTCAGAATGATTTTGTGGCAATCGTCTCTACATAATCATTATATTAATAGTAAAAATAGCGAAAAGAAAACATTACTGAAAACATAAATTGAGATTAATGGCTAATGGCCGACGATATTTCCCTGTGTTCCCATGTTTTCCGTAATGGAAAAATTGTTTGTTCATCGGATGACCACGAGACTAACTATCGCGTGCTTCTTACATTTTCCAACGTAGATGTAGATAAGTTTATAACGAGAAAGGATGGTTTTACATTTAAACGATGCCGACAGATTGAACTATTGCTTGCCGCACGAACGAGTCGTAACACACTATACGTGTAGTTCAACAGACACGCCGGCGTTAACATGCAAAGGCACACTCACATGTTAAATTGATTTGCCACATGTTCAGTGGCATAGTAACGGTTGTCGGCGCTCGGGTACAAAATACAACTTGGAGCCCACCCCACCCCCGACGCGTAGACTCCTAATTATATATATATATATATATATATATATATATATATATATATGTTTCAACTTATAGCCAACTGAGCCGGTTTATGATACTGTGCAATTTGAAAATAACTACCAGGTCCAAGGTCCGTACAGTTTTGACGGATAGTGTTGCTCAACTTCCATTATATATGTACCGTGTGGCTGTCCAGCAGAAAGCCAAATTGGCATTCTATTACTTGAGACAAATTAACTTCTTAACAATTTCCTCCTGGAGCCGGTTCATGAGATGCAAGTGTTCTCGTCTTGACAGTCTTGCCCAAGTTGTCCGGACTTTCGATTCCTTCTCTAAACGTGTATTCCCCATTCCCCATTATGTGACACAAGTCGATAAGAGTTTAACTAAACAATATCAATATGGTTGAAGACTTCTTGGAAGGTCATGGTAAGAAACTGTAGTCTCACTTGGACACGCTAATGTTTACCAAGTTGTCGGACCAGAAAGAAGTAGCGTAAAGAAATTGAACTTCATGATGTCCAAAGCAACTGCCCCTTACCCCTGAGTTGTGCTGATTTATTCGGATCCTCTGCACGACTGCCTCTGAAGTAAACCTTCAGTGCCACCGATGCCATCGTTAGCATATGCGTGTCTAGGGGGTCTGGTGGGCATGTGTCCCCCTAAACGTTTGGAATTTGGTCGAGATATGCCTGAGTAGAGTGGAATGCCCCCTAGACGTTTTTAATTTGCCCCCGTTATTAAAGTTACACGGACGTAGCGGCGAAACATTTTCAACAGCACACCACCCCACTCCCTACTCCCGTCTCCCAATGCCCTTAGTCGGGCTGAGACAGCACGAAACAGCGAGATGATAATAAATAAGTTACGGTGGCGCCGCGGCGACACATTTGTTGTCTACACCATTTGCTTCGTCCGCTAATGGAGGTCTTTGTGCCCTTCCCCCTAGGCTACCCTCACTGGACCCGCCCCTGGTTAGTAGCTTTGACTGTCTCGGTCTTGAGCGATACGGCAGCAGTTCGTACTGGCGAGCGGGGCCGACTCTGTGGAACGCGCTTCCCGACCACCTGTTACTAACCGAGTGCATGAATACATTTAAAGCGCTAACACTCATCCCCATATCATAATACTTATTATTACTATTATTGTTATTGTCTACTATTATTCTAGTATTTTTTATTATCTATTAATTAATATTTTTGTGTATGTGCATTTATTAATTAATTCAATTTTATACTATTTTAGTATAACTGTTGAACATATTAGCTTATAGAATGCTTTTGTATGTAGTTGACGTAAAGCAGCGATCCGTCGAACATTCACAGGAATACCAGCCGTCAACCAGGACGTTGTTTACTGCAGCTTGTCAACAAGTTACATCTGATTGGCTGTGAATGTGACAGTTCCGCATGAGTGATTATGAGCCTAACTCGATCACACAACGAGTCGAAGGCACCAGTCGAGGCGTCTACGCAGGTGCACACACCTGTGTATACTTCGATTATTATGCCGAAATTTACACAGGAACCAGAGAGCAGACCAACTGACTACGATGACTACAACAAGCACAGGAAGGTAACGAAAATGAGCTTATAGATGATGTCTTCATGTTGTTTGACTTTGTATTGTGAATTCCACGGTGACCAGATTTAATTGCCCTCCGTTCAAATGATGTGCGTTGCGCTGTCACTAACGCTTTCTTTTTGGAGTGCTCGCTGTTCTTGCATGCATCTGCGGTGATTAATCAGTAATTGGGGAGATTTACATCGAGTGTGACAATTCTAACCTCAGTTAAACCTCATTGTGATAGATCTTGAATAAAGTTACCTGAAACATTACCAGGTCTCGATATGCACACACGCATGCACACATAGACACGCGCGCATACATACTAATTATACATTGCACACATACACACACCCACCCACATCCATCCACCCACCCACACAAACACGCACGCACGCACACACACACACACACACACACACACACACACACACACACACACACACATACACACACACACACACACACACACATAGACACACACACACACACACAAACTCACACACACACTAACATACACACAACACACCCACCCCACACACAAACACACAAACACACACATACAAACACACAACACACACACACACACACACACACACACACACACACACACACACACACACACACACACACACACGGGTCAATATTTGACAAAGTGAAAAAATTGTGTTCTCATTACTAATTTTAAAGCGTAGAATATACTTATATATTTTAATTGTGCATGATATACGTTTCTATGTCTCTGTTATCATTGGATGTTTGTGTCTTTTGAAAATGTTCACGTCCAAACAATAAAAATAAAAACTACGGCTGACGCTGGTACCTCCCTACAGAATTTGCGTGTCGCCAATGGCATGGCGGCACAATCCCACGCAGCTGTTGGTCAGCTAATATATATTGATAATAATCACACTATAATACATTACACTGAACTAATAGGAACACTCCCGGTAATGTATGAACATGTTTTAAAAATCAACGTTTTCTTAAAAAATTTAAAACAACAAAATCATATGTCGCCAAAATGTTGTCATTCGAATAACAGTGTGCTAAACACTACCTGAGAAACTATCATACAAACATGTCCCACGTGACACTGATCGCGAGATGTTGACGTGTGATTATGGTGAGAAAAACGTTAGTTTTTGTAATATTTCACGTTTTTACCTGTTAACAATTATTTACTTGTTGTGGGTTACTAGAGAACAGTATCTAAATTTGTCAAACTGAAACGATATATTTAGTCAAATCGGCAAAGTGTTGATTCAGTGCATATGTGCAGGAACCGTGGGGAGTGAGGGTGCTGAGCCCCCACCAAAATATTGGAGGGCGGCTGGAGATAGGATTAGCCCCCCAATGTTTGGTATGGGAAGGTATGCATGTTTGGGAACAATTTGGCGAGCATAAGGGTGTTTTGTTGCACGTTTCAAGGGGGATGCAACTGGAGGTTTTCGGTGAGCCTGAAGGTGGGATTTTGAGCGAGCTTCGGGGGGCGGGCGGATGATGCAAATCGAATTTAGTTTTAGTTTCAAAGTGTGGTTTTTTTTGGCAAGCCTCAAGAGAGAGTGTAAATCGAAGTTTTGGAGAGCCTCAAGGTGGGATTTTTGGCCACCTTCAGGCCTGGTGGAGGTTTCTGGTGAGCTTCAAAAATTGTGAACATCGCCGTTAAAAACATTTAACAACTCCGGTCATGATCCGTCAGCGGTGTAGTGCTGAAGCTCCGGCTCAACCCACGCAATAATAAATTCGTTTCGTTGTCTATGCAGTGTATATGAACGTTCATACAAAGAAATATCGCGATTTATGTGCAATTGTACACTCTCGTGAACAAACTCTCATCCCCAAAGTAATTAGCGTCACAATTCATAAGCATCACATTAATGTCATTATAGTAACCTTTTTTCGGCGATCGTCAGAACGAACGATATGTAAAGCCTGTTCGCTCTCCTCTGATCGTGCATACCAGAACAGACGAATTTCCTATCACTGTTAGCAGTATAACAAACGCTTGCTTAACTGAAGGATTGAAACCGATTAGACTGAAGTGTGCCCTGTCAGTAATTTATCTCAGCTCTCGATGATAATTCGGTGGCGTAAGAACGTGGTGAGTATTTGGGGCTGATACTCTCCAAAAACCTCCAATTGCACCCCCGTTGAGGCTCGCAAAAACCCACCTTGAGTCTCTCCCAAAACTCCAGTTGCACCCTCTCTGAGGCTCATCAATAACCCACCTTGCGGCTCTAAATATTAATTGGTAAAACCTATCTCAAGTCCCCACCACACCTAAAATAATAGGAGCCGCAGCTCACAAAGCGCCCGGTTCCAAAGTCTATACAATTGAAAAAAGTAGTGGCCACTAGACTGAAAACTCATTTGGACAATCAGTGAATGATCCATTTCAATCCGCGTACAAACGAAACCACTCTACAGAAACAGCCCTACTGTGGGTGATATATTAGATCAGGATGGTCCCTGACCGTCGACAATGGAATATCGTTGTTCCGATTGCCTCAAGGCCGCTGTCGACGCGATAGTTCACTCGAAACTCCGCGATCGTTGACATCGACGCTTTGGCGTTTACAAACCAGGGTTCCATAAGGAATAACCCCCAAACACAATCTCAAATATCACCGCAATGTTGATGATGAGAAATTGCTTGCCATTTTGATTCGAATGCAGTTTCTCTGCCAATCGATGTGCATCATGACACCCATTGTTCTGATTGTTGCACTAACAATCAGAACAATGGGTGTCATGCAATCTTTTCCCACCCAGACATCATAATTGTGTCAACAACTTTTTGTTCCGAAAACCAAGCTTAACATTGGCAAACGTGCTTTTTCTGTAGCTGCGCCCAAACTCACGAATCAACTCCCTATCACGTTAAAATCATCTGAAACTATAAACCTTTTGTAAACAAAACTCAAGACTTATTTATTTGAAATTGCATCCCCAACCTTCGGCGGTCCTTCGCTCCAATGATGACTCTTGCTTGTCCCTGGTACCGATTTTGCCCAACGATTCTTGTATGTTGCGCCTCTGAGCTCAGATTCTTGGGGATACAGGCGCTATATAATTTAGTATTATTATTATTATGTTGTAGCCGGTTGCGTCACATTACCCCCGAATGGAGCCGAATTGGCAATCGATGGCTACTCGGATGATCCCGGAATGGCAAGCGTGGCCCGTCACCAGTCAGCTGCCTGCTCCCAAGTCGCTCTTTCCTTCCTCGCCTCACATGTTGTCCCAATCTAGAGCCGAGCGCGTTGTTTCCTCTGTCTCGAGCATTTCGTCCGCACGACGACAACGGACGTGGTTGCGAAGATATCGCGGAATGATCTTGCTAACCGTCCTTCTCACAATCGTCATCGCGTCACTGATAGGCGCCGCTATCCACCTGTCTGGTAGGTGTTTGTAGTGTTTTATTAATACTATTGTTTGTATTATTATTATTACTAATTTGTAACGCGCCGTGTTTTGCGAGAAACACCTGTTCATAGGCGCTAATAACTATACAAATATAAGATTAGTACATTAAAATTAACTTGAACATAAATATGGAATAGTAAACAAAATTAGATAAATAAAAGTAGCATAAATAAGTTGCATAAAATATGTTAGGTAAATCCTGCAAATATAATTTAGGTTAAAAATATCAAATAATATAAATAACTAGAATCAATAAGATGCTCAAATGACCTAGTACACATGTCGACGGTAACGGTAACGGTAAACCTTGACGAAAGCGAGACAAAATCACTCTAATTGAAATAACACAGGGTCAAACACACATACCGTGATAATCCGCTGAACGGTAAAACTGCTCGACGGAATATCGTCGACAAGCAAAATCAAAGAGAAACAAATACCACGCGGGATTATTTTACTTTGAGCAATCAGCGCTGTGGGATGTCGATGACAATTGTAAATTGCATAATTTGTTCTATCATTTGATTTTTAAGGAGTTAAGTAATTCAGTTAATTTGGTTTAATTATTTTGTTGTGAATACAGTGTTAAATACATTCAAATGTTGTTCTCTCTACAATTTTTGTAGACGGAACATAATGTTAGTAATTTTATTCAAATATATATATATTTTATATATATATATATATATACAGGGTATATATATATATATTGCCCAGTACCAAGTTACTTGGAAACAAGGTCAATGTCGGCCGGCTGAATATGCGGCGTTTTTCTTGAATGAATCTTTTACACAGTCCACAAACAGTTCGTGTGACTAGAAATGTGTGACAATTTGCATATATCGTCAGGATTACTGCGTTATATGTATTAGGGCGACGCACGCGTAATATCGCTTTCCGTTGGGTTTTACTGTTATCATCGACATGTGTACATGCTGAACTAAGCCTTTAATGTTTTCGTGGCATTCAGGTGATGTCGCAGATTGATGCAATGTGTCGCTGCTATATTTGCGTAGACGGGTATTGTTGTTGTTGCAACGTTAAACGCTGTATGATTCAGTGGCAAATTGTACCAGTTCCAAGTGGCGATATTCAGGTCTGTGAAAAGAAGCGCGTGTTATTTTCCGACAATGGTCCCGCAATACAATGGTGTTGGTTACACGTTCAGGGCACAATGTTATCATTATAATATTTCTGATATGCGAACACACTTATACCTGGATATGCATATGCATAGGGTACAATCGTGAACGTTTATATACCATTTGGTTGGGCCGCCAGTGGAGGTTTTGTATCCCCCCCCCCCCCCCCCCCGACGCGGTTTCTGGATCCGCCCCCGTTACAGTCTGATGACAACTGAGATGTAATCAGTCGTGAACGACTCTCTTTGACCTAGCTATTTCCTTTTCTATTTCAACATATATAACATACTCCGGGTGGTTTGGGCATGTTTGCCGTATGTCAAACGAAAACCTGATTAAAGTATATTTCAATGAAGACTTTAATGCAGAAAGAAACGAGGAAGGCCGCGGAAGAGGTGGAGTGACAAAATTATGCATGACACCAAACTCCCACTGTTAGCAGCAAAGCGGTGTGCTCTAGACGGGACGGAATGGATGGGTATGACATCAAGGAGGACAGCAAGGTGGCAAATTATCCTAGACATTTCAGTCAAGTTAAGTCAAGCCAATCGGGGTGTCGAGTCCCATCAAATAATAATAATAAGGTAAACTCGTTTGTGCCTAAATCCTCGGAAACCAAGCTCAGAAACACATCAATTAGTCAATAATTTTTCGAACTCTGAGCGCTGGCATGCCAGGCGTATGGTCTAACCATTGCACTAGCCGCGCTCTCTACCCCATTCAGCCTTTAAAAAACATAATCCGACGTTGTTTCGTTGAAACTCAACTAATAAAGTAGCGTCTTGGAGCGTGTCTGTAGTTTAGGGGTCGTATCATTCTCAATTATATGTTTGATCAGAACACGCATGTTGTGCGGGGGGAAATCGGCGTCATATGGATGTCCTGTGCCCTAGTGTTACGGACTTTGTTGCACCAGGTTTATCAACAAAACGAATTTTCACATCAAATGTCTAGACACCATTTCTGTACAAAAATCACCACTTTTTGGTGGTTCCAACTATTTACCACCTAAACACCAATTTCTTCGGCGTGTTAGTTTTCATGCGATAACTGATATTCCATATCCTCAAGTGAAGCACGCGTGATCTAGTGTAAGGCTTGATTGAGACATTCAACCATAAGCTGAGTATGTTTAAACTATAAGCATGTTTTAACAAGTTTTGGCCCTGTCATATTCAATATAATAAAACTGTTAGCCAAGATCGGCAATGTTTAGTTTTTCAAAATGTTGTCCTTTGTAACTATTACACTGTTAAATGATTTTAAGTTATAAAACATGCTGCCTGTGTGTTTTTTTCTATTGACCTATTAGATTATTATTGGCCTTTTATATTTTTACAGTAAAACAGTATTTAAAACGGAATCGCGGTCGAGTTGTGAACTAAGGCATTACCATTGAGTGATTGACACTGCAGTCAGTGTCTGCCTATCTAAGGCTACGGCTGAGTGAATTGTAATAAATATAAATAGTTATCCCTCCCTTAACAGGCATGTAAGTCTTAATTGAGTTACCGGAGTTGGCCCCGGTTCAACATTTCCTAATTAAATAAAGTAGGCTTTATTGTTAGTGAGATTCTACTGGCCTTGTGAATATAATTTAGTTTTTGACTTACACCTATGGGCTTAACATTCTTTATTAATTATCATCTATATGATATATAATTATGTGGTTTTGTTATATTAATTTCAATTGAATATGATAATAATCTAACATAATTATGTCACCATTATGCTTATTGGGTGTTTTTTGCTTGTCTTGCTCTGTTGCTGTAAAGGATAAAGATTTTATTTTATGCAAACCATTGACATCTAATCATTTTAATGTGTTTTTATCTAATCAAACTAAAATCACATTTTATTTCAATGTTGTCGTCATGTTTGGTATAATAGAAATTTACTGCCAATCTCCCGCTCTACGTCAACATTGAAATTAGCAATAATTTTTTACTAACAGGAGATGTAAGTCTCAATACTGGGCCAGCTGTTAAACGAAACATTCAGGTGGCCACTACAGACGTTCGATCTTTGTGATCTATTAATTTCAAAGAAAATATACATTCTTGCTGTAACTGGGACCTGGCTCAGACCACATGACACACCTACATGCATTGCTGACGTTTCCCCTTCTGGTTACACCTTTCACCATCGACCATGTTTAGTCGGCAGTGGAGGTGGTGTTGGCTTTTTAATAGTTCAAAGTTAAATTACATTCCAACCCTGAAAACTCCACTTTTGAGTCCATCTGTGCTGAAATTTAAGAATCTTATTTCTCCGCCTACTTTGTTTGAAGACTGTCGGGATCTGTTGAAAATCTGGCAATTATTCATTCAGAATTTTACATTCTTGGTGATTTTAATCTACATTTGGATCTACCTTCTACAAGTACAACTACGTTTGATGATATTCTGGCATCCTTTCATTTGAAACAATATGTTACCTTTTCGACACATATACATGGCCATTGGCTTGACCTCTTGATAACCCGTTCAACTTGTAATAATATCCAAGCACCTATTGTTTCAACTTTCAGATGGGTTATCAGACCACCATACTGTCATTCTTAATGTTAACGTTTCCATAACTCCATCAAAGTCGAAACACAATGTGTCGTAAAGAGCCATTCACAGGATTTACATTACAGCTTTAATGGCTATATCCTTAAATCAGACTTTATCACAGATCCAAAAGAACATCTATCTGACTTATATAAACAGTACTGTCAAGTACTCAATGCATTACTTAACTAGTATGCACCTATGAAATCCAAATGTGTCTCAGAAAGGCCACCGGCTCAATGGATGACTTCCGAAAGAACACTATCTAAAAAGCGTCGTCGTTATTTAGAGCGTGTATGGCGCAAATCGCGCTCGCCTTTAGGTCACGGTATTCTAAGCAATAACACCTCTGTAACAGACAAATGGCCAAAGCTAAATCAGATTATTATACAAATATGGTCATAAATAAGTATGATAACCCGCGACAGTTATGGAACTGCATCAATAACATTCGGCCTGCTCCATCGCTACCTGATCATGTGTCAATTAAGTGTCTACGTGATTCGTTCTCTAGTCATTTTAAGAATAAAATCAGTATTATTCGTTCTGCTTTCCCACGTCATATTTTTAGGAATGTCAGTGTGGACTTTCCACAAGATAATTCTCTACTTATCATTTGATAGCAACAGTTGATGAAGTTAGGAAAGTAATTATGTCATTCCCAAATAAATCTTGTGCACTTGATCCATTTCCAACAATACTGCTAAGAGCAAGTCTCGATACATTAATTGGATCTATAACAAATATTATAAATGCATCACTTTGCTCTGGCTGTTTTCTGGATGATTTCAAATACGCCCATGTCACACCACTTCTTAAGAAGTCATCCTCTGCCTAAACAAGACCTAAACAATTATATACCTATTTTTTTATGTCAGCGGTATTTACAAAATACTAGAAAAGGTTGTAGCAAGTTGTCTAAGGTCTCACATTAGCATAAATGTCTTAACTAATATGTCACAATCAGCATACAGACATTTTCATTCAACAGAGACGCCCTCTTAAAGGTCCATAATGACATTAACTTGAACATTAATAATGGTAAATTGACTGCACTTACCTTACTAGATTTCTCTGCCGCTTTTGACACGATTGTTCAAACATTCTCATTGAACGTTTATTAAAATGGTATGGCATATCTGACACAGCTCTAAGCTGGTTTTCTTCATATCTAACTGATACATACCAAACTATAAAGATTGGGAACTGCTTCTCAGCTGCACTGCCGACTTTATTTGGTGTTCCTCAGGATTCTGTTCTTGTGCCTTTGCTTTTTACTCTTTACGCCACGCCACTAAGCTCTGTTATACAAAGACAACTTGGATCATCATCTTTATGCTGATGATACTCAGATCTACATTTCATTGACTACCCCGGATACAAATCGCTCCTTTAACCAACTTAGTGATTGCTTTCAAGATATCTTCCATTAGATGACTGACAGTTGAAATTAAATGCAAATACAACTGAATTGATCATTATTGGTACTCCAATGCAGCGTAGTAAACTTGATGGGTTTTTTCCTACACGTATTTTGAACTTTTGAAGTCTTTGCATTCGCTTCCTGCACGATTTCACGTGAATAACTGCACGGTTGGCGAATGATTCATACCTCATTACAAATGCAGATGACAGGACCTGTACGGCGGGAAAGTGTCAGCCATGATGCGTCACCAACAAGTCAAAACTGAAAGAAAGTTATATTTTCAAGAATGTTATTTCATAGGCGTAGGAACCGAAGGGGGGCATTATTTGAGGTGGGGAGCTGAAGATAGGTTACCCCCAATATTTAGAGACTGAAGGTGATTTTTTTGTGATCATCGAGGGGGGTGCATATTGAAGGTTTTGGAGAGCCTAAAGGTGGGGTTGTTTGGTAAGCCTGGGGAGGGTGACAATAGAGGTTTTCGGAGAGCGTCAAATTTTTTTGGCAAGCCTTAAGAAGGATACAACTAGACGTTTTGGAGAGCCTCAGTCCCCAATATGCACCATGTTACGACCCCAGTTAGTGTGTGTGCGTATATATATATAATATAGGTATTATATATATATATATATATAACAAATTTTGTGGAACAACAATTCGCTTGTATAATAAATTATGAAACTACGGCATTAAAAACACAACAGGTATAGATTATCAACTCGGGTCTCGACTCAAACAAAGTATACTGAGTGTCCCGAATTTCGCGACGGAAAACATCGTTTTAACAATAAACCTGAACAAACTCTTCCATAGAATAGTTGTTTTCTAAATTTCAACCGTTTATCTAATCACATTTGTGCAAACAAATTGTTTGAAAAGTTGTTTTAAATAAAATACTTACAATTTTAAAACGGCGAAATTGGGTTGCCGCGAAGACAGGTAATTATATGTTAGGTACGAAGCATTCGTTTTTATATCTGTAACTCATCCTGCAAATGTTCCATATTGTATTATTAATCACATATATTTTTGCCAACCAGGTTATTCATTGCTGAGTTTGTCAGAAATAACGTTTTGTTTGGCAACGTCTTCACCACAGAGCGCTCCCTTCACGTGCCTAGGCTAGGTTTTGTTGTTTCAAAGAATATATGCTGCCACCGCAAGATGTCAGTACGGCGACTTTTAAATAGACGTACTTAGCTATACAGTACAGCAGATTGAGCATATCTTGGGCGATCACTCCTTTCGAACAGACAAAGCGGTCTTTCATGACGGAATGTCGCTCACGGCAATTTGTAGGTACGAAAATAGTTACAGGTGCTCCATCTGCCGGATAACCAAGTACAATTAGTAGACCTATAATACAGAGGCGTAACCAGTTGTTTTTCTGGTTTCCCAGAAACCCCTGAAATCCCGCACTATTGTACGATCAATTCCAAAAACAAAATATACAACAACCCCACCGTCACCCCCGTCTTCTGATGCTATGACCGACAGCACCCAAGGGTTCATTGCGGTTCCGACAAAGTCTGGAGCGTCACTGCAAATCGTCTCTAACATACCTCCCCCGTCTTCCGGTTTTATGTCCGACAGCATCCAAACGTTGGGTGCGACTCCAGCAAAAATGTTGAACGTCACCGCGAAAAACGTGCACCGTGCAAATCGAGGTTTGTTGGAGAGCCTGAAGGAGGGGTTATTTGGTGAGCCTCGGGGGGAGGGGGATGAAAATCGCGGTTTTGGAGAGCGTCAATGTGGGTTTTGGCAAACCTCAAGGTCGGTGCAATTATGTGTTTTGAGCGCCTTAGCCCGCTATATTCACCAGGTTCCGAAGCCAGAGTATTTAGTGTATACAAAACAATCAATCAAAATAAATGGTATCTAACATTACTCCCTCCCCGTCTTCCGGTGTTATGTCCGACAGCATCCAAGCGTCGAGTGCGACTCCGGCAAAAATGTTGAACATCACCGCACTCCTCCCTCTTACTGTCTTCCGATGCCAAGTTCGAGAGACAGGAGCCGAGGCTTCGGCTGGAACCTTTACATTTGACAGAATTCCACAAAAAATGTCATCTGTCCCTAAATACACCCCCGGACCTGCAACATACATAGTGATACCCGTTTGTATAAACTAGTTTTTCAATCCTGGTTATGCCCCTATGATACATAGGTTGCTCACGAAACCATCGGATACAAACGAATTACATAGGTGAGACAAAGCAAAGTCTTTGCCATAACCTGTCCAAACTAGTCATTATTAATGCATGTTCTTGTGTTTCAGGCTCCAAACCTACCCCGCCTCCTAAACCAGGTAAGCTGCCCGCGCCGACACACCACGGAGGGTGCCTATGGTAGTAGGGTCGGGGCCCCGGTTGCCTAGGGTTGAGGCACGGGTTAGCTAGGGTGGGGCACAGGTTACCTATAGTTGTGGCCCGGGATACATAAAGTCGGGGCTCGAGTTACATAGGGTCGTGGTCCAGGTTACCTAGTGTCAAGGCTCGCGGTACCTAGGGTGGGGGTCCAGTTTACCTAGGTCAGGGCACGAGTTACCTACGGGGTCAGGGCCCGATTTACCTAGGGTCGGGGCCCTGCTTACCTAGGGTCGGGGCCAGGCTTACCTAGGGTCGGGGGCTAGGTTACCTAGATCACGGCTAAAGCTACCTAGGGTCGTGACCTGAGCTACCTAAAGTCAGACATACCAACGAAATAGCTTGAAGGTTACTGAAACGTGCACCGTGCAAATCGAGGTTTGTTGGAGAGCCTGAAGGAGGGGTTATTTGGTGAGCCTCGGGGGGATGAAAATCGCGGTTTTGGAGAGCGTCAATGTGGGTTTTGGCAAACCTCAAGGTCGGTGCAATTATGTGTTTTGAGCGCCTTAGCCCGCTATATTCACCAGGTTCCGAAGCCAGAGTATTTAGTGTATACAAAACAATCAATCAAAATAAATGGTCTTTAACATTACTCCCTCCCCGTCTTCCGGTGTTATGTCCGACAGCATCCAAGCGTCGAGTGCGACTCCGGCAAAAATTTGGAACATCACCGCACTCCCCCCTCTTACTGTCTTCCGATGCCAAGTTCGAGAGACAGGAGCCGAGGCTTCGGCTGGAACCTTTACATTTGACAGAATTCCACCAAAAATGTCATCTGTCCCTAAATACACCCCCGGACCTGCAACATACAGAGTGATACCCGTTTGTATAAACTCACATGTCAATCCTGGTTATGCCCCTGTGATACATAGGTTGCTCACGAAACCATCGGATACAAATTAATTACATAGGTGAGACAAAGCAAATTCTTTGCCATAACCTGTCCAAACTAGTTATTGTTAATGCATGTTCTTGTGTTTCAGGCTCCAAACCTACCCCGCCTCCTAAACCAGGTAAGCCATTTACCTAACAGGGAAATCTGCGTTCTAACATAAATGTTCTCAACTGAACAGGTTATAGATAAATGCGGAGTGCATGGCGTTGCGTTATTCCCAACCAAACTGTTTCAGAGATCCGTTGTTGTGTCGCATGTATGTACACAACCTATCCGCTTGTGCCTCTCTCCGTCAGTCTTCTTATACATGTGTGCAAGTTATATTACCTTCCGTGTATATCTTCTTTCGTATTACTGTTCGCTCAACCGCTCATTTCATCTTTCGTATTATCAGAGTAAGTCGGGGCATAACGCTCACTTTTCAGGATATTGGAAGCGGAGAAAAGATTCCACTAAATATATAATCGTCATCGTGTTATGGATAATCTAGGTCGGTTTCTTAGGTATGTTCCTTGTGTCGACATTTCTAACGAGTCTGATTTTTTTTAAAGTTGTAATCATTTTAGCGGAAGTATTTTCGTGGGGTAAAAGCCTTGAGGTGGACATTTGGAAATGTATAATTATTTATGTTGATATTGTTCTCATATTTTGCACACAACCGCTACATTTATACCACTACTACAATACTATTTCTATGTTCTATATATTCGATTAATTTATCTCAGCTTTCCCTGGCTACAGTACACAGTACGACATTTATTAGGACGTTTTTGTGTAATGTTGCTGGTAAAAGGGTAATGTGAACAGCTTGCAGCGTGTTCTGTTTCGGTTACACCCATATTGTAACCAGACAGGCATGGTGATATGCACCTCTCTCTCTCTGACTATCTCGACATTCTTATTTTCAAGGCTTGTAGCTATATAGGGTGGACGGTCGATTTTACTCCATCCTACTCTCCATTATAGTCGCCACATTCACCATCCTAATGTCAACATGATTTTGTCAACTGATCATATTTCAGAGACGTTTGTTGCTCAGATGAGATTAGACAAGTTGATCTACGACGAGAAGACGTACGGCAATCCTAACTCGCCTGAGTACAAACAACTCTCGGGAGACTTCTGCTCCAGCGTGAGTTAAATGAGTTCAATAAGTTAATGAGTTCAGTGAGTGTAGCGAGTTCAATGAGTTCAATGAGTTCGATGAGTTCAATGAGTGTATCGAGTTCAATGAGTTCGACGAGTTCACTCAACCAATGTTGTTGCATGTTCACTTCTTATGTTACATATAACAACGCTTCAACAAATATACGCACACACGCACGATCGTACACACACACGCACGACGCACGCAAACACAGATGTGTGTGTGTGGGTGTGTTCGTGTGTGTGCATGCATGCATATATATATATATATAGAATATATATATATTATTATTATATGTGTACAATTATATATTATAATTATATTATATATAATATATTATATACGTATATATATATATATATACACCCTGTATATATATATGTATATTCAATCAGGCCACGCACGCACGAACATATATATATATATATATATATATCATTACAATATATAGGTTGAGTGTGGAAATGTAATTTCGAACACATTTTCCTTAATCTATTGGTGTATAAAGTGTCGAATCATTGTAGAGTAATGCACAGTTCGTTCCTGGTCTAATTTTGAAGTCACGTCTGCCTAGGCTAACCTTTGTTCTAGGAACAAAATCATTATTTTATGGTAGTTGAACTAAGACATTAGTGCAATTGTCAAAGCAAGTGCCCGATCATAGTGTTTGTTAATAATGCTAGCGATACGTTTGAAGCCCTATTGCGTACGCATGTTTACGGTTTTAGAAAACGGATTCCCAACATTGATTTGATAAAGTGTGTGTACAAGTGTACGTACATTGTTAATGGGCCAATGTGGTCTAGCTGGGACAAATATCAATATATTTTGAAACAGTGAGTTTATATCATGTCTTATATATTTATTTAATTATGTTTTTTAATCTTTTAAAACATATTTATTAGATTATTTAATGTTGTCTTTATTTTGTTAAATATATTTATGTGTCTAACTTATCTACTTTTAAAAAGCTATGTATTTTGATTTATATGTATCAATTGCATATGTTTTGTGCTAGAAATATATGTAGTCGTATTCATATCACCCATTTGTTTGTTTTCCAGATAATGACTACGTTAACACAAACCGAAATGGGTGAAGATGTGCAGAAATGCAAAGTCACTCAATTCAGGTAATTTAATAAAGGTGTTGTGTTGTGTTGTGTTGTGGTGATTTTGTTCACGTGTCTCGTCTGGTGCTACTTCTCAACTGTTGTTGTACGATATCGCAGTACTTTAAAGACCTGTAGCTCTCCAGTTACCTATTAGGCATATTTAGCTAAGCATGTAACACACCAACACAACAACAGCTTAGGGTCCCTCTTATTACTAAACGGAGCCCATACAAAGTACTCAGTAACCCGCTTTCACCCATCCGTTGATAACATTAAATGGAAACAACAATGACGTTGTTAATCTTATACATTTACAAGAGTTATAGAAACTAACCATTTGTAACTACAGTCAAGAATATCACATATACTAGGGATATGATGTAAAACTCGTAGATTGTGGTAACTGCCATAGTGTTCAGAGGTCTGGCGAACGGCGAAGTCGGAAAGCCACAAAAAGCAAAGTGGCGCCTCCAGTTGGAGTTTTTGGAAACATGATTGTTACAACAGGCAACGTATAGTATTAATACGCTAAATTTGGTGTATCAATTATTGGCGGTGTATTTCAGAGAGATGGTTACTTAGAGTTATTTACTTTCATCTTTGCGATATGGATCGTCCATATATTATGTAAATTCCGTTTAAATTTTATATTTTTTTAAACAATGATACTAACACGCCGTTGTGTGTTTACAGCAACGGCAGTCTAATAGCACACTTCGAACTCATTCTAAGACAGTTTAGTACGCAAACAGACGGACTTCCTCTTAAGTCGACAGAAGAACTGGAACAACTGATCATTGAATTTTTATCCCAGGAGACCAAAAAGGAGACGGGGACGTTTCGAAAGTTTCTGAAAAAACCAGGACCGGTGGAAATCTTTGTTATTGCATCGACGAATTCCACTCGGTCAACCACAACGAAAACAACTAAGGCTCCCCACATAACAACAATAACTGATCTAACAAAAACCGAAGAAGCGTCAACACCAGCAACAACAGCGCCGACTGAAACGTCTGTGGAGGCAAGTCATACACAGACCACAGAAGAGCCTCTTGTGACGTCTACAGAAGCAACTCCAAAGATCACAACAGCCGAACCAGGACCAGACCAAACACAAGAACCAGAACCAGAAACATCCACTGGTGCACCGTCGACAGATTTACCATGGATGACGACGGAATCGTCACCACAGTCAAACATGACAAATACAATAGGAGTCCGAGGTAATGTGTGCATGTATGAATAAACGCATATACAATACATTCACACGCACACACGCACATACGCACGCAAAAAGATGCGCACGCACTCACTCAAACACATACTCACTCGCTGGAACGCACACACGCACGAACGCACGCACGTACACACACACACACACACACACACACACACACACAAACACACACACAACATAAGACAGTAGACAAATGTTTGCTGCAAAAACAATATGCTGCAAGCAATTTTTTTTTCTCCACGACTTGTCTTTACTTGCTTTCATTGCACGGTAACTGCTGTCGTGTGACAGCTGCTGTTATAAGGGGGCTTGTGTTCACACTCTCAAGTTTGACAAGTCGAGTTTTTTACAAAACCTATGTGTTCCTAATTGCAGTCATGCGCATTTGCATCGTGAAACACATTCGAAATCAATAACCTCCATTTTGTAATGTGGCGAACGTCGCTGTACATAAAATTTAACCGTTTAAATCGTATGGCACTGAACCGCTACTGATGGCGACATCGCGAACTCTGAATGGGGTCCTGGACACTGTATTATCGTGCAGCGTAGTAGCGCAAGAACTTACCTTTACTTATCTTTCTTTGTGTATATAGATCCACCTGCAGAATGGGCACTTTCATATAATAGTTGATTATAATAAATCAATTTGCCACGTAGGTTCATGCGGAAGTGAAATAACACTGCTGTCGGGATCAACGGGAGAGTTTGGCCCGGATAGGTACATCAACCACGAAAGATGTCGGTGGAGGATTGAAATCGAAGATAGTCAAGTGAATATCAAGCTTGTCTTTTGTTCTAACCTACTTTGTTTTCCATCCTTGCAACGTCACAGTTGAACGAGTTGAATAAAATTATATACCAGGTGTTGTCACTGTTTAGATTAAAAATCTTTCCCAAATAATGATCAATGCATGATGTGTCGTTTCACCGAAACGTCAGTTCAGATATGTTAAGAGGAGGCAATATGTTCCTAGTTTGTATTTATTAATTGATATAACGTCCTTAAGACTATAATAAATATTTTGACAGTATAATTATTGCCCTCTAAAGTGTGTTTAATTATTTTAGTAAACCTTAATAATTTTCGCAATTAGAAAGTTTCCAATCTAAATCAATTTCATATGGTAAATAAAACATTCAGTTTCAAAACAAGTTTTGCTGGCTATATTGTCGAGCCCAGCTGAGTTTACCACATTACCCTTTGGTATTAAGCGATGTCCCGTTTTCCCACGTTCAACACAGCAGACATCCTGTTAAATGTGTCTACGTCAGCTAATTCCGGGAAGAGGAAAGGACTGCCTCTCGTTAAGAGAAGTCTAGCACGTTATTCAGAATGGCTTTATTCTTTACAGAAAGTGCAACTGCGATTCCCCTGGGTCCATAAAGAAGAATGCTTTGGTTGTGAATGTTACAAAGTGAACGTCTACGACGGAAGTGACGACACTGCACCACTGATACGCACGTTCTGTGGCCATGATCGACTTCGGTCCATCACAGCCAGCGGAAACGTTGTGTTTGTGACGTTCTCGTCGGACGGTTCACCTAGTTTTTCCGGCTTTAGGATCCACTATTCGCCCGCTATTAATGGTAAGGTTGTACGACCTATTTCACTAAGCGGATTGTTTCCATAGCTGGCAATAAACATTGACAAACTACAAAGAAACACATATTATCAAAATGAATATGACACAGATGTGTTTCGACAGAAAACACACATATATATCACATATTTCTTATTTCAATATTACAGCAAGTTGCAGGGTTTTCATTTTAAGCAATATTATATATTTAAATAGTTTCTGGTGAAAAATGTATTGTATATTAACTAATTGATTCTAAAAGATAATTTGTCTGTGTTTTACACGAAAGGGTGCAGTGGGTCTCCGGCGGTATTGACAGGGCCAACAGGAATGCTTAGTATTGATGAATTCCAGTACACGAACAACATGGAATGCGGCTGGAAAATTCAGGTGGAACCTAGCAAGGTAGTCGATTTGTTTTAAAAAAAGTTACAATACCACAACTACGGAAACACAACAATTTCACAATGCTTCGTCACTCACGAACGCACATTTGCACGCACATTCACACAACACGCACGTGAGTATAAACCATACTCCCCCTCTTTCTCTGCCTGTCTGTCTGCCTGTCTCTCTCTCTCTCTCTCTTTATCTATCTCTCTCTCTCTCTCTCTCTCTCTCTCTCACTCTCTCTATCTCTCTCTCTCTCATTCTCTCTCTCTGTCTCTCAGTCCCTCTTTGTATGTGTATTGTTCTCTCTCTTTCACAACTATGTCTCTGTCACTGTATGTCAGTCTGTATGTATCATTCTGTCAGCCTTTTTCTCACCCTCCCCCTTGTCTATCACACACACAGACTCACAAACACACAAACACTCACCCACTCATTCACACTCTCACTCTCTCTCACACACACACGCGCGCGCGCACGCCGGAAATTCATCTCTCAAACCATGCACACACACACGCACGCGCACACAAACACACACACACACACACACACACACACACACACATACAGCAATGATGTATACACTTATCTGTGTTTGTAAACGAGATAATTAGTGTGTAAGTTTGTGTTCATATTTATGTTTGAACCAACACCCTTATTCTGCTTCAGTCTGTGCAGCTGTACTTCTCCAAGTTCAGTCTCGAGACAGGATGCTTTGATCAAGTCAAAGTCTACGATGGACCCGATGCTACGGCGCCATTGATACGCAGGATCTGTCCATCCACGAGTGTACCTCGGGTTATCAAAGCCAGCGGAAATGTCATGTTTGTGTCCTTTACGTCTGACGGGTCAATCACAAGTTACGGTTTCAGCATCCAATATTCGGCAGTTGATCCAGCACTTGGTAAGACCAAGCTATATCCCTAAATAGAATTGAACAGTCACATTGGGGTAATAGATGTCGTTCAAATTAAGTTTACGTTGATGTAATATATTTAATTTCCCCATCATTGCGTGCCTTCCACTATATACCTAAGGCACAGAGTTATCAATCATTCATGAATACATTTACATACATTTCTTTGAAATTATTATAAACAAGTATAACATTACATTCCTTGAATTATGGCTCAGGATACGTTATTGAAAACTTGGTCATGTTTATACACACAAAGTTGTGATCTTTTGAAGAAAAAACCGTATTTATTGAAATTGACTTTAATAAAATTCAATGAATGTGAAGATGTTATATGATTATTGCAACTAGAGCAATAGTGTATTTACTGACAGAATTAATAGATGATTGTCTGGAAGACTCTCAGATACAATAAATAATCGTGCTTTATCTGCTGTTGACTACACCTTATAAACATTTTCAATTGTTTGGGTTGTTCCACAATTTCAAAAAAATTACTTAACACGTTAGTATTTTTAATCAAATGGCAACAACTGCAACAGCAATATCAATAATAACAACAACAGTAACACAAACAACTACAGCAACAACAACAGCAACAATAACAAAAACTTAACAAAGATAAACGCACACCGTGTCCTCGACAGCAGGACCACACGAATCGACTGACGTGTCAACCCTTCGTCCAACCACTGCACCATTAACAGCAGAATCAAAGACAACAATGGAATCGACCACAGCAGAGCCTTTTGTGACATCTACAGAAGCAACTCCGATAATCACAATACCAACAGCCGAACCAGAACCAAAACAAATACCAGAACCAGAACAAACACCAGGACCAGACCCAAAAACATCCGCTGGTGCACAGTGGACAGATTTACCATGGATGACCTCGGAATCGTCACCACAGTCTAGCTTAACAAATGCAACAGCAGTCCGAGGAAATGTGTGCACGTGTGCATACAAGCATATACAAAACATTCACACGCACACACGCACACACGCGCACACGCGCACACGCGCACACGCGCACACGCGCACACGCGCACACGCGCACACGCGCACACGCGCACACGCGCACACGCGCACACGCGCACACACGCACACACGCACACACGCACACACGCACACACGTATATATATTTGAGTAAATATTTCATGTATTGTTCTTTTCTTTTACATATACCATAGGTAATGCAATGTTGTTGTTCGTGGGTTATTTATAACGAGCGATACCTGTTCTGTCAATGCGTGAAACAGTTCTTGACAAATGCTTTTATAATTGTCAATAAAACTCGTTTTCATGTAAATTTGTGAACAAGCATCCATAAGCCAGTCAGTGCGGTGTCCGATGAGCCAGTCAGTGCGGTGTCCGATGAGCCAGTCAGTGCGGGGTCCCATGAGCCAGTCAGTGCGGTGTCCGATGAGCCAGTCAGTGCGGGGTCCCATGAGCCAGTCAGTGCGGTGTCCGATGAGCCAGTCAGTGCGGTGTCCGATGAGCCAGTCAGTGCGGTGTCCGATGAGCCAGTCAGTGCGGTGTCCGATGAGCCGGTTTATGAATACCAACTTTGATTGGTGCCACCCCCCCCCCCCCCATGCACAGACATTTGCATTCAACAGGGCATGCTGGTAGTGTTCATATATTTGTATATTACGACCGGTTAACGTTAGAATATCATAATAAAACAGTTTCATGTAATTCAATATCAAGTGTGACGAAGTGTGTAATAAACAATGGATAACCTGTAAAATTACTTGGAAAGTAACATATAACTTAGTTCTATATCACTATTATTAATTTATACTGTTCGTTGAACTAAGTTATCAAAAAGAAGAAGAGAAATGCGAGAAAAGCCGGATGGTTGCTTAGTGCATATATTGTGTCAGGATCGTTTGTTAAGTATAGTTGCTACCACACTGGTTAGTGAGCGATATGAGAGAACAACATTAATTAAATGGTTGTGGTAAACAAGGAACGCGTCAACATCAAGCAGATATATAAAACTGATAATAAACAGAGAATAGACTGCGGGGTAACTTACTTTTACGTAACTGACTTTTACGTAAAAGAGTAGTATGCATGACATGCATGTGTTTTAAAGCCTGTATATAATATATCAATTTTATTTCTGACGAATAACTCGAAGCACATATACCAGATGTTTATTGTAATAGAAAAATCATGTTAAAATCACCGATCTATTTTAAATGTAAAAACCTTGTTGTGGCTCACGGGACCCACGAGATGGCTGTAAGGACCCCACGATTGGGGTACATTGAGTCATTTCACATATTTCCACTAATTTGCATATATTTAGAAATTGATGTATCCCAGCCTAACAAATTTCACGACCCTTTTAAAGTACATAAACATGTACAAAATAGTGCATTTATAATGTTAAATAATGTATTATTTTGTTGGGTTAAAACAAATTGTTTATGACATTTTCATAACTGGGGTATCGCAGACACGTGTTTCTGGCATTCGCATAACACAACTTTTGTAATTGTAATTAGATTATGCAGTGTATTTTTCGCAGTTGATGCATGTAACGGTGAGACGGCTGAATTAAAGGGACCGGCAGGAGAATTCAGCACTGTGGGAAACAAATATGAAAACAACGCGAAATGCCGATGGATGATTCAAGTTGAAGAAGGCATGGTAAGACTACTAAGAGTTATTCTATGATATATGTGTGTCAGGTGGAAATAAACAATATGTCAGATGCATCACCTTGTTTTATAACACCTGATATAACAGCTCGAATATCATTGGATAAAATTGTTACGCTCGATTTCGTATCCTAATATATATATATAATTATTTACAACGTGATAAATATAACATCATAAATATAATATATAATTATAATATAACACGTGAGTTAGGAATACACACATGATACTGGCCCATTGTACGCATTATGCACGTTATATAAACATTATACTAACATATGTTGATTATATGAGAATATGTGTACATGCTACTTAAACTATGTATGCTATTGCTGTTTTCAATACCTACACTCCAGTGGCAATTTACATGTAATGTATCTCGTAGATTAACATTAAAATATCGTGTTTGTTTACAGCGAGTGAGACTACATTTCACACGATTTGATCTGGAGAGTTCCTCTACTTGTCATTACGACAAAGTAGAAATCTATGACGGGAAGAACACTGCTGCGAGACTGATATCCACACTCTGTGGTCATAGTTTACCACACGACATCATAACCAATGGAAACACTGCCTTCGTGTACTTTGAGTCTGACAGCTCGGAAACATTTGGTGGCTTTCGAATCCAGTACTCCACCATTAATGGTAAGAAACGCATTATTGTTTTTATCTATATAATAACTGTTCCAGTTTTTTAGATGTCTGAACGGTGTTAAGTAATGGTCGTTTAATTGGTTGCCAATCAAAGGTGTAAGGTGTTAAACAATAGGAAACTTTGAAGATGGAGACACATACATATGGTTCCCACAGAAGTCGGGATTGTGTTCGATTGAACAGGTCTGCCAGGGAGTAAAGTGTAAACCGCTTTCAGCAGTCCTGAAGACTAGATACTGCTCTATATAAGTTCTTAGTGTTACCTTTACATATATCCATTTTGCTTGTTCTGTAACGACAATAAAATGGAACAGACGTGCTGTATGAAAAGAGAAGTAGGAAACATTCTTACTCCTGACAGGTAGAGGTACAGTTCCTATATCGTAATGGCAGTGTCACCCATACGCGTACTGACTTTGTGCGTGGCGTCATTAACATCAATTATAAATGGTACATGGCGCAATACAGTGAACGTTATATCATAAAATGGTTGCGATTCCATGGTTCAAACAACAGTTGTATCCTACTATAAACCTTAACATAACAGCTCGTTATATTTTCATTTAAATATATCCTTCATGCTTTGTGTAATGATTTTAATCGTTGATTGTATTTCGTCGAGTTCACAATCAGTATTTTTCTCCTCTAACGCTAATATTCCATAGAACATATATTACTCCCAGATCGGTACCTAACATACGCTTCAGACGTGTCATGTTTGATATATCATTATTTTTTACAAACGAACTGTAATATGGAAAGAAATTCCTATGTAATAATTGTTTGTAAACAAATGTTTCTAGAACATACTAATAATATTCAATGAATACGGTGTTGGCAGTCTAACCGATTTAGTGATATGTCGCGTTAGTCACAAGCTATGGTTTTAGCATCCAATATTCGGCGTTTATCCAGCTCTGCGAAAGACTAGGCTATATCCGTAAATAGAACAGTCACATTAGGGTACTAGATGTCATTCAAATTGAGATTAAATTGTTGTAACAAATTTAATTTGTCCATCGTTCTCATCCTTGCACTATATACCTAAGGCATAAAGTTATCAGTCATAGATGAATACGTGTACATACATTTCTTTAAAATTATTATCAATAAATATAATATTACATGTCTTGATTTATAGCTCAGGAGACATAATTCAGAACTTGGTAATGTTCACGCTCACCATATTGTTATCTCTTGGAAAAAAGACTGTTTATTTAAATTGAATTTAATGAAGTTCAGTTATTGTGATGATGTTATATGATCATGACAACTAGAACAAAAGTGCAATTACTCCCAGTGTTAATAGTTGAATGTCTGGACGACTCTTAGCAACAATCATTGTTCCGGTTTTTTTTACTGTTGACTGCACCGCTTCATCATGCAATAGTTAGTGTTTTAAATCAAATGGCAACAACAATAGCAACAACAGCAGCAGCAATAACACCAACAGTACCACCAGCACCCCGAGCAACAACAGCAACAACAGCAGCAACAGCAGCAACAATAAAAACAACTGAACAACGAGAAACGCCCATTGTGTCCTCGACAGCAGCACCACACGAAACGATTGATGTGTCAACCGTTCGTCCAACCATTACAATATTATTGACAGCAGAATCAACGACAACAATGGCGCCGACCACAGCAGAGCCTCTTGTGACGTCTACAGAAGCAACTCCAAAGATCACAACGCCATCAGCCGAACCAGAACCAAACCAAACACCAGAACCAGAAACATCCACTGGTGCACCGTGGACAGATTTACCATGGATGATGATGGAAAATCTATGTGTTCCTAATTGCAGCCATGCGCATTTGCATCGTGAAACACATTCGAAATCAATAGCCTCTATTTTTTATGTGGCGAACGTCGCTGTACATAAAATTTAACCGTTTAATGTATGGCACTGAAACGCTACTGATGGCGACATCGCGAACTCTGAATGGGGTCCTGGACACTGTATTATCGTGCAGCGTAGTAGCGCAAGAATTTACCTTTACTTATCTTTCTTTGTGTACATAGATCCACCTGCAGAATGGGCACTTACATTTACTAGTTGATTATAATAAATCAATTTGCCACGTAGGTTCATGCGGAAGTGAAATAACACTGCTGTCGGGATCAACGGGAGAGTTTGGCCCGGAAAACCACGAAAGATGTCGGTGGAGGATTGAAATCGAAGATAGTCAGGTGAAAAGCGAATCTTTCAAAGTGAACAGCAAGCTTGTCTTTTGTTCTAACAGCAACCCTACTTTGTTTTCCATCCTTGCAACGTCACAGTTGAACGAGTTGAATAAAATTACATACAAGGTGTTGTCACTGTTTAGATTAAAAATCTTTCCCAAATAATGACCAATGAATGATGTGTCGCTTCACCGTAACGTAATTTCAGATATGTTAACAGGAGACAGTCTGTTCCTAGTTTGTATTTATTAATTGATATAACGTCCTTAAGACTATAATAAATATGTTGAAAGTATAATTAGTGCCCACTAAAGTGTGTTTAATTATTTTAGTAAACCTTAATAATGTTCGCAATTACAAAGTTTCCAATTTAAAACAATTTCATATGGTAAATAAAACATTCAGTTTCAAAACAAATTTTACTGGCTTTATTGTCGAGCCCAGCTGAGTTTACCACAGTACCCTTTGGTATTAAACGATGTCCCGTTTTCCCACGTTCAACACAGCAGACATCCTGTTAAATGTGTCTACGTCCGCTAAATCTGGGAAGAGGAAAGGAATGCCTCTCATTAAGAGGAGTCAGGCACGTTATTCAGAATGGCTTTATTCTTTACAGAAAGTGCAACTGCGATTCGGCTGGGTCCATCCAGAAGAATGCTTTAGTTGTGAATGTTACAAAGTGAACGTCTACGACGGAGGTGACGACACTGCACCACTGATACGCAAATTTTGTCGCCATGATCGACCTCGGTCCATCACAGCCAGCGGAAACGTTGTGTTTGTGATGTTCTCGTCGGACGGTTCACCTAGTTTTTCCGGCTTTAGGATCTACTATTTGCCCGCTATTAATGGTAAGGTTGTACGACCTATTTCACTAAGCGGATTGTTTCCATAGCAGACAATAAACATTGACAAACTGCAGAGCAACACATATTATCAAAATGAATATGACACAGATGTCTTTCGACAGAAAACATACATATATATCACATATTTCTTATTTCAGTATTACAGTAATTTGCAGGGATTTTAATTTTAAGCAATATTATATATTTAAATAGTTTCTGGTGAAAAATGTCTTGTATATTAACCAATTGATTCTAAGAGATAATTTTGGGAAAAAACTAATCGTACTATTGAATATAATGTCGTTTTTTCGTATGACATTGTGTCTGTGTTTTACACGAAAGGGTGCACTGGGTCTCCGGCGGTATTGACAGGGCCAACAGGAATGTTTAGTATTGATGAATTCCAGTACACGAACAACATGGAATGTGGCTGGAAAATTCAGGTGGAACCTAGCAAGGTAGGCGATTTGTTTTGAAAAAAATTACAATACCACGCACGCACATTCACACCACACGCACGTGAGTATAAAACACACTCCCCCTATTTCTCTATCTGTCTGTCTGTCTGTCTGTCTGCCTGTCTCTCTCTCTCTCTCTCTTCTCTCTCTCTCTCTCTCTCTCTCTCTCTCTCTCTCTCTCTCTCTCTCTCTTTCTCTCTCATTCTCTCTCTGTGTGTCCCTCATTCCCTCTTAGTATGTGTATTGTTCTCTCTCTTTCAATACTATGTCTCTGTCACTGTACGTCAGTCTGTATGTATCATTCTGTCAGCCTTTATATCACCCCCCCCCCCCCCCCCTTCTCTCTCACACACACAAACTCACAAACACACACCCACTCACCCACTTATTCACACTCTCACTCTCTCACACACACACACGCGCGCGCGCGCACGCCGGCAATTCATCTCTCAAACCATACACACATATACACACACAACACACAACACACACACGCACGCGCACTCTCGCACATACACGCATGCGCACACAAACACACACACACACACATACATACACACACGCACGCGCACGCACATACACGCACGCGCACACAAACACACACATACACATACACACACACACACACACACACACACACACACACACACACACACACACATACAGCAATGTTGTATACACGTATCTGTGTTTTTAAACGAGATAATTAGTGTGTAAATTTATGTTCATAATTATGTCTGAACCAACACCGTTATTCTGCTTCAGTCTGTGCAGCTGTACTTCTCCAAGTTCAGTCTCGAGAGCGGATGCTTTGATAAAATCAAAGTCTACGATGGACCCGATGCTTCGGCGCCGTTGATAAACAGGATCTGTCCATCCACGAGTGTTCCTCCGGTTATCAAAGCCAGCGGAAATGTCATGTTTGTGTCCTTTACGTCTGACGGGTCAATCACAAGCTACGGCTTCAGCATCCAATATTCGGCAGTTGACCCAGCTCTTGGTAAGACCAGGCTATATCCCAAAATAGAATTGAACAGTCACATTAGGGTACTAGATGTCGTTCAAATTAAGTTGATGTAATATATTTAATTTCCCGATCATTGTCTGCCTTCCACTATATAACTAAGGCATAGAGTTATCAATCATTCATGAATACATGTACATACATTTCTTTGAAATTATTATAAATAAGTATAACATTACATTCCTTGAATTATGGCTCAGGATATATATTATTGAAAACTTGATAATGTTCATACTCACAAATTTGTGATGTTTTGAAAAACAAACTGTGTTTATTTAAATTGAATTTAATGAAATTCAATGACTGCGAAGATGTTATATGATAACTGCAACTAGTGCATTTACTGACAGAGTTAATAGATGATTGTCTGAACGATTCTCAGATACAATAAACAATCGTGCTTTTTCTGCTGTTGATTGCACCTTATAGAAATGTTCAATTGTTTGGACTGTTCCACAGTTTCACTAAACATATATAATTTAAAACGTTAGTATTCTAAATCAAATGGCAACAACAACAGCAACAACAGCAGCAGCAATAACAACAACAGTAACACGAGCAACTACAGCAACAACAACAGCAACAATAACAACAACTGAACAAAGATAAACGCACACTGTATCCTCGGCAGCGGCAACACACGAATCGACTGACGTGTCAACCTTTCGTCCAACCACTGCACCATTAACAGCAGAATCAACGACAACAATGGCATCGACCACAGCAGAGCCTCTTATGACATCTACAGAAGCAACCCCGACGATCACAACGCCAACAACCGAACCAGAACCAGAACAAACACAAGAACCAGAAACATCCACTGGTGCACCGTGGACAGATTTACCATGGATGATGACCGAATCGTCACCACAGTCAAACATGACAAATACAATAGGAGTCCGAGGTAATGTGTGCATGTATGAATAAACGCATATACAATACATTCACACGCACACACGGAAATACGCACACACAAATACACTCACGCACACACTCACACACACATTCACTCGCTGGAACGCACGCACGAACGCACGCACTTACACATACACAGACACATACACACACACACACACACACACACACACACACACACACACACACACACACACACACACCACACACACACACACACACACACACACACACACACACACACACAAACACACAACATAAGACAGTAGAACAATGTTCCGTATTATGCAGAAACAAATACTTTTTATTTCCACGATTTATCTTTGCTTGCTTTCATTGTACGGTACCTGCTGTCGTGTGACAGTGGCTGTTATAAGGGGGCTGGTGTTCACACTCTCAAGTTTGACAAGTCGAGCTTTTTACAAAACCTATGTGTTCCTAATTGCAGCCATGCGCATTTACATGGAAAAACACATTTGAAATTAATAGCCTCCATTTTGTGAATGTGGCGAACGTCGCTGTACATCAACTTTAACACAAACTCTGAATGGGGTCCTCGACATTGTCTTATCGAGGAGTGTAGTGTTGCAAGAACTTACCTTTACTTATCTTTCTTTGTGCATGTAGAGCCACCTGGAGAATGGGCACTTACATTTACAAGTTGATTATAATAAATCAATATGCCACGTAGGTTCATGCGGAAGTGAAATAACTTTGCTGTCGGGATCAACGGGAGAGTTTGGCACGGATAGCTACAGCAACCACGAAAGATGCCGATGGAGGATTGAAATCGAAGATAGTCAGGTGAAAAGCGAATCTTTCAATATGAATATGAAGCATGTCTTTTGTTTTAACAGCAACCCTACTTTATTGTCCATCCTTGCAACGTCACAGTTGAACTAGTTGAATAAAATTCTATACCAGGTGTTGTCACTATTTAGATTAAAAATCTTTCCCAAATAATGACCATTGAAAGACGTGTCGTTTCACGATAACGTCAGTTCAGATATGTTAAGAGCAGGCAGTCTGTTCCTAGTTTTTTATTTATTAATTGATTAACGTCCTTAAGACTATAATAAATATGTTGACAGTATACACCCCACTAAAGTGTGTTTAATTATTTTAGTAAACCTTAATAATGTTCGCAATTAGAAAGTTTCCAATTTAAAACAATTTCATATGGTAAATAAAACATTCAGTTTCAAAACAGGTTTTACTGGCTATATTGTCGAGCCCGGTTGACATTACTACAGTACCCATTGGTATTAAACGATGTCCCGTTTTTCCATGTTCAACACAGCAGACTTCCTGTTAAATATGCCTACGTCCGCTAATTCCGGGAAGAGGAAAGGCCTGCCTCTCATTAAGCGGAGTCTGGCACGTTGTTCAGAATGGCTTTATTCTTTACAGAAAGTGCAACTGCGATTCCCCTCGGTTCATCCAGAGGAATGCTTTGGTTGTGAATGTTACAAAGTGAACGTCTACGACGGAGGTGACGACACTGCACCACTGATACGCACATTCTGTGGCCATGATCGACCTCGGTCCATCACAGCCAGCGGAAACGTTGTGTTTGTGACGTTCTCGTCGGACGATTCACCTAGTTTTTCCGGCGTTAGGATCCACTATTCGCCTGCTATTTACGGTAACGTTGTACGACCTATTTCATTAAGCGGATTGTTTACATAGCAGTCAATAAAAATTGCCAAACTAGAGAACAACACATATTATGAAAATGAATATGACACAGATGTGTTTCGACAGATAACATATATATATATATATATCACATATTTCTTATTTCAGTATTACAGCAAGTTGCAGGGTTTTTCATATTAAGCAATATTATATATTTTAATAGTTTCTGCTGAAAAATATCTTATATATATAACAATTGATTCTAAAATATAATTCTGGAAATGAACTAAACGTACTATTGAATATAGTGTCCTTTTTTGTTGTATGACGTTGTGACTGTGTTTTATACAAAAGGGGTGCAGTGGGTCTCCGGCGATATTGACAGGGACAACAGGAATGTTTAGTATTGACGGAATTCCAGTACACGAACAATATGGAATGTGGCTGGAAAATCCAGGTGGAACCTAGCAAGGTAGGCGAATTTTTAAAGAAAAAACGTACAATACCAGAACAACGGAAACACAACAAATTTCACAATGCTTCGTCACACACGAACGCACATTTGCAAGCACAATCACACCACGCGACATGTATATATATATATATATATATATATATATATATATATACATATATATATATATATGCATACTACTCACACATTCTTTC